>CM070092.1:17138815-17331315 GCA_036178185.1 Liparis tanakae
CCAGACAGGCGACGGGGAGGATGGGCAGACAGGCGACATTCCCTCAGGGGCCGTGCTGATTGGCACTGATCACAAGGTCTCCGCAAGGTGCCATTACATGTGAGACTGTAAACAAGGTCAACATGATGTCAGCTACAGCTGCTAATCACCGGCCTGTCTGTGACCAGCAAGGTGCTGCAGAGGGCTGCAGGGTGAGAGGCCAGAGAGAGAGGAGACACGGTAGTGATATACAAGGGTGGGTTACCAGAAGTCATATTTACAATATTCAAACTTAAAGTAAAGGAAAAGTTAGCTAGTTGTAAAGGACAAAAGCTTAAAGTATTTGATAGACTGGAGGAAAGCGATGGACATGGTTGATAATGATGATAGAGATATACTGCTAAAAAAGCACTTAGATGGTTAAAAGTAACAGATGTATTGTTGAAATCATTAAACTAATATGGTTTAAATTAAACGATATATGAGCGTTTTATGTGTTTGATGCCTACGACTGTGTGGTCGTAGGCGGCGGGCCAGCGGATGGTGTTGACATTGAGACATATCGATCCCCATGTGGAGTGGCGGTCGCCCGGGGCGATATTAAAAAAGGGCAAGAGAGGCAAGGAGGGACAACTAATGTTTGTCTCTCCAAATGCTGCCCGGGGCCAGACGCTCAGCGCTGAACGCTGACTGGTCCGGTTGCTGCTCTATTGATCTCAGACTGGGCAGCAGGCCAGCCAGGGCCTCTGGTACTGACTGTCTGGCTAGTGATTGATTAAATAATGTAAAATCATCTCCCACTTTAAATCAGACAGTGAACACACAAAATGCACCGATGGACCATGAAGCAGTTTGACTCCCCTGCAGCTTTGATTGTGTCTTGCGTCTCTTTGTGGGTTACATGTGACACAATAATGCAGGTTTCATTAATAATTGCAGGAAGTTATTTATTTCACTTACAGATTAACTCTCAATATGGTCTCCTGTCAAAATAGAGCTGAAAAAACATACATTTGCACACAAAGAGTTGATGATGGTACAAAGATGCTGTGCTAATTGTGTTGCAGTGACAGACATTGGCCTCTAGAGGGAGACAGAGCATCGCGAGATGCATTTCAGAGGCACCGTGGAGCATTTTCAAGTTGGTTCCCCTCAGTAAAGCGTTCCAGAGATGATGTATGTATGTTCTAAGGCTGCAGACTGAATAAATATTAATATATTTATACATATATTCGGTCCCGTCTGATGATTAAGATACGGAAATGACTTTTGTTCAAAGCGTTTCTCCATGGAGGCTACTTCGAAAAAGTCTGATATCTTCATCAGAAGTCTCTTTTATATCAAAGTCCAACTCTAAACACACACGTCTTTATCCAGTACAAATGTATCAGTCAGAAATAAATCAAAACATTTTTTATTTGACAAGGAGTCTTTGGATTATAACTACTGTCATAGTCATAAACTAAAACTTAACTATGAAGAACTCCCCTCCGATATATTACTATAAAATGTAAATTAACTTGCAATATTTCACAAGTTGGGAAAAATGTTTTCCGTTTCATCAGCGCCTCTCAGGGATTCATACGTTTGCTATTTTTTTTAACTGCCTTTATCTTCTTGAGTGTTGCTACCTTTGATTTCACAATCACAGAAAATTAGAAAACTCTACACACGGCTCCTTTCACATCCCAATGTCGTATCCTGTGAGGATATTGCATGTCGGGGCTCGTCGGGTCTCTCCGTCCCGCGCATTACAGTTTGCACATCTGCACCGCCGCGCTGTCCTCCGGCCAGCGGTACGAGTCCACAGCGAAGCGGTCGTAGTCGGTGCTGTAGGTGAGGGAGTGAACGTAGGCTTCTTTGTCGGCCGGCTCCGGGTGAAGAGTCGCCATGTTGTGCTCGTAGGCGTACTCCATTACCTGGAACGCACAGGGTGTACCGATGTGTCTTTAACTTTCACAAGCACTCATAGAATAGACTCACAGAGACGTGGTGACCAAGGGACAACGGGACCGAACCTTCAATTCATGTGAGTTTCAAACACAAGGATGTCAAGAGTTTGGAGCTCCTGGGCTGAGGCCCACCTGAGCGTACCTGCTCGTCCCGATTTAGAGTATAGATTTAGTTTGTATCCATAAAGACGACAACTAACGGAGCTCACAGTGGCTCAATTAGGGAGTTGTTTTGAGTTAATTTCCCCCTGCTGGCTGCACTGCACCCCCTTTGACAGAACATCTGCTCTGTGCTGCTCTGACCTTGACAGCCAGCTTGAGAGAGACCTCCCGGATGGAGCTGAGCGGAGGATACAGCCGTCCCTCTGCCCGGTCCTTCTCCGTCACCAGGTGAGCCAGAGCCTGTTAAAAAGGTAGAAGCAGGAAATCATCCAAACAGCTACTTGTGTTGCACTCCCAGCTAAGTACAAAGATCCATTAAATCAAAAAGCTTCCCGCTATAACTGCTAATAATGTAGCATTAAGGCTCGAGGCGTTCATTACATTGTTATAACTTGTTATTACAAAGTACAGAACCATGCATCACGTGAACAATAAGGTTCTAGACGTTTTAAACGAGGGTGTGAATTGTGCATGTCATGTGTGTATACAGAGTACATGTAGGTCTACCTCGGCTGCCGTGAGGAAGACTTCCTCACTGATGTGCCGGATGCCGCAGGCGGTGACCGCCAGGCCCACGCCGGGGAAGATGTAGGCGTTGTTTCCCTGACCCGGGAAGAAGGTCCTCCCGTCAGACAGGGTCACCGGGTCAAACGGGCTGCCGCTGGCAAAGATGCCCCGCCCCTAAGACGCCATGAGGTACAGCGACGCATTATTACCATCAATTATTATTACCTCCGCCCAGAAGGTTACGCTTTCATTTCAACAATTAAGGTTCAGAACTAAGGGCCCAATTTCCATTGCTTGGAAAATGACCTTGTAGTTACTATTATTACCAATTATTACAATTATCTATTGGGTCAGATCAGTCTCAATAATTACAAAAGCACACAAAGATTCACAAATACATTCCACTGCACTCGTAAATAAATTACGATTTATCTGTCGATGGCTTCACATTTGTTTGTGTTTTTTCGGGACTCACCTGCCGTGGCTCGATTTGCAAATGCGTCATATTCAACATAAACTCTGTAGCCAATCAGATGTCGCCTTCATTTTCAACCAGAATAAATTAGTGAATTGTTCTTTGCACATTTGTGAATCTTTGTGTTTGCATTTGTGAGTCTCTCTGTGTACTTTTGCAATTATTGAGACTGATCTGACCCCATATTACTCATGATCTCACTCCATAGAGATCAGTACCTCTGTGAGCGTGTAACAGCTCTCCGCGGTGCATTCTGCTTTGCTGGTCGGGTTGCTGAGGGCGAAGATGATTGGCCGTTCGTTGAAGGAAGCCATGTCGGTGATGATCCGCTGGGTGAAGGCCCCGGCAACCGCCGCCACACCTGAGACACGCAGAGAGCCGTCAATGTGCGATACGATTTTCAGTCTCCCAGCATAAAGTCTGCAATGATTGGCTCCTATCAGTCCTTCCTTTCCATGACCCGTTGCATCCAACCCATCAAAGTCATCCATCCTGTTTTACCGATGATCGCCGTAGGCTTCAGCTCCCGCACCACGTCCTCCAGCTTCTGCATCTGCGGGTGCTCATGAGCAAACCTCTCCTTCTCATGAGTCAGCTGCTCTCGGCCCTGAGGGTTGGGAGAGGAGGAGGACATGAAAGACAAGAAACCATCTGTGGGGCAGAAATACAGTACCAAACAACGGACTGATCCCTGGAGACACTGACATAGCTCCTTAAAGACCCATTATGTAGTCTTTCCCTTGTAGCGCCCCCTTCAGGTATTTAACGTTTTAAGATTTTGTAGCCGCCCGGTCGCAGCCGGTAGTACCCGGATGTACTTGGACCTGCTTTCTGTTAGTGATTACCAATGTTACATAGTCCAGTCCACCTCACAGGGGACTTTTTATTGTCTCCGCTACGCGACGCGTAGAGACAGAGAGACATGCTGCTGTGGAGACGACCAATAACAGACCTTTAGTTTAATAAAAGAACAAAGACGTCTTTAAGAAAGGGACCTGACATTACTGCTGCTGTCATCTGGAGGAGAGAGAAAGTTACAGGGGGGCGAAGGAGATTATTTTATTTAACTCAAACTCAAAAGAGCCATATGCGTCACTTCTGGCTCTGAGCCATATATGGCTCAGAGCCAGAGGTTCAGACCCCTGATCTATCGTAACTGGGTATTTACCACACTGAAGTACACGTTAAATACCTGAAGGGGGCGCTACAAGGGAACAACTACATAGTGGGGCTTTAACACTTCACTGCTCAAGTAAAGAAGGATTTCTGGGAGGCGAGACAGAAAAGCGGAGGTAAAGAGATGGGATGGACGAGAGGGGGAAGAGAGAGCGCTGCTGGTGGAGTGGAAGGACAGGAGGACAGTGAAGAGGAGGAGTGAGGGATGAATCACATGGATATGGTGGACAAAACAGATGTGTAACAGATGTTGATGCTTTGCAGGGATTCTAAGGACAAACCTGTCATGCAAATGAACCAACCGTGACAAATGTTTACTCCTAATTGTCGAGGAATCTCTGAATGTCAAACTGCTGCGGAAAATCCACCTTCAGAGTGATCACAACAATGTGCGATGCTGTCACATTTCCTTTCAAACTTCTACTTCTACCACTTGGGCGCTTGGTTCTTGTCAGGTCTCATGGAGTCGTTGCGTCCACGCCCGTGTACTTACCTTGACAATGAGACCTTTGGAGTCGACCATCCAGATCTTTTTCAAGCACTCCTCCTTAGGGAGGCCCTCCTTCTCCATGGCCATGGCGATCAGCTCAGCAATCCCCATCGCCGCCTGGAGCAAGGAAGAGGAGTCGCATCATCACATCTTAATAGTTTAAGGAGTTTCAGTCAGGATCAGGAAAACATCACAGCAGAGAGAGAGCATTGGGGAAAATACAAATGACCACCTATTGCATCAGAAACAGGACTCATCTCTGTACTGGTCTTGTTAGACCTCAGTGCTGCATTCGACACCATTGACATTTCAGGCACCGCACTAAGTTGGTTTAAATACTATTTATCAGATGGATCTCAGTTTGTATTTGTAAACGATGAAGCCTCGATGACCACCAACGTTAGTCATGGAGTTCCACAAGGTTCTGTGCTAGGACCAATTGTATTTACCTTATATATGCTTCCTTTAGGCAATATTATCAGGAAACACTCCATAAACTTTAATTGTTTTGCAGATGATACTCAACTATATCTATCAATAAAACCAGAGGAGACCAACCAGCTCACTAAAATTCAAGCATGTCTTAAAGATATAAAAACATGGATGACCTGCAACTTCCTGATGTTCAACTCTGAAAACTGAAGTAATTCTACTCGGCCCTGATCACCTCAGAGATCAATAATCTGGTGATGTGGTTTCTGTAGATGGCATTGCCCTGGCATCCAACACCACTGTAAAGAATATTGGCTTATCTTTGATCAGGACTTGTCCGACTTGAAGCAGATCTAAAGGACTGCATTTTTCATCTACGTAACATTTAAAGATCAGGTACAAACTGCAGATACATATTGCTGTTGTGTAACACTTTCATTACATCTCTGCACGTCAACTCGTCAATGGTTCCACCTCAACAATAAGATATAAGTCAACACGCTGTTGGAGACGTGTTTACAGTGGGCTTTCCATACCTCTCCTGCCCCTTGGAACACGATGGTATGGTCACACATTTTGCTCTTGGTGATGAGGAGAGCGGCCAGGAGTCCGGCGACCGCCACTGCAGCCGTACCTACGAGTAGTAGAGCTCTTAGTTTCATATCCTCCCACTGAGATTGTTCACAGGATGTGTGGCATTCATATGATATGATATATACCTTTATTCGTCCCACAGTGGGGACATTTCAATAATCACAGCACATCAGAGCATTAATAAAAATAATGATAAAACACAAAACTAAATACTAAAAACTAAAAACTAAATACTTATACTAATACTAAATATACAGGGGGAAAACAAAGTAAAGTGCTGAGTAAAGTGCTGAACCTTCAAGAGCGAAACACAATACTTTAAACGAGGAATCAAATGAGCTGATGCTTTAATGAGCATACACATATATGTTATAATTTATTACCTTTACATTAACTTAATACAATTATGGGGACATGATTAATTCTTAACGACTGTGGAGTTGGTAAGACTAAGAAATGCTTATTATATCATTACTGCACGACGAGCACACAAGCTATTTATAATCACACCTTGGACCCAACGCATATTATTCATGTTCCATTCTTCGTGGAGTTACCTTGGATGTCGTCGTTGAATGTGCAGTACTTGTTGCGGTACTTGCTCAGCAGCCGGAAGGCGTTCACATTTGCAAAGTCCTCAAATTGAATCAGACAATCTATTCCATACCTGAAGAGAAGGAGAAATAAAGGAGAGAAATAAAGGAGAGAAATAAAGGAGAGTACCTTTATTGGTGAATGGTCATTTAATAGAAACACACAGAGACACAGAGACAAAGACACACACACACACACACACACACAGACACAGAGACACACATAGACAGAGACACACACATACACACACACACAGACACAGAGACACGCACGCACACACACACACACACACACACACACACACACACAGAGACACATACACAGACACACACACAGAGACAGAGACACACACATACACATACACAAAGAGACACACACACACACACATACACAAAGAGACACACACACACACACACACAAACAGAACCCCCCCTCACACACACACACACACAAATAAACACACGCACACACACACACACACACACCTGAGGGGGGCGCTCTCCCCCCACACTGCCCCCCCCCCCCCCTGAGGCAGAATTGAAGAGGAGTGATGTTATCTTTTCTGTGCACAAAGTTATAAGAATGTATTTGATTGAGTATCCAGACTATGAACCGTTATATTACAAATACATCAATAAACAGAGAGGAAGACTCTCCTGTGATGAACGTCTGAAGTGAGACGTAAAGCCACAGAACGTCGCTCAGCGTTCGGTTTGGTCGTGTTGGACAAGCTGACACCTGTTTCCCCAAAGAGGAGGTCAACCCTCCACAAAGGGGGAGCATCACAAACAGACCCAGCTGGGGGGGCGGAGGCCGAGCCCACCCAGCCTCCCGGAGCAGCCGCCTCCAGCTTTACAAGATGCTGCTCAGACATACAGTCAATACAGGAGCGCAGGGCCGCCAACAGAAAACACCATAAAAACCAAAATAAGCCCTAAGGTCCGCTTATTAGTCTGTAAATCTGATTTAGCAGCGACGAAGAGGAATCCCGAGTTCCCTTTCAACAGACGGAGCTTTTGTTCCGGGACTTTCTCTGGAGGCTTTGCAGAGCGGAGATGAAACACCGACTTCCAGCTGCAGGAACAGAAACAAGGAGCCGGGGACGGCGTGCAGGACAGCGTCAGAGGCTCGTGGCAGATAGACGCTGGACTCCATTACGATGTAATACTGTATATTATAAAGATGTTCTGACAGTGGATACTATTGTAAAACAAGACATGTGTTACCTCCATCCGCCTGATGGATCGTGGAGGTCTCCATCGTGAAATATGCCGACTACCAACTATTCATTGTCATATTCATTGAATGTGTTTTAACTCTAAATCTGTCCTTCTGGTCACATGACGTCTGTTGTTCTGTCCATCCTGGAGAGGGATCCTCCTCTGTTCTCTCCTGAAGGTGTCTTCACTTTTTTTCCCCTGAAGGGTTATTTGGGAGTTTTTCCTGATCCGATGTGAGGTCAAAGGTCAAAGGTCAGGGATGTCTATGTGTACAGATTGTAAAGCACTCAGAGGCAAATTTGTAATTTGTGAAATTGGGCGCTTAACATCTCTCTTATTCTGCCTGTTTTGTGATATCCATGCCTAAAAGGGGGATAACTTTTGTGTATCTGGCAACACTGAGATCAGTCGACCAATGACTGTTCAGGTGGAACGTAAGGGAGATACCATTTCCAAAACTTGTAAGGGGTAAATACTAGTTTGTGAAAGACCCAGAGAAACACAAATATCCAACGAAGCAAAATCCCGGACGTTTTTGGAAACTCTGCCGGACGCTTTTTTATTGACTCAAAAACAGGACATGTCTGGGGAAAAGAGGACGTCTGGTCACCCTAATTAATCATAATATCCGGTATGAAGTAAACTTTCACCTGTCGATGTTGATCAGCTCAAGCTAAGTAGCTACCGAAGCTCGCGTTAGCTTTCTTTCGTTGATAAAAGGCTTTCAGGAGGAAGATGTAGGCAAGAGAAACATCATCTCAGATAGTGAATTGGAACTTTCTCCAGTCCAGAAAAGACTCACTATAATAAACAGAAACTACCCGATCCTCTTTAGAAACCATGCTATGCTCCTTCAGTGCGCTAGTTAGCCAGATGTGCTAATGTTTGTTGTCGGATGGTTGTATAGTTTCATACGGTCTAAAAGCTATAAATCACTCTTCATACAGCTTTCCTCTCGACACACACAAGCGTGACAGAACTGCTGTGCCTAGTTACTGTTGCTGAGCTGTGATTGGACGATCCCCTTTTGGGGAAGGGGTTTCTCAAATGGTCAAAAAAGAAAAGAAAAAGGGAGGTTGCAGTAAACGTGGAGGATTAACACATCAACAGAACTAGTGAGAACGGTTCTGCAGGAGATGTTTGGGACGATGAATCCCATCAGAAAGGACAACTTTGCAGTACGCCTATAACTTTTATGATGTCTCTTTCTCAGTGAGAGACAATGGGAGGAAAGGGAGAGGTCGTCTGAAACCTGTGTTAAAAACACCAGAGCTCAGGTCTCCGTGCCGAGCAACCCGACCTGCAGTCCTTCCTTGTCCCATTAGTTCAGCAGTTAAGAGACTGTTTTACTCTTTTTTTGTCTCCATTTGGCCTTTTACTTTTCTTCCTTTTCATTAAACCCCCACCTCGTAAGGAAAAAGAGGTTATTGTTAAATTCACTAAAGCTGTTTCCCACTTGTTACAGTGGCTGTTAAACGGCTTAAACCTCCAGCAGGAGGAGGACGGAGCCGAGCGGAAGCGGGGCGAGGAAGAAACGCAGGAAAGACGAGTTCAACCGCAATAAAAAGTTGCACGACTCCACGAGAGAGAGAGAGAGAGAGAGAGAGAGAGAGAGAAAGGCCATCGCCGTTTATAGAATAGAATAGAAATGAAATATACTTTATTAATCCCCAAGGGGAAATTTGTTGACAAAAGTAGCAGCACCGATAAAACTAAGCACAATAAAATACAAGTATAAGAAAGAAAGTGACAGTGCATAAAGTAAAGTGTGCAAAGTGAAATATAAAATACAGAATCTAATAAAATAAAATATATATGTATATATACACAACATATATGTAATATATATGTAATACAGCACTGTACAATTAAATAAAAGATATATATCTTCTAGATAGTGTGCAAAATGCAAAGAGTGTGTATGTGTGTAGTGTAAATTAAATTAAATTAAATGAGTGCAGTGTAGATCAACAGTGTAGGTATGAATGTGAATATGTACAGTGAGTTATTGCAGGTTTCTGGCAGGAGGTGCTTTGTTGTAAAGCCTCATGGCCGTGGGCAGGAATGTTCTCCTCGGGACACCCAAATCCCGATAGCACGACGGACAGCTGACGCCCCGCCAACACGGCAGGAGCGGCGAGGAGAGAAATGTGTTTCCCATCAAGCGGCGAGCGGCGCTAAAGCGCACACGGCCTGTGAGGAGAGGAGGAATAATGAGGCCAAGAAGGGAGCTGTAAACTTTTCATTGTGTTGGGGCTTTTGGAGACGGAGACCGGCGCCCTCTGGCTCGGTTTGGTGCGGCTCGCCGCCGGAGAGGTCACGCCGGTTCACACAGAGACGACCTGCTGCTGAGGCAGGAAGACCGAGGAGATGCGGGAGTGCAGCTCTATGACAGAGTTAATACTCATGCTGCAACTATTCCCAGTACAGAGGATTAGACTTTAAGCTATTATTATACGAGAGTGAAAAACAACGACACGCTTTGAATTCTATGTTGGGTTTTGACATGTCAGGCCAGAGGGATCAGAGTCCTGACAGAGACCTGAGAACCAGAGAGCCGTGAACACGTGGTCACGAGCATCCGCCGGCCTACACTACACGGGGACTACCGGTGAAATATCACTCTCCAAAATACTTAATACTTTTTTCATATAGTGCAAATTGGAAGGCGATTGTATTCTTGTTTATTGAGGTGTAAAATCCTGAAGACAAGACATAACCATTCAAAACTAGAGCGCATACCTTCGCATATCACAAGATTGGGCATTAAATAATGAACATTTTGGCATTAGTTGCATGCCAATTAGATATAAAAACAAGATTTTGACCTTTTCATGACCTTGACCTTTGACCCAATCAATCCCAAAATCTAATCAAATGGTCTCTTGATAATAACCAATCATCCCATCAAATTTCATGCGATTCAAGTAAATGTTGACCTTTTCATGACCTTGACCATGTATTAAATAGCATTACACATGGCGCCTCTGCTCCGCCTCTCACGGCCGTTATGATAAAGTGATAAAGAGGCGCTGGATCCCTGCAGATCCCGTTTGGCGGCGGGATCTCTTTCCGTCTCTCTGGCTGGCGCTTCTGTTCACTGACTCCTGAGACCCAAAGGCTGCTGGGAAATCACTCGCCTCCTCCGGATCAGAACACAGACGCAAGAACGACTCCGCCGACACCTGCGGCACTAAACCCTGACCACTGGCTGCCCCTGCGTGCGGGTTTCCTCATGACCAGCGGTGATAACCAATAGTAACAGAGGATCACGTGGCGGCCTGCGGGATGTTCTTCGTGGACAACGCACAGGATGATCCCCGACTGCCCTCAGCTTCACGCTACTTTAGGACGTTTCAGACCTTTGTTTTGGTTCCCTGGCTCGGAGCCGTATCGTCTGGTTCCCTCGCGCTGCGCTCAGGGTATTTGTTGTATTATCTGCAGCATGGAGATGTTTCCAACGAGCTCTAAAAACCACCGGAGACCAAGAGCAGCAAACAGCTGACCGGCAGTGAGCGACTGCAGCTGGTGAACAACGGGGAGCATTTAGAGAAAGAACCACAGATTGTTCTAAATATTGGACTGATAATAATAATACAAATAATGATAATGATAATAATAATAATAATAATAATAATAATAATAATTAAAATAAATAATAATAATGATAATAATAATAATAATTAAAATAATAGATAAATAATAATAATAATAATAATAATAATAATAATAGAAATGCTTTAAATATTTATAGAACATTGTCCGAACAAGTTGGAGCACACCACAAAATAAAATGTCTTTTGTCAAGTCCTTTAAGTTAGACTGCTAAAAAGTGGGCGGGCTTAGATTGTAGTGTAATATGAAGCAACATGAACTAGAACGGGCACTCGGTAGAGCGCATACCTTCACATATTACAAGATTGGGCATTGAATTATGAACATTTTGGCATTAGTTGCATGCCAATTGGATACAAATTGACAAAGATATTGACCTTTGCATGACCTTGACTTTGATCTTTGACCTGATCAATACCAAAATCTAATCAAATGGTCCCCGGATAATAAACAATCATGCAAATCAACAAATTTCATGTGATTTGGTAATAATTAACAAATGGACGTATATTATATTGCTGGTGCAAATTGGTCTGCACTCTCTTATGTCTTATTTTTGGGGGAATAAAACGATAATTGGATTTTGATATGAAATATAAATAAAATATTGCCAAATCCTGATTTGTGCCAAGAAGTAAATTAAATCGCATTCTACCAACTAAGCCCCGCCCACTTAAAACCAGTGAATCGAGCACATGTCAAAAACCTCACCGTTGAATTGAGCCGTCACCATTAATTTGCATGAAGCATATGAAGGCAGGTGTTTTGACTTATTTGACGATCCCACCGGAGACATCTGGAAAGAGGAAACCAGCAGAGAGACCTTGAACCTCTCGCCGCTGGGCGATGAGAGCAGAACCACACAGAGCTCCTCTGGGCCTGAAACCCTACTACTGCTTATGAGGAGAAATACCTGGAGTCACTGTTTCCCACAGGAGTGTGTCACTGTGTCTTAACACCAGTCCAACGCAATGAGAATAACTGCTGGTGACATTAATGTGATCGTTTGACAGCACGAGACATGAGAGGTCACTCAGACTGTGGCGTGAAGTCCAGGACAGAGGAGTCAGAGTGACCCGGCTCCACATGACGCCTGATGAAATATGAATTATAATATTACCCCCGGCTAACAGGAAGTAGGTGGATCTCGTGTGTATCGGTGGGCGGGGACGAGAAGTGGTTCTGTTAGGCAGAGCGCTGCAAAAGAAGGTCACACACAAGGGTGCTCTGTCCAAACACAGCTGTCCAACTTGTGTACACACACACACACACACACAAACTCTCACTCTCCCACTCTCTCGCACACACACACACACACACACTCATGGCTGAACCTTAATAAATCCCCAGGCCCCTCACAGCATCTCTCACACACGTTATTTCTCAAATCCGTCGTCAGACAAAGACACATTTTTCATTCTTTCTCCTCTCCTCTCCTCTCCTCTCCTCTCATCCATCCATCCATCCAACTTTCCTCTGTGTTCTTTCTCCCCTCGGTGCCAAGAGTTTTAATAGTTGAGGCCGTTCATGTAGTTATTGCTTGCTACCCAAATCTGTACGGAGCTTGTTAAAATATACTTTACATTATATCAACATGAGGGCTAGAATATTTGTTCAATAGCTTCGGAATTATGTAAACGGACCTTGCCGTCAAGCGTTGGATGAGACGTAGATACAGAGCTGCAGCACCAACACTGGACCCAATGGAATAAAATAGAAGCTAGAAGCTAAAAATCTACTTTATTAACATGTTAGATCATTTGTTTGTAAAACAATAACAGCGTCATACTCCAGCACGTCGCTCCGGTTTAATCTCGACAGCTTCACGCAGCTCGATTCTCAAAAATCTGCACAAACCGACACAATTACAACAGGGATTAAGTGGGGATGAAAAACAGGTTTATGTTTCCCTGACATAAACTACTTTTAAATACTAAGTCTTGTGTGCATGTGCAGGGCCAATGAGATTAAGGGATCATTCCCAAGACAAAAGCTAACACCTGCTAATTACTCAACGGGAGCGCCTGGAATCAAACACTCGGTTGCATCATTCCTCTTTGAACCTTTTTTAAATGTGGATTAAAAAAAAAAAAAATTCCTCCCTACTCCCGCTGTTTATTGATGATGAGTCAATCTGGACTATTTCAGTTCACGTTCCATGTCCTAGAAAAAACTCAATAGGAATAATATTTAAAGACTGCAGAGCTGTAATCATTCATTCAATCTCTGAGCCCATAATTACTCATTTTCCGCCAATCTGGCTCCTTTGGGTAAAAAGCTCCGCTGCTCCCTGTAGTTGAGAAGCCACCCGGTTATTAGAGTCGTGGCTCCCTGCTGCCAGCTGGAGTGGGCCCAGGCCTCTCTACTGGACTCTGGTGTGTGCCCATGTGTGTGTGTGTGATGGCTTGATGGCAAACGAGGGACGCAGAGACACACGGGGACGCGTCGACATGCATGAAAGCCAAAAGTATACAAAAGTCTCATGAAGTGGAGGACCGACTGCTCCTCACTCCAGAGAGGAGAGGAAGAGAAACGATCAGTGGAGGAAGAACATGAAACACTCCAGTCTGCCGTGAGCCTCCGAGGCGAACCCCTAACCACGACACCGGCCGTGAGAATCATGCATCCTGCTGAACACAGAGCTCAATCACACGCAATTACACGCTCAACACTTTGCATTGGCAACTACAGGGTACTTACACATTTTGACCGATGGATTTCCATGACTTTTCCATGACTTTTCCATGACTTTAAACCAAATTTCCATGACCAAATTGAAATCTCGGTAAAAACATGAAACATATAAAACATTTTGCGTATTGAGAGCGTACGCCGTCTTATATTTTGAGCGTTTTTCTTTAAAAAACACATTAATTATTTCAAACTTGGTGTAAATGAACACGTGATTATAATAAATTTCCATGACTTTTCCCGAACCTTTATGATTTAAGTTTTTTCCAGGTTTTCCATGACCGTACGAACCCTGCAACTAGAACGGACACTCGGTAGAGCGCATACCTTCGCACATCATAAGATTGGACATTAAATTATGAACATTTTGGTATTAGTTGAATGCCAATTGGATACAAATTGACCCTGCTGTGGTAAAAAGAAGATTTTGACATTTCCATGACCATGACCTTGACCTTTGACCCGATCGATCCCCAAATCTAATCAAATAGTCCCTGGGTAATAACCAATCATCCCACCAAATTTCATGCGATTCAGTTTAAAAAAAAATTGTTATGCGAGGAACATACAAATAAATAAATAAATACACGGCGATCAAAACATTACCTTCCGCATTTTCAATGCGACGGTAATGATCATGCGTCATATTCCGTGCCATACGCAGCGACCAGAGGGGGTTTGTTCTCCCGTCACCGCGAGAAGAGTCCCATCGGCTGAGTTGCCGTGCACTAACGAGCGAGGCGGGTCGCTGTGGGCAGGTTCAAAATACACTGCGATAACATTTTAATAACCAGTGTTCCGCTCGACCGCGTCCTGAGCAGCTGGTCGGCCGCGCTGTCACAATTAGAAACCGAGGCACGCTGATCACTTTTCAATGAGCCCGTGTTGCCATCCGGCCAGCGGGCAGGACTTGTGATTGGCTGAGCAACCAAAATGTAGTTGAAAGAATCATCTGCGCCCGGAGTTCCAGACGGCCGAGTCCCACGAGGGCCGCCTGGCTCCGTGGCGATGCACACATTTATTTTAACTGCGTAGGGTCCTACCTGCCGGACACCGCCGCCATGAACTCATCCAGCAGGTCGTCGTAGGCCGGGCCGCGCACGCGCTTGTGTCTCAGCCCAATGTAGAGAGGGTCGGTCAGCAGCGTCTGCACACACACACACACACACATGGGGTGAGAGGTCAGAAGGTGAGAGGAGAGAACGGGAACACTAAGAGGAAGAGTGACGTAGAGGAGGAAAGGACAGAGACAGCACTCAACTTATGTCAAAAATAAAAAGTAAAGCTCACACACACACACACACGCACACACATGGGGTCAGAGGTCAGAAGGGAATGTGAGAGGAGAGAAAGGGAACACTAAGAGGAAGACTGAAGGAGAGGAGGAAAGGAAAGAGACAGCACTTAACTTATGTAAAAAAATAAAAATAAAGCTCACACACACACACACATCATTTTTCAATACTCTGACTTTATGATGTTTTGTCCACTGTTTTGTCGTCCTCTAGGTGTTATGTCTATGTATCGTCTTGTGTCTTGTAATAAAAAACTACAAAAACTAAATAAAAATGCTGCCCAAGGTTGTGCCAGTTAGTAACTACACATACGTACAAGAGGAATTGTTTTACTAGCATAGCACTCCTCGAACATAACAGTGAAAATGATGCGGCCGAACCAGAGATACCGTCTTTTATCCTTCTTCCTCGGTTTGGAGGGATTTGTGTGTGTTTTGCAAGTTCAATTCAATTTAATTCAGTTTATTGTAAGTCGCTGCTAGTCTCGAGCAGAGATGAGGAGGCCACTCTGCTCGCTACTTTTCAAACTCATCACCCCAAGATTAGTTTGGGAAGTATTCCTGCATGTGAACACAATTTGAAGTTGGTCTGGCCAACCTTGAAAATAAATGCTTTGATGTGTCAGATTCATGCAGCTCCCCTTTAAAACTGTAGGTCTGTAATGTGATGCAATTACATTATAGTAGTTCCACACTTATTTATCAAACTGTGAGCATTTAGACATTTAGATTTAATTGGTGCGTTAAAGAAAGTTCACATTTCCACTACAGTTAGTGCCAAAGTGCATCGTTCTACAAAATTATAAAGAAATTAAAGAACAAAAAAGAAGCTTTACCAACTTGTGTGACTTGACTGTACTCGAGCCATGAGAGAACGCATTTCCATAAAGTTGGGGGGCTTTTAATAGACCTATAAAAACCTAAAGTTAACATGTCCACTTATTCCCAAGTGTGTGCCAAGGCCCAAACACAGAGGATCCTACACTTCCCAGAATGCACTTTCATAGCGTCTCGTAAATGCCCACCTGTCTTTCGAACATGCTGCGCAAAGCTCGTAAAAATCCTTGTTTAAATGTTCCAATATCTCAATTCCAAACAACCCTGATGCAATTTGTATTTATTCCGACAATCAAAAGCACTAAAGAAGCTTTTTACAAGTACAAACTGCTCCGAGGGATTTCTGTGAAGTCTTGACATTTGACCATGTTTTACCATTTTAGTTCAGTGTGTTAATAATTACACATTGGCACAAAACACATGGGAAGGCCATTCCTTGTTAAAGGGTTTAATATTCTAAATATAGCAAACTTAGGTGTCGTAAACATGTTTTGCTGCTTTCTATATATATATATATATATATATATATATATATATATATATATATATATGTATATAGATGAATATCTTAACTAAATTGCCGGGCAATCAATCGAGTACTGTAAACTGTTTTACTGAATAATTACCAGATGTGTGTGTGTTTATGTACATTTGTAGACATCTGTCTTGGCGAAATGAGATGACCTCTTTTTATCGATGTTTATGTATTCATTTTCCTGTTCCTCTAGGTAGGGTGTCCCAGTCTGTTTGTATATGTCAACAAAAAGAATGGAAATATCAGTTAAAGTACATGTTTACTGCGTTATATTTCCACCCAAAAAAATACATACGAAAAAAATGTATATGTGAACTGATTCAGAAATTAATTTGCCACAAAATTCTGGAAAACGTGGCAAATTGTGTCAAAATTGAACATTTCGGTGATGCTGAGCTTCCGATTTTTGATTAAGTAAAAACCTTCTTTTTTTTCATGACTCCTAATAATAATTGTATTGGCTGGATTCAAATGAAGCATGTACACATGTGATGTAGGGGGGCTATAGAGTCAACTCTGACCTTCGAGACTTTTTTTAAAGAAAGAAAGGGACGCACACGGAAGGGAGCAAAGAGCGACAGAGACCAGCACAGAGGACGACAGAGAGAGAGAGAGAGAGACTGTGATGAATGAAGTGGAAGCGGACGTCACCCAGCAGTGCTGATGGATTGCCCAGCAGACTTTGCTTTGCGGTATCGGCACATAGTCCATCAGGTCTCTGACATGCTGCACCTGCCTGATACAACATGGCTGTGTCTCAACATACAAAGAGCTGTAGATGTGTACCCAGACAGACCTCGGAGCAGAGACTCGTAACCTCAACCCAGCCGCACTCCATAAACTTTGACTTCTGATCCAGAGCGTCGCGGAGCCTCGTTGGGACAGGCGACCGTTACTTCTGGAGATGGATAATTAGAGGGTGCCACTAAGATGAGCGCGACAGCCGTCTTTCCATGGCAGGGTCAAGAGTTGCCCCGTCCAAGAACAGCTCAAATGGTTTATATAAAGGCTCGATTCATTTGAAGTCGACAACTCGTTTCCTGGCAGGCTTTTAATGGACAGTTCTAGGCCCGAGTTGGCCAAGTTCAACAGTAACCAACACAGGCAGAACCTTGTCATGTGATGAGAGGTGGAGTGATAGCAGAAGGCGCTTTTTTGGTCATTTAACAAGATGATGCAAGAGCATGCAAGGAGGGACGGAGAAAAGACCGTCTCCTATTGAGTTTATGATGGTGAGCTTGTGTTTCATTGTCCGGTCCGTTTCCACGCCGTTAGAAGTGAATGGGATAGTCCTGAGTGGGTTTCTAAAGTGGGCTGGCCTCGTTGACAGGGGTCTTCTTTCTGTGCCAATTATCTCCCGTTGATTGGGTCAGCGTTGTGTCCTACAGGCCGCACTCTCCCAGAAAGGGATCAGTCCTCGTGGATGGCTATAATTGAATTGAAAACAGTTTATTTTGTATCGCTCAACATTACAAATTATGAATTCTCCTCAGAAGACTTTGCAATCTGACCTTTGACCTCACATCGGATCAGGAAAAACTCCCAAGAAATAGGAAAAACCCTTGGGGAAATAAGTGAAGAACCATTCAGGAGAGCAACAGAGGAGGATCCCTCTCCAGGATGGACAGAAGCAATAGATGTCATGTGACCAGAATAAACAGAGTTCCAACACATTCAATGAATATGACAGACTGTATGAAGAGTTTATTGTTGGCATAGACCACGATCAGTTAATGCCTGCGCGGGACACACTCTGCTCCACGTTTGCTGCTGCAAATCGCTTCAAAACTGATGACTGCTGCACTTTTAATGAGGGAGTTCAAGTCTTTCGACATGGAACTCAGCGTTTGAACTGCGACTGCAGCATCTACGATGAGTTGGTTTTAACGAAGGAGCGGAACGAGACCAGGGACGAAGAATAGCCCGACTGAGGTAATAGAACCCCGGCATCGGACACATGGAAGCACAGACAGCAGACCGTCCTGGATGACATCATTGACTCTCATTACAGCATGAATGTGTGTGTGTGTGTTAGTCCAGGCAGATAACAGGGTGATGCAGTAACAACTTGACTCCCTCTTGCGCTGTAAGAGATAAGAGCTGTCCAAGTAGTGAGAGCGTATTTACGGTTCTCACACAGCTACCACATTCCTCCAGAGAAAGAATAACAGTCGCACAGTGGCTAAGTCTAAAGCAGACGTTGGAAAGACTCTGAACCTCATCGTGAACTGATAACAATATTTAAAGGATATAGCTTTTGGGTAAAATGCCAATTCATTTCCGTGCCAACAGTTGGATGATAAGCAGTGAGTTTGTATTCCCAAACATTATTTGTCTATAAGTCCTGGTCAGTCTGCCTTCTCCACGGCTTGGCTGTCTGCCCGCTTTCCTTTGTCTCTTTCTCTCGGCCCCCATATCCACTCAAGGTCAAATATAATCCCATAATAGCGGTCATTTTAATAATTAGATGGAGCTACCACTACCTCATAGCCTCCTGCCTCCATCTGCTCCCATCATGCCTTCACAGTCACGGCTGCAGACTGAGGCAAGCGTACCGAGGGAAGAACCACACACACACACACACACCGCGAGTGCACACACACACACACACACACATTCACTCACACACACCCTATTTATCTCATTACAACTCATTGAGCCTGTCATCTCTTTAAAATAAGAGAACAATTTAAAAGTTGGCCAGGGCCGGGCAGACTACAGTAAAATCTATTTTATAGGTATTTTTATTAAAGTTGCGTGTGTGTGTGTGTGTGTGTCTGTGCATGTACAGAATACTTTCTGTTCGGTGCTGATGGATCACTGGTAATGACCTAGTTAATGGTAAATAATGTATTTCTTTCCAAGAGAAGTCTATACAGTAAGTCTTAAATCCCCCCCCCCAAAAAAAGAAGTAATACAATTTCTTTTAAATACTCTAAAAGTACAACATAGATTTTCCCTCGAACAACTCCAAACCCATGGTCACAGCTTCTGTATTTAACACATGTATAAATGAAAAGCGTGATATGATCATAGTAGGAATATTATTTAACTTTTCATTAACAGCAGCACTGTATGAATCCATTTCACACCTCCAACGTTAAACAAAACCAGCTGATCCTGAAAAGGCTTCACAGCAGCAAGCACACGAAGGACAAATATTGTTTTGTTTCATAATTTTGGAGTTTTTTTAATAGGTGCTAACTGCCTCACACACCTCCAGTCCTCCAACAAGCGTTGGGTGTGTACTCGTTAATAAAAGAAAGTAATTGCTCATCAGCCGTCGTTACTGCCCGATACTGAACTTCTGTGCACCGAGCGGCGAGCTGGAGCCGGGTAGAACCTTTTCTTCACACACACTGTATCGACCGATCCAGTATCGCCAACTCTTTGGCGAGTTGCAGGACTCAGATGGTGTTTTTTTTTTAAAGGATTTACAATGTGTTCATTAGTGAGCTTGTTGAGGTGTTAGGAAAAACGTCATTTTGAGTTTTGGACGGAACCAACTGGATGTTTCCACGAGGCCATTAGCTGCGCGGCTCATACTAAAAACACACAGACACAAGAGTGGTATCACTCAATCAGCGTAAACTCAACTATCCCTATAATCTCTCTCAGTATTAAGAGCTGTTGTGGTTGAGGTCCAACAGACTGACATATGTCTGCTGCCAAAATAGGACGAAGAGGAACAAAACGAGGGTTTCTCCTCTCCCAATCTTGGCAGGAGATAGGTCGATTGAGGCAATTGGAGCAAATCAAACTGGGAGACAAAAGTTGTGCCTTTACTCATAAATGTCTAAAACAGCCAGCGTGCAGCCAAGAATCTAACCTGCAGATGGTTTTATCCCACTTAACCAGAACCGTTCTGAGAAAGCTCAATGTGGAAACTCAGAATGCACAGATATGGCAGCACTAGTAGAGGTCAAAGGGTCGAGCTACGTAACGTACTGTAGGTCCATAAAGATAAAGAAATGGTGGGATGTCTTCATCCAGTTCCAATGGCATAAAGATGGCTAATGCAGTAATGCATATTATATTATACATGAAGACTGCAGTGTTTCTGTTAAACAGGTCTCCACAGAAGCTTCCAAATCTTCTGATGTACCAGTCTCCACAAACACTTCCAATCCTTCTGGGGTACCAGTCCCTACAGAAGCTTCCAAATCTTCTGATGTACCAGTCTCCACAGAAGCTTCCAAACCTTCAGGTTTACCTGTAGTTTTTCCGCCAAAGCTCTTCTCTATAACGGATCTTGAAAGGAGATATTTCACCCTGTTAGGTTTGGGTCTTCTTGGAAGAGTAGTGCTCTCCATTTTGTCAAAGTAGCGCCTCACGATACTATAGCTCGGTTGAGAACGTATTTAGCTAACGATTTAGCTTTGGGCCAAATTACTTTTTATGTCACTCATTTATATCTTTAATCAGTAATTGGTTAACTAAGTAAGTCATATTGCAAGTGATTTAGTCTTAGTTTGGATTAGTCTCTTTCCAGTCTAACCCATCTTGCATTTACAGTACTTTCTGCTAATTACATTTGTAGTTTAATGAACTCATCCGTCTTCAGCAACATCTCTCATTTTTAATCCACGTGGGACATTTGCTTGGAGTGAACCTGAGTGTGAGTCATGTAAAGTTGGTCTTGGAAGACGCAGGACAGCTTCTGACGAGCTGAGCTCAGCACACACACATCTGAGGGCTGCCACACCCTTGGCCGGGATTTGTGTATATTTAGATGTGCACACAGGCTATTCTTAGTGTGACGCACGTGTTGCCCTGCCCGGAGTTTGAATCATCTTTTAAGAGACGCCGCCGTAGAGAACAGGGCCTCTAGGTGGGTCACTGTGGCTCTGTTGGCTGGCAGAGGTGAGAGGTGTTTTACCATCTGGCATCCATCAATGGAGCCGCTTACCTCACTCCTGTTAAGGGTGTTTCCGGATTGTAAAGTGTGAGATTAGTTTTCTTTTTCTTGGCAGATGTCTTAGGCCTACCTGGCTATGAAGGCTATAAGGAACATTTCCCTCCCGCCATCAACCATCATGTACTCATGTATTGTTAATGTGTTGAAGCAATATTCTGAGTTGAAGGTTCGAGAGCAGGAAGACCGAGCACACTTGATCATTACTTCTTATAAATTACCTAATTTCTCCTCAGTGATGATTGGAGTTTCATCTCATTTAATGTTCACCTTGAGTTCAGCCGCTGCTGTTCTGAAGCTATCCTTCATCTCTGGCCTCAACCATTTCACACACATAGTTGTAGTTTCACTCTACATGAATACAATTAAAGTTAGAACAAATGTGCTCATCTGGATATGTTTCGCAAAATAATTTTCTGAAAAGAAAGAAAATGAAGTTTAAGTTGAAGTAGCAACGCCACACTAAAAATACTTCACTACAAGCTATAGTCCTACACTCCAAATTCTACTATAATTGAGTAAAATTCAACATTTTTGGAACTACACTTAATTGACTTATTTCTCAAGGTTTCTACGAGAAGATTGATACCATCTAATGTTTGTGTAGTAAATATAAAGCTAGAGCCAGAAGCTCGGTGGCTTAGCTTCACATAACGACTGGAAACTCTGCAAGTGATGACAAAATCTGCCAGCACCTTTGAAGAACATTAATAATAATATGTTGGATTTTTTGTTTGTTCATCCGTACTTTCTGCTAGTGCTAACTAGCCAATGTTAGCACACTATCCTGCTAAAGTAAGATTACAATAAACCTGCTAAATATCAGCACGTTCGCATCGTCATGGATGTGCTAGCATGACTGTAGACTAGTTACTTATTCTGTAAAATACAGGTAGATGCTATGCTATACTTGTGTACTGTATAGTTCATAAGTGAATACTGTTCACCATAACTCAATATAGGAAGTAACGTATAGTTCTGTGAATGGTCTGTTATATTGAGACGTCAGCTCTCACCTCGTTGTCTGTGCCCACATCCAGCATGACGGGCAGGCACTGGTGTGGCGGCACTCCTCCGCAGGCCGTGTAGAGGGCCAGCTTGCCCACTGGGATGCCCATGCCACAGCAGCCCAGGTCTCCCAGACCCAGGATCCTCTCCCCGTCCGTCACACACACCGCCTGTCGAGCAACAGAAGTGCCAGCTTTAAACAACCATCGCATCTAGACCAATCTGTGTTTAATACGGCTCTAGTCCAAAATTAGATTTGACATCACATTTATACAACATTTTATGAGAACATAAATGAAGCAGCAGATCTGCTTCCTTGCCTCATGAATTCTAATAGTTTTGACCACAACAAGTCCACCCTGCTACCCAGAAATGTGTTGTTTTTTCCCTTCCCGAGTGTAAGCCAAGCCCTCCCACAGATCACCAGTCCTTTTACTCATTAAGCAGAACATCAGGTTAATTCCACAGAATGAATCAAAGATTGTGTTCCACTTGATATCAGAAGCAGGCGAGTTTCATTTAAAATGTTCCTATTTGTCAAAGTGTTTATCATTTTCCCATATGTGTGTGATGCAGATAACACTGGAACTACTTTTATTCATACAGCCTGTTTCCTCACACAATCTGACAAAGAGTGTCATTAGTTTTCCAATTTGAACGTTTAAAGCCAAAATGACCATAATTAAAACCATTAACAGCTTTTCTTCCCCCAACTAATACCCCTGTTTGACTACCCTGGCTACCGTGTGCACTCCCTCTATGGAAATGTTCAAACTTGGCCGTAATAGGCGAGTTTACGATAAGACCACCCTGGCAATGACAGGCGGCATGTCAGCTCTGAGCTAAATGCCCTGCTGTTGACAGCTGGGAACAGGTGGCTGAGGCTGCAGGTTTATTTGACCAGCCAGGAATGTCAAATAAACAGGTTTCGTCATTCTGAATATGACTAGATCGTGACTTCGCACATAGTTGCTCTATGCAGAAGATTAAAAAGGAAAATGTCAGGCTTTTGGGAAATTGACCAATAGAATAGGTCAAGAAGACCAATATTAAAATCATCCACATACCCCCAGTGGTTTGGTGGAATCACTGCATTTGTTTGAGATTACTGCCCATAGGTAAAAACATTATGTTGTTTTGTCAGAATATCATTCTGATAAATATCATAATCATATCATAATCTGTCTTTTTACATCATAGAAACATGTTTTGTTTCTATTTTTCATACTTTTTTGCTCCGCTGCAAAACAATATACAATAAATTAGAAAATTCCATAACACAAACCACCAATTATTTTCAGATCTATTGTTTAGGTATTGTTAACATTGCTCTGCTTTATTGACGCAGTTAGACAGAACAATACTTAGTGTCAATGGGTTTTGTAGTATTGGAACAACGTGATCATTTTTAAATCAGACTGTTTGAATGCTATCATTTACCCTGACGTCTTTTTCTGGCCAGTTCTGGAGCACCGTAGAGATGTGCCCACGGTCATGTATAGTGATGAACAGCCCCCTAGAAAATGGAAAAAACAAATGCAAGAAAGCAATTTAGCAGAAGCAAGAGAGACGACCACACTTCATGCATGTTCATCACGGGTCAATAGTCTGCCTCTTTCTCACGCCACAAGCATAACGATGTGCTCGACTCTGTCAAAGCAAAGTGTCATTTACATGTTGGTAATACAGTATGTTGGTAATACAGTTGTTGGTAATACAGTATGTTGGTAAAACAGTATGTTGGTATTACAGTATGTTGGTAATACAGTATGTTGGTAAAACAGTATGTTGGTATTACAGTATGTTGGTAATACAGTATGTTGGTATTACAGTATGTTGGTAATACAGCATGTTGGTAATACAGTATGTTGGTAAAACAGTATGTTGGTAATCCAGTAATGACATCACAAAAACATTATAATCAAAAAATCTAAAAAAACAAGTTTAACATATCCACGTTTTGAGGATTTGAGTCGTACGTATGAAACTGTTTGAAGTTTATTTTCTGCCTTTCTTCCTTCTGACAACGACTTTATTGAATGCCGACGGCACCTGGGACTTTAATGTTGAGCCCAAGGCCTCTGCAGGGAGTTTGTTTTGGACCCTTGAGTCCCCCCACAATTCATTCATCTTAGCATCACCCCCTCCCACCAACCCTCCCTCCCTGGAATGAAGGACAATCCCAGAATATAGAGATCACCTCTGTGCGTGGGTTCCAGCTGTGGCGTCTTTTCTACCCAACACACCCATCTGGTTATAGGATGGGAATGGGGGGGTGGGGGGGGGACCTCCTCTATGGGCTAGTGACAGTAAAAACATCACTATTAAAGTAAGAGCCAGCTCAGGTCCACGCTTGTGAAAGAAGACAGTGGAGAAGTGTCAAAACTCAAAACAACACGACACATTGTTAAACGCAATAATAAAACCTAGTGAGAGAGACGTAAACGTGTCACATAAAAGTGCTTTGATAAGGAGGGTAGCTTGTCAGCTTCGGTTTCCACTGAACAGTCTCCAGCCAAGCAGGCAGCTGTGAGAGGCTAACATGCTCTCAAAGACGATGCTAACAAGGACACAGAGACAATGCTAACAAGCACACAGAGACAATGCTAACAAGCTCACAGAGAAGATGCTAACAAGCTTGCAAAGACAACGCTAACATAGGGTGACCAGATTTGAGTTTGTGAAAAAGAGGACACTTCGGCATAACTCCTTCATGATGCCCCTCCTGAGAGAGGAAAGGGCTCCCATGGCGATTTTGTGTATCTGGCAACCCTGAGACCAGTCGACCAATGACTGTTCAGGTGGACCGTAAGGGAGATACCATTTCCAAAATTTGTAAGGGGTAAAAACTAGTTTGTGAAAGACCCAGAGAAATGCAAATATCCGAAGATGTTAAATCCCGAACGTTTTTGGAAACCCTGCCGGACGCTTTTTTATTGTCTCAAAAAGAGGACATGTCCGGGGAAAACCGGACGTCTGGTCACCCTAGCTAACATGCTCTCAAAGACAATGCTAACAAACACGAGATGATGCTAACAAGCACACAGAGTTGTTCTTAGTTTGTACTCTAGGTTGAAATGCACTTATTGTAAGTCGCTTTGGATAAAAGCGTCTGCTAAATGACATGTAATGTAATGTAAAGATAATGCTAACAAGCACACAGAGACAATGCTAACATGCTCACAAAGACAACGACAATGCTAAGAAGCTCACAAAGACAAAGACAATGCTAAGAAGCTCACAAAGACAAATATAATGCTAAGACGCTCACAAAGACAATGCTAAAAAGCTCACAGAGTTAATGCTAAAATGCTCACAGAGACAATGCTAACATGCTCACCAAGCCAATGTTAACATGCTCACAAAGACAATCTAACATGCTAATAGTTAGCAGGTATGTTTAGCTTTTGAGCATGCTACCTTGAAAGGGACAAACATGTGTGTACTAAATTTCATGGCAGTCTATTCAAGCTTTGTGGAGATATCTCACAAATGTGGAGCCTCTCGGCGATGCCAGAGGAAAGCGTCCGCATCTGTTTAATATGAATGTCTGCGCAACATTTCATGGCTATGCATCAAACAGTTGTTGAGACATTTCAGTCTGGACTAAACCGACGGAGATACCCGCCATCGCTGGAGCCCAAATCAGCAGTTTGCAGAAAAGGTGTTTCACCATTATTCTTTCATATGAATTAAAATAGAAAACTTCTATAAATAATTAAAGTTTATATTTGCCCATTCAAGAGCATGCCATCTTTGGTCTAGTTCCGTATGCAAGTGGATCATTCCTAATACAAAACTCTCTGGATCGTGGAATATGCCGACTACCAACAATGCCATGACCCTGTTGAGACTCCGCCCACTCCTCCTCTCTACCTCCATCTGCCTGATGGATCGTGGAAGTCTGGATCGTGGAATATGCCGACTACCAACTATTTGTACACTGTCATATTCATTGATTGTGTTGTTACTGTGTTTTAATTATGTGTAATGATTCCTTCTGTACACATGGCATCTATTGCACCTGTCCATCTTGGTGTGGGATCCTCCTCCTGAAGGTTTCTTCGGGTTTTTGGGGAGTTTTTCCTGATCCGATGTGAGGTTCAGGGATGTCTATATGACTATATGTACAGGTTGTAAAGCACTCTGAGGCAAATTTGTAATTTGTGAAAATGGTCTAGACAAATAAAGTGAATTAAATTTAATTATACCAACATTACAATTCTCTTTGTAGTATGATACTATTGTTTTAAACATTCTCTGCTTTCAGCTTCATACTATCCCTGTTTTTCTCCTAATATTGTAAACTGAATATCATTTAACAACATCACCGTGGCCTTTGGAATGGACATGTTCTGACATTTAAATCGACTAAAATTAGTTAATTGAATAGTGAAAGAAAAAAAACAGATTCATCCATAATGAAAATAATCATAGGTTGCAGCCCAACATGTGGCAAAAAGGAGAGAGAAGAAGACATGGAGGCTGACTGGCTACATTGTCCTCCCTCGGCAAAGAGCTTAGCAGGTGACATACAGGTCACAGACATCTGGCCTTTAAACACTTAAAAAATATGTTGGCAATAAAACGATGGACATCTGCATGCAGCTACACATCTGTGCACGCGTGGTGCTTGAAATGCACCGGATGCGTTTGTAGCCTGCTGTGTGTGTCTACCTGAGGCCAAGAGGACCACGAGCCACTGCCAGCAACAGGAATATTAGGGAAAAGAGAGGCAATGGGGCTGAAAGGTTGACCCGGCAATATATGACTGTTTACATCTTCATGAGAAGGATCAAAGCACACTGGCAGTGATGCCTAATCTCTGTCCACAGCAAGGTTATGAAAAACATTTCAGGTTCAGCTTGCCATTATTCCTCTCCTCCTCCAAACAC
This sequence comes from Liparis tanakae, assembly GCA_036178185.1. NCBI lineage: Eukaryota > Metazoa > Chordata > Actinopteri > Perciformes > Liparidae > Liparis > Liparis tanakae. The sequence continues at coordinate 17,166,187 of CM070092.1, forward strand.
TCATCTTCTGCCATTCGGTGTTTGCAGAGGAGCTGTCGACCTTGTGACCTTTGACCCTGACAAGTACAAAGAAGTAGAGCTGCCGGGGCATTGGTTATGCCTTTTTAACACACACAGAGAGAGAGAAAAAGTAGACTCCTGGGATATAAGATTCCTCTCATATTTATGCCGTTAAAGTTGATATGCTGTGTGTGTGTGTGTGTGTGTGCTGGAATACCACAGTGGATAGCGGGCGTCTGATTTTCTAGATGAGAGGAGGGCCACAAAGCATTGAGCCGCCACGTCTGTCTCTTCCTGTAAGAGTGTGGCGAGAACAGAGAGGGTAAAGAAAACAACCTGGCGGCCTGAAACAGCACCGCCGCTGACCTGCAGCCCAACACACAACACGCCCCGGGGAGTGTGGAGCGGCTGCTTTCCACGCCGTGACCCCAAAACACGGCCCGAACCACACGAGGAAGCCGGCCTCCGATCGTTGACCCGTGTCCACGCAAAACACCGGCAGACACCGCTCTTCACCTCCCCGCGCATGACCTTAATCCGTGAGCCGACCCACATGCAGTTCCACTGACACGGTGGACACAAATCACTGAGAAAAGACTGTCAAAATGGGGTTGAAGGTCAAAGTCACGCTATGAGGAAAAAAATTCAACACAGAGGAGTTTTAAACACTGTTTTCTAAATTAGTTTGAAAGGGCCTAATTGGAGCTGAATGAGTGTGACTCTGGCCAGAGGGAAGAGGTAAGGTGAGGTGACACCGCAGCTTCAGAGCCAACACACATCCACTGGGTACTCAATATAATAAATCAGAATACACGGTTTTAATCATATTTAACCCAAGACCAGTCTCATTATAAACTGCACAATCTTTAATTCAATATCACAAAATATCCTCAGAGGGCTCTACAATCTGTACACATATGACATCCCTGACCTTTGACCTCACATCGGATCAGGAAAAACTCCGAAAAAATAGAAAAAACCCTTTCAGGGGGGGAAAAAGTGAAGAAACCTTTAGTAGAGAACAGAGGAGGATCCTTCACCAGGATGGACAGAAGCAATTCTTTAATTGTAGATGAATCATCTGAAGTTAAAATGAACCGTTCGCCTGCACTTGAAGGAAATGGGACTTCTAGTTAAGACTTCTAGTCAAGACTTCTAGTCAAGACTTCTAGTCAAGACTTCTAGTTAAGACTTCTAGTCAAGACTTCTCGTTAAGACTTCTAGTTAAGACTTCTCGTTAAGACTTCTAGTTAAGACTCCTAGTCAAGACTTCTAGTTAAGACTCCTAGTCAAGTCTTCTAGTCAAGACATCTAGTCAAGACTTCTAGTTAAGACTTCTAGTAGATCTCTTCCATCAGCCTGCTGGAGCTGCCACCGGCCCCTAGAACTATGTATACGTTAGATTTATGACTTTCACATTTACCCAGAGCAGTCGGACATTCAATACACCGTCTTAAAGATCATGAAACAAGACGGGTTCTGTGAGGCCGAGCAGACGGAGGGATGGTGGGACACATTTAGCCCATGTGCCGCACACACGTGCAGCAACAACATGCACTTATTCTGTAAACTAAAAAAAAGCAAGATGCTAACTTCTGGTATATAAAAGCCGAGGGATGTCCAAGATACAGTCTGTGTGCTGGAAAGAGAAACACGTCTGCAGTGGGAGGAGGACCTCGTGGAGATCCGTGGCTTTTCAAGACGGGTTCAAACGGCTCCAACATTAACACACTGGATCCCTCTGCCAGAGCAGCTGCTGGGATATGAGATATTATTTATATGAAGGCGGGGAAACTTCAACAGGCTTTCACTGAAACATAGGCAGACAGTTGCCAGATTAGCGTTTCTCATTTTGTTATGGAAGGTGAATCAATGTCCTTGGTTTATACAGTGACGAGGTCAGAGACACAAAATATCAACGTGAACGTATCACTGAACACGTTTTACATTTATACAACGCAAGTTGACACGTTATACAAATGAGAACAGAAAACAGAGCAGCAGCTGTATCTCTTTTATCCTTTATTTGATTTACTACTTCATGCCTCGGCCTTCAGAGATTACGCCCCCCCCCCCACCTTCAACCCTTAAGGTCAAGCAAGAAACAGTCGTCTTTGTATTTTTCACGTACGCACATACCATCATAGAAAATGAGACTATGGTTAATAATCAAGAGAGAAGACTTATACTTAAAAGACTTGTACTACATTTAATTTAATTTTACACTGCAGTCATTAGTATTATATTTGTGTATGCATATATATTGTGTATATATATACATATATATTTTATTTTGTATTTTATATTTTACTTTGTATACTTTGCACAGTCATTGTATTATATTGGTTTGTGTGTGTATATATAAAATATAAAATACAAAATGAAGTATATACGTATATACAATTAAACATATATATATATATATATAAATATATATATATATATAAATATATATGTTTAATTGTATATACAGATATACTTCATTTTGTATTTTATATTTTACTTGTATACATCTATATCATTCATCCCTGTTTTTTATATTTTATATTTTATTATTGTGTTGTCTAATTTATTGGTGTTGGTACTGTGACGACAAATTTCCCCTTGGGGATTAATAAAGTATCTATCCATCTATCTATCTATCTATCTATCTATCTATCTATCTATCTATCTATCTATCTATCTTTCCATCTATCTATCTATCCATCTATCTATCTATCTATCTATCTTATACAATCTGACTTCTTCGTTTATGGCAATTCTGTTTTCACTTTTCATACTGCCATATATCTTAATAAACTTTACTTACCTATAATCATTGAAATTAATTCTTAGTGACATCAAACTGACTAACAGATTGGACCAATTACTTAATAAATGTAAACATTGCACAACAAAATGTATTAATGTAATGAGCATATTGCTGCTGTCAAACAGATGGAATGGTAGCTTGTGATGCAGCTCGGTGCTCTCCACAACACTGCAGTGTTTCTATCTGCGCTCAGTCAGGGCCACGTGGGAAGTATAAAACAAACATCTCATCTCGGGATTTACTGGATCTCGACAGTTTGGCTCCATATTATAATTTGTAATGAATGTCAACAGGTAATTTGTCAACACCTTGTCCAATACGTTGGCCTGGTGTACCACACGACGTCTGTCATCATATCAGGTGAGTGGAGTATCTTTTGAGGACCAGCATCAAGTGAACCAGCCCAGCACACACATACACTCACAAACACACACACACACACACACACATACACACACACACACACAAGGAGACAGAGTCATTTCTATGGCTGGATGTGGTATCTGACCACACGCTGTAGAAAAGGACTGACGGCACAATATTTAAGTGATGAAGCTTTTGGGTTCAAACTTTCTTGCTTCCTTCCCTGAGGGGTATTTAATATGTAAATGTCTTTTCCGGTCAAGTATTATTGCAAATAGGGATAATACATTTGTTTCACATTGATAACAAAATCAGATGTTCCTTCAGTTGGAACACACACACACGCACACACACACACACACACATACACACACACACACACACACACACACACAACATCCACAAGTCCATTTTATTACTGAGATCATACCCATGACTTTCTTCATACAGATCTTTTCTCAGGCAATTAAGTGAGTGAAGCCAAAGGGGTGAAGCAGTTGGCATCACAAATGATACACTCATTCTGCAGCGCACAAAGCCGCCAAGTGTCTGACTGAACCAATAGAAGAGAAGAAGAACAAGCGGAGGTCTGGCAGTGCCACTCAATAACCATGTTCATGGTGCAGCCGGAGCTGACGCCAACTGCCCATTTTAAAAATACCTAAATGCAATGGAAAAGATGAGCGTCAAAGAAACTAAATATGCAACAGAGCTCTGGGAAAAGGGCTCTGTAAACACAAAACGGAACAAAATAAATAGAAACGGCGAAGTGATGCCGATGGCGGGGGAATTATGTAGTATCCGCTCAACAAACAGTCCTTCAACCCATAATCCACCTCTCTAAGTCTCGAAGCACACGTGGCCTTCGGTTCCCGGCGTTCGCTCAATCTCTTGTAAGATGGGCAAGATTTTTATAATGCAACCGACAGTTTTTGTTCAACTCGCAGCTCTCATCACTAGGAAATGAAACGTGACGGTCAGGAATTCTCTTTCCAGTCCTTCTCTTTCCTCCCTCCATCCAGCACGACTCTCCGAAGACAATGCACTCTTCTTCTTCTTCCTCTGCCTCCCACCCTCCATGGCCCGCTCTGACGTTGTCAGGATTCCATCACATTATAAGTATTCAACATGTTGAGTCACCAGCAAGAACCAGTTCCAGTGCCTGGCCTTGGAAAACCATAACCCGCCCCCATCTCATTCCACTGCAGCCCACTGAAATCAGCCCGGACGTCCACACAGCAACTAATCTTCCCTCGAGAAGCTTTTCCAGACTTGGCTGAGAAGGGGGAACTGGAGAGAATTTGGGGCCAAAATGAACATAGTTCAGCCAACCTGATGGGTCTTTCACCACTTCGGGTAACACGTTGAGGCAAAAGGCCCGGAACCTTTTGCACAGGATAAACCCGCAGGTGGTGAAAATAGCAACCAGACAGCGTGAGGATAGGTCGCCCAGTGGTCTACCGGAGCCGAGACGGTCGAGCGTCCGGACGATTGCTGTGGACACCAAGCGTCTCTCTTGAGGGGCGAGAACCAGAAGAGAAGGTTCCAGCACAGAGGCCCTGCTAAAGGAATCAGGAGGCGCAGACCTGATGAACCCAGCTGGCCATTAGAGGAGTTCCAGCCCTCTTGCGAGCAGGTTTTCCATCAATTCCCCTCCGTCCAATGGCAATGAAGTTCCGTGTGGGTTGCAAAGTCACATTCAAAAGCAATTGGGTTTTATGTGTGTAAGGAACAGTGGTCAGGACCGGATGTATAGGAAATATTCCACATCGGGAGACAGGTTAAGAGAATGTTGTAAAATCATTGCGCACGGTGTGGATGACGATGATGTATGGCCCGTCGTATTGTCTTTGACATGCACAGAAAAATGTGTATTCAATTTCAGGCATGTCTGGGTTGGTGGCGGGCGAGCTGCTAGTGTCCACTGAAGAACAGATGGAGGAATGCTTTTAGAGTTTCACATTCTTTAGGGCTCATAGCTGAGGAGAATATCCACATACACTATGACAACAAGTGAGAGGCTCATATTGTAAATTGGAATATGAGGCCAATTGTGCTTTTGGTTTTCAATCTGGGCTCCCAGAACCATTTATGTCGCAAGATGATCAAGCTGCTCTTCAGATTTGAATTGATGTTTTGGTATTTTAAGATGGATAAATGTATTGTTTTGGAGAACCTGAATAAGGTACCTGTGGTATTTGGTTTATTTAGTGGTTAGCTCTGATTACGGTTTGGTTAGATTGATGTTTTGGGTTCCAACTAAGATGTAATCAAAAAAAGGAACATCGGAAACATTATGGTTAAAGGATCTTCATTATTATGGTTTCAATTGAAGCATTCCAGTTCAGTTCGTTACACATTATAATGGTTATGTTTGTGGTTCATGGCGCAAACATTGTGGATATTACCAATCGAACCACTCTTATGGGTATTATTGGTACGACTCTGTTGAGGTTCGGAAAGAGCAGATTTGATATCAGCGGGTGGAGTTAAAATGTTGCAGACCACTGATTGGTCAGAGAGAATCAACATGTATAATGTGGGACATCATGCATAAACGTGCTGTTTTAAACAGTTATGATACCGTCGATGAAAACAGCAATTCTTCTATTAACTCAACTCATATTTTTTTTTAATTAGCAGCTTTCAAAACTACATCAACCACTAACCTGACACACATCTCTCTAATGGGAGCAACGAGTTCAGACCCAAAAAATACACAAATGCTACATTTACAAGTCATTCCATTAAAAATAATGAGATTACAAGCTTCATAATTATTACTTTTTCATAAACATTAGTCGTACAGTTTTTCGAAGAATGCCAAATTCATTCTACATTCATCATCCGTCATGCAAGAGGAATATGTTCATAAGCAAAGGCCCGCCGGTGGTATTTAGCACTCACTGATGATAGGCCGAAGCATAAATCAAAGCGAATGTTCAGGATGCCAGGGGATGCGGATCAAAGAGATTCAGAGGAGGTCAGATCCCATTCCTGTGGTGAGGTCAGAGGTCAGACCGAGTCAGTCGACAACAGCACCAAAACCAATCATCTTGCAGTGAGATCACCCATAATATTAAGAAGTCAACTATTGTGTTTATTAATGGCCATGTCAGGGACATTTGTAATGTGCAGACACTTTGACATAAACGTGCAGATATACATGGGGGAACGTGGATGAAGCAGTCGGATGGTTTCAGAGATCCGCCTTCCAATCCAGCGTGTTCTGCCAAAAATATGCTCCACTGTCTATAAAGCACAGGTGTCACATTGAAACACAGTGTTATTACAATTCATTGGTTGGGATCAAATAAGCTTTTACAAGAAGAAGAAAGTTGTTATTATGTTTGAAATGTGCGGAATTCTTGTGAGCCAACAGGCGTGGTGAATCTGCAGATGGAACAAAGTATGCAGCAGATTTGCTGCAGCGTCTTAACATTATAATTACTGAGAAATAAGCACATTTTAACTTCTGAGCCAGTGCCAAAGACGTGCAATTTGATGCCTTATTCATTTTCATAAAGCCCATTGAACTCCGACTGAATTAAAGATCATTCCCCTATTAACTATTGAAAGAAAAAAAATGATTTCATATTCAAGAACATATGTTCTTTATGTTGTGATGCAAACAAAGAAGGCACAAGTAAAGTAAAAGTAAATATGATGTTGCTGCTGTTTTCAAATCAGTATCTGTCCTAAATAGCTCTGAAATGATGTAGATGCATGTGCAAGTATGAAGCAACCATATTGCACATAGAGTGTAGTTTTTTCATGAAATCAATCTACATTATTAACCCTCCTGTTGCCTTCACATTTACTAACATGTTTTACTCTCAGGGTCAATTTGAACCCCTCAATTAAAACCTCCAGAAAATTATTAGAATTAATATTGTTTCCCAAGTTTAAGTGTGAGGTACTTTATGTTTGTTTGTTGACTATCTAAATAGCCCTTTAAATATATAAAAAAAGTTGATATTTCTTATATGTTTGACAGTGAAAAACAGCCTGGGGTCAAATTGACTCCAAATAACATCGCCGTTAAACATTGAATGGGGTCAAATGGACCCTAAAGGTAACAGGAGGGTTATGATACTGTGGTTGCAATCTTTTCCCCTTTTAAAATTATTTTAAGTATGACAGAGTAATATTAGGTGTCACTCCCTAATAACAGCCATTGAATAATCTCCCCGGTTGTGTTATTCCCTTGCAGAAAGTTGTGTTAACATCTTAGAAAAGGATGTTTGTAGAGTAGATTTTCATTTGAAAGCCTGTTGATCCCACAGCTCACGAGGCCTTCAGGCGCAGACGGTTATCTTCAAGTTTCCGGTTTCTAAGTTCGGGCCAAATGGATGACAGCTTTACAAGTGTTCACAGCTGAAGCCAAGCGAAGAGCTGATGGAGCCGTCAAAACAAAGACGGTTAGATTTTTAGCGCTTTCTTACCTCATGCAACAACTACAGAGGGAGTTTTGGACTGACTAACAAGAAGCAGAGCCGTGAGGAGATATTAGTGTCGGATACTGGAGGCCTCATACCATTCTCAGAAGGTCATATCTAAGTGCAGATATCAAAGCGGTGCCGTTGGTCTGTGATTGATGTCTGATCTGTGGACTTGGCTCTTCTAGTCAGAGGGGAGTGTCCCAGGTCCAGATGAGGCAGACCCAGTTTAAAACAAAGGTTTCACAGGTCTGAGATTGGAAACCAATATGCCTCCATATCAATGTGTACTGAGGTAATGGCGGCAATCAGCAATTAGCTTAGCATAGCATGAAGTGTGCAAGAACAGGGGAAAGCTCGGCTCATATTTTCATTTGGGTGTTGGTTTGGATCAAACTAAGAAATCCATTGTGTTCATTAGTGAGCTGTAGAGGTTATGTTGGACGGATGAAGTTACCTCTACAGAGCCAGACCTGCTGTTTCCACAGATTGTCTTGCATTTCCCAAAATGTCAAACTATTATTAATAGGCACTTATATATCTTTGAGGTTTCCTAACCCAAAAGGCAGACATCTAGATTGTGTCGGCGGCCTGATTGTAACACAGATATCGGAAAGCAACTTAAAGCCTTTTGAAATATTCATAAAATGTAATCACCAGATATTTGGCCTATTACGATTATGTTTGCATTTTTATTCATTAAGGTGTAAAGTGATATTTTGGACGGAGGTTGCCTCGCCACAAATGTGTTTCCTTTCTATTATTATAGTGGCTTTTACATTTGAACATATATTTGAACATACTTACGCTCCCTTTCCTTGCAGGTCATAGAGGTTCAGTAAAGAGACTGTGAGCGGTCAATTAAACACACCCTGACACCCCCTCTGGAGGGTGACATGAAAAGGAAAACTTCTAAAGGTGCGTTCACATCAAAAGCGAAGCGATTTTTCATGTCGCCCAAAACTCTTGAGTTTACTCGCTCGACTATTTTCCGTGTTCACGCCATGAGCGTCGAGACGCTCCGCGAGGGGCGGGGCTTATCTCCGTCTCTCGTCTCAGTAAAGACCGTTATCATTTCCTTTATCCACCACGGAATAACTAACCAATAGTTCTGCTTTATACTTGTTGAGGACGTCCCACACACCAACACCCTCGTGTTTGGTTTGATGACATCACCCGTAGGCTCATACAGCTCGGTCACTTTCACCGATGAAGTTACCGTTACGTCTGAAAGACTACACTTCCTACGAGAGCGGAACATCTAAATGGGACAGTGATGACGCGGGGAGCAACTCGAGAGCTGATTGGCCCGAGTTGCGAGATTACCGCCATAAAGTTGAAATATTTCAACGAGGGGCGAAAATTGCGACACTTTAAACGCGTCGCCCACATTGCGTCGCCCGAAACGCGCCGCCCCGAAAAATATTGCGTCTATCGCAGCCACAGGCGTCTGTATACGTTGACTTTTCATGGGATTCAGCCACGCGAAAAAATTGCATCGCTTTTGGTGTGAACGCAACTTAATAATCCCAGAGGATCTTTTTATTCATACTACAGTTTCAGTATGACTTCACTGGAGCTGCTAAATAATGCATTAATATAATAAACTCTCCATCCCTGCCCAAAGAGCACAGTTGTGTTTGGCTGCTATCCCCACACCATCTCAGGCCGTCACATTTACGTACGCAGTAGTAATATTTCACCAGCTAACACTGGAAATAATGACTTATCTGATACTCGGAGTGCATTACACTCGGCCTGGTTTGTAGTTTTAAAGTTAAACCCTTTAGCGTGCAGCGGTTAATCCATTTAGCATCTGTCACACAAGTTGGCAGCAAGCTGAGAGTTTCTCAATGCCTTTAGTGTAAATAAAGAATAAGTAAGTGAAACGGGACAAGTGTGGAAGGGCCAAAGGAGTGAGTTCTTAACGAATCAGTAAAACAAGTGTGGAAGGGCCAGAGGAGTGAGTTCTTAAGGAATCAGAGAAAGTGTGGAAGGGCCAAAGGAGTGAGTTCTTAAGGAATCAGAGAAAGTGTGGAAGGGCCAAAGGAGTGAGTTCTTAAGGAATCTGTGAAAGTGTGGAAGGGCCAAAGGAGTGAGTTCTTAAGGAATCTGTGAAAGTGTGGAAGGGCCAAAGGAGTGAAACAATTACCAAAAGTGTCTTCTACAGTAATAACCTGAACGATATAAATTCCACTCCCACCTTGAGAAGTTGCGGCAGAACCATAAAAGCGAGAAGTGAGAGAGGTTGTGAGTTAGTCGGACGCCGTATGGAACAGCCATGTGTTTGAGAACCTTGACGTCCATCACTCAGCGCTACGCACACGCTCTGTGAATTTTAACAATGTTATCTTTCCTCCACAACTGCTGCTGCAGGGGACCCTTTAAAGCTTTAAAGGGAAGTTCAAATTGAAATAAAAACCTCTATCGCACTTTATCACACCTGCCAAGGCTGACATGTGTGCGTATTGCCTTGGTGCCAAAGCCCATGTTGGCGGTGGTCGTGAGTTTGTGTAGGAGGGTAGCCAGCTCCTCGGCACGGTCTCTTCATGCCGCGACGTGCTCGCCGGGTGAATGGAGAGTCACACACGCTGTCAGACGGATCCTGAACATGTGTGGACAGATTTGTGGCCTCGAGCTGGTGTCGCTGTCGTTTCCATCATTATCGTGGTGCTTCCCAGGAGCCTCAGCTGCACACGAATACGTGGGCATGAGGGGAGCAGCGTTGCAACCGATTGAGCTTGTAGGAGCGGTCAGGAAATCAAAGCGTATTCTTTCGTAGTGGCACTTCAATACTTTCTTGCAACAGAAACATAGATGAAACTCTTTAAAACTCGTCTTAAATGCGGTTGTGAAATCGTTTGCCCTTCCGCTCGCTTGCCAAACACACCTGGTTGTACTCCGGTGAAATCGACATATAGCGTTAATGCACCCTGATGTCATCAATGTCATCATTGCGTCATAATTTTAACAATATGTCAATATGACTAATAGTATTTCATTATGATCATCATAAGTTGATCTATAGGCGATAGCATGATTATAATTCACCCACATGGTAACAGATCCAACTAGAATGAGCACTCGGTAGAGCGCATACCTTTGCATATCACATGATTGGGCATTGAATTATGAACATTTAGGCATTAGTTGCATGCCAATTGGATAAAAATAGACCGTGCTATGGTAAAAAGAGGATTTTGACCTTTTCATGACCAAAGTCAAATCAAATGGTCCGCGGATAATAACCAATCATCCCACCAAATTGCATGCGATCCAATAAGACTTTGAACTTTTCATGACCTTGACCATGACCTTTGACCTGATTGATCCCACCATCTAATCATATGGTCCCCGGATAATAACCAATCATCCCACCAAATTTCATGCGATTCAGTTTAATATTTTTTGTGTTATGCGAGTAACACACATACAAACTAGAATGGGCACTCGGTAGAGCGCATACCTTCGCATATCACAAGATTGAATTATGAACAATTTGGCACTAGTTTCACGCAAATCGGATGCCAATTAACCGAGATATCGCAAATTTACGTTTTCACCTTTTCGTGACCTTGACCTTGACCTTTGACCCAATCACTCCCAAAAACGAATCAATTGTTCCTTGGGTCGTGACCAATCATCCCACCAAGTTTCATAAGAATCAGCTCATTTTTGTCTGATTTAGACAAATAACAAGTTTTTCACCTTTTCGTGACCTTGACCTTGACCTTTGACCCAATCACTCCCAAAAACTAATTGATTGTTCATTGGGTCATGACCAATCATCCCACCAAGTTTCATAAGAATCAGCTCATTTTTGTCTGATTTAGACGAATAAACGGACGGACAAACAGACAAACGGACAAACGGACAAACGGACGGACATATTCACAAATAAATACACGCCGGCCAAAACATTACCTTCTGCATTTTCAATGCGAAACATCCTCCTACGCGTACATATACAACCCACCAGCATCACGCGTGGAAACATGTAGTTTTAGTCCAGCTTTGTTTTCCCACTGGATTGAGTGGAAACTCCCAAACCAAGATTTCCCCGAGTCACAGTCCAAGCTTCTTGGCACGTTGTGATCTACAATCTCTGGCTTTCGGTTTCCAGTCGGGTGTAAAGCTCACATTATGGCCGACGGGATGATGCAACAGCAGCGGCAGCAGATCCAAACTGCTGCCACAGCGTAGAGTCTGATGGAGCTCAGCTGGCCTCAAGAGCTTCAGTGGAGATGATGGAGTTTGACAGTTTGTTGTTGCTGAGCACAACTATCATCTGATTTACTACTGAACAGTGTATGTTTTTCCAGGTGTGGCATTTCCATTCCAATACAGCTTTGGTCGTGCAGGAAAACTTCACACATGTAGTACGTCCTGTCAGAGGCTCTATGGGTGAACTGTGACCGTCATAAAGCAAACAATTAGATACTAATTAGATAAGGACTCTGTATTTCACCTGATTCATTGCTTTATGTTTTAGCACTTTTGTATTCTATAGAGTATAGACTATCTTCACATCATGTAACATCTAGTGTGGTGTTTTTTTCTGGCCAGGCCACATTGGAAAACACTACAAACTTTGGGATTTTCCCAATGTCATGCAAAAATAATTATTTTCAATCATCTCTTATGACCCACTAGATTGTCTCTTTCGATGAAGGCACCACCATGTATAGGTGTAGCCGACGGTGCCACCCTGTAGCCGACAGTACCACACCATCGTCTACAGAGACCAGAGGAACAATCACAGGTACTTGAACATTCTTTGCTTTATGAGCTCCAGATGACCAGGTCATTATCCATCAAGCTGAATTTAGCCGTACACTTCTTCCCGCTGGGTGTTCGTTTGGTTCCGTTTCAACGAGCAGGACAAGAACAAGCTGTAAAACATTTACACTATCAGCTCTCTGTCTGTTACTCATGGTTATTCAACAGTGTGCATAGCTAATTCAAAAAGTTTGAGTGACAGCTCGGCCGATGACAGTTCCCAGGCCCTGACTGGAACACTCAGAGTCGGCCTGAGGCCAATGTCTCCAAGGTGAGAGATCCGGGCATCCACCCAACCGAAAACGACACAAATATGTTTGCTATGATTTGGTGGTTGTTGCGTCTCTTGAGAAACCACGTTGCTCTCCAGCCGTGCTACACCCATCAAGTCATAGAGAGTTATGGCATGTTGAGTTTGTGATGCTGCCCTGCACTACAGGTCAAAAACAATTCCACCAGGTAGTCTTAGTAGTGTAGTTATTCAAAACATTTATTTAGGTGGATTACTTTCTGTGTTTATACAGTAAACTTTTAGCCGATTATTCCAAGGGATACTGCGGTAAAACTTCAGTTACAGTCTAAAGTGCCCTAAAGTTTCTTAGCTTGCACTGGATTTAAAAAGTCTTCGGACACGAGCTCTATACACAGTCTGTTAAAGTCTAGGGTGTAATTAATTCCAAATGTTTGCCACGTTCCTCATGAGGTCAGCGCAATTCCCAACTCTTTCTCTCCTCCCTACTTCTAGAGGCTATTCTGAGCTCTTCTCACCCACTTGCAGTGTGACGCCTTGTGTGGGCCTGAAGGGGTGAAATCACAACTCTGAAGGCCCTAATCTACACGGCTGGAGGACTTCATCATCCGGCATGTGCCACTTCAGAGGTGGCCGAGGCGGCGCCGGTGATGCCTTTCATTAGACCGTCATAACCTTAGCAGCTCACCCTCGTTTTAAAAGACCGAATCATGGCTGTACTCGGGTCACATTACATCTCCTATGTAGCAGCTAATGAATGAAATAGCACTTTAATTATTTTATACGTTATTACCCTCACACGTACATTACAGCCTGATAAATACACAGTGGATTACTACTTATGATGATAGAGGTCAATATTAATAAGAAGTTGGTGCCTTGCCTCAGCCGGTCCTCTGAGGCTGGGCTCTTTGTTGGGGGCGGGGCTTCACTTTGCAGGTGCAAAGCAAAAATATGGTGGTTATTCTGTGAATGCCACCAAATATTAAAGGTTAAAAAAAGAGCTGGCTATATTGTACTTCCTTTGTATTTGATTAAATGTATATGTATATGTATATAGTGAATCCAATATATTTTTCAGTCCCATTAGCATTTCCTATCAAATAGATTTATATCTTATATCCCCGGATGGCCTAAAATACAGAAAACATGGCAGAAGATAACATCTGGACATTACCCAAAACTCTTTCCTCGATCTCGATCCCTTACTTTCCAGCTCCTGACAGACAGCTGTAGTGGTAGAGTCGCTGACCCTTGACCCCTAAACCAAGAGTGCACTAATGGGCTACTGTTGATCATCCATCTCCATCAGTAAGATGGATTGGTTTTTGTCACTAGAATAAGTGATTACTTTAAAAGGGCCTATTAAAAGTGTATTTAGACTCTGGGTAGCAATGCACCACAGAGGGCCCGGGGACACTGGACGTGATTGAAGTACGCCCAATTACACTCGTGCAATACAAAACATTATCATTTATCACAACTGACACTTTCAGCTGTCAAACAAAGTACACAACCCGCATTTATGGCGAAAACAGAAACAAACTGTGTGATGAAGACAGAGCAACTTTCTCTGCTCAACACTGCGTCGGCTCATGAGCTTACGAACCAATAAAAGGGAGCGTGACCGCAAATGTGCTGATGATGTGAATGTGTTCCTTTTTACAGCTCTGCTTCCTGCCGAAAGATCAATGAATCAGACGTGTTTTGAAACCTAATGGGGCTTGACCTCTGGCCTCTGTTACACAGCCCGGTGTCGGAGTGTTTAGTCTTCATGAAGCAGATTAGCTGGTCGAGTCCAGGAAGACAAGGAGACGCTGCTGCTTCCACACAGAAACGCTTTATTCCTGAGAGCCAGGAAGCAGAGAGCTAATCTGCTGCTCTGGTGGTCTGACACACACACACACACACACACACACACACACACACACACACACACACACATCAGTAATCCATTACAGTCATTTACCAGAGGATACCGTTGAGTCGAATTCCCTGTGCATTGGGCTTCGATATAAACTGAATAATATATTTACAGAAATGTGAAAGTGTCTTTAACTTGCATTATTTGTAATGACCATGAAGGGGTTGTATAGAAGTATATGATTCATGTGTTAAAGCTGCATTCTCTCTCCTAGCCAGCAGGGGGCGACTCTTCTGATTGTATAGAAGTCTATGATTCATGTGTTAAAGCTGCATTCTCTCTCTTGACCACCAGGGGCGACTCCTCTGGTTGTATATAAGTATATGCTTTGTGTTAAATCTGCATTCTCTCTCCTGACCACCAGGGGGGCGACTCCTCTGGTTGTATAGAAGTCTATATAAATGGCTCTACTTCTCTCTTGATTTATTCCCTCAGTAAACATTGTAAACATGAGTTTATGTCTCAATCTTTAGTTTCAAGTCTTCTTCAATAGAGCATGAAGGTCATTTAGTAAAGCATGGAGAGTAAAACAGAGCTTAAAGTGGGGTATGCTTTAGGGAGGGACTACCTTGTGATTGACAGGTCGCTTGTCTGGGAGTTGTCCGTGTTTTCAGTGAGTTTTCAGTTCAAGAAAGTTAACATTTCATCATAATGAACCAGCAGATTTCAGCAGAAGGCATCCAATAGTTATTGATGTATTTTGATGTAAAGAAATATAAATAACTCATGATGGCTCTAGAAAAATAGTCAGGGATCCCCAAAGTTGATAAACTTCATCCCCTGGGAACCATGGATCTGGATATGTAACTTATAGCAATCCTTTAAGATGCAATACATGCAGACTCCTCTATGCTCCAAGGTTTCAGCTTGTGTCTCTCTGGTGAGCCGAGATACGGCCTGGCTTAAAACCGACATCTGTCAAACACGCTCGTCTGTGTCTTCTGCTAAGTGACCCCCTGATGCACGTTTCCTCGAGGCTCAACTTCTTACCCCTGGGCCTCTGGCAGCAGGTCTTGGCCACCTGTGCGGTGACTTTGAGCGAGTCAGCGCGGTGAAAGAGGAAGGAAAGCATACTCGACATATTTTCCACATCGTTCTGCAGGGATGGGGAAATGGGGAGCTGGTGGAAAACAAAAGCCTTGTGCATGGGAGAACTCGGGTTATTTTACAATTTGTAATAAAACTGCTTGCACAAATTGAGGAAAAGTGGAGCTTAACAGCTTATCAAAATGATTTGTGTGATAAAATATATATTAAAAAAGTCATTATTGAAAGAAATGGGAATATCCTGGGACTGATATATTTCTAATCTATTTTTAAGTATAGTTCCCAGTGTTCTTTTAATATTGTTTTTAATATGTTTTACAATATTCATCACTTCTAGTGAAATGCAACAATAGCTTAATCCTGGGGGTTGCTGGGGTGATTGTCGGCTTACTTGTCTTCTTTCAAGTACTTAAAGAGTCGAGGATTAAAGCAACCAGCAGGAAGTGAGCGTGAGAGCGTGAAACCGACAGTTGACAAGGTGGTCCTTTCTCCTATCGGTCGTACGAGTCTAAGCCATCCCAACACTTTTAACCGCCTGGATGTAAGTTTAAATCCGGGGTGGCAGGGCCAAGTTAAACACAATGTGGCCCTGAATGCAGCACGGAGAAGGAAATCCCCATCAACTAAAGGACGATTAGTAACTGCTTCAGATAGACCTGATGAAACTATTTGAAGGAAAACAGATACTGGCAGGAAGGTGTGTAGGTGTGTGTGTGTTTTCAGTAGAAGAGGAAACCAATGAACGCCTGTCTGTTAGGAGCAGATCCAGATCCACTAGAGGTGTACCCTGAACTGATTCCACAGCTCACAGCGTTTAGCTGTCTGACCAAACTCCACCGCAACCTCCAAATGTGGTTCAGATTTGAAGATTGTGTACATAATGTACGCATGCTTTAAGAGTCCTTGAGCTGGTGTCATCACAATACTGTTGCAGTGTATTCAGTTAAATAATAATCCTACTTTAGTAGGCAAGCTTGTAAACGTACAGGCTTTTAAATTGGAAAAGTGAATAGAGCCTCGGGGAAAGCAGTAGTAGTCCGTAAAAGTTACCGAGCTGTGTGAGCCTACAGGCGATGTTATGTCTAAATAAAAATACATGTTATATTAAGGTTATGAACCCAGACACGAGGGCGTTAGATAATCCAACATTTGTGGGATATCCACAACAAGTATAAAGCAGAACTAATGGTTTGTTTTTCCGTGGTGGATGGCGGAAATGATAACTGTTTCCACGGAGTAAAGACAGAGTTAAGCCCCGCCCCCTCTCCGAAGGACACGAATAAACCACAAATAGTCACGCGAGTAAACTCACGCGAGTAAGTTCTGCGAACGCAGCATAAGAGTACTGAGTTAGGGGTAGGCAGGCCGTATAAAACAGCCAATAAAAAGATGTTTAGAGAAAAGTGTGAAGCAATCCTGAGACGTCCTTGAGCGTGCAGCCATAACTGGCCGCCTGAGATATTATGCAGTTTGCTACAGCAGACGGCGACGGAGGCTCAGTTACTGCCGCCCTCGACTCGCATCCGTCTTCATTTCTTCATCTCCAAATATTTAGATATGAACAAGTGGGCTGTGATTGGTGCAGCAGCCAGAAGCAGTGACACATTGAAACCACACAGCCAAGCAGAATAAGACAATGCTGGCTCTTAGCATAAGAAAAACAACGTGACATAACAGGACACACTGAGGGGTTGAAGATTGACGAGTTGGGGAAACCAGAGAGGGAAAACAGCATCAACAGCTTCCTGTCGGCCTTTCGCCTCATCGCAGCAGCATTGGACTACAATATGGAAATACTCAACGTTGTGTCAGTACTGCGAGTCTCACCTCGGCCTTCTGAATATCAGGCCGTATTGCTGGCAGGCCAGGCCCACCGTGGGGGTGTAGATGATGGGCATGAACCTCTCCACGTCCGACAGCAGCACCCGGTAGAAGAGCTTCTCGTTGCGGTCCTGGAGCCCCATCAGGAACACATATCTGGGGAGGATAAACACGCGGCACGTTAATCCGTAACATCTTGAGGACTCATACCTGCTGGAACCGTGGAGCGGATTATTAAAGTCAGATGGTGAGATCTGTGTGAGGTGTGGTAGGGGGAACTGGGGGAACTGCAAGGAAACACTTAGTCAGAAAAGAAAGAGGCGCAAAGGATAACACTTTTTAGTCTGAGATTATTGATATTATATTATATGGACACTGGGTTAACGCAAAAGCAGTGAGGTTAAGACATAGCGAGGGGAGAAAAAGAGAACTGAAAGGGTTGGAAAAATACAGAGAATAGGAAGCGGCGCCTCAGATCGCCTACACAAGCTCATTGTTCTGAGAGTTTGCATACCACCCAAATTAAGCCAGGCACGGCAGAGAGAGCTCTCTTCCTAATCAGAGAGGTTTCCATGAAGCCAGCAGCACAAGGTGCCTCTTGTTGAGGGGATAACAAGCCTGCTACAGGTTAGGGTGCAGCAGCTGCACAAAGCGCGGCGGTGACAGTTGTTCTTGAGGAGCTCTGTTCTCATATTAGTGAAGTCATTAGCTTCAGCCGCGGGAAGGGTTTCCATATGCCGTGCCGTGTGGAGTAATACGTGCAGGCACACGGCGGTTATTGCCCGTGGACTCAAGTACCCTCCATTTACTTCTATTAAATTATGATGAAAGTTGTATTTTTTGGGTACTTTTTCCATAAGTTTGACCTGCATGTCAAACTCTCGGGCTAAAGTAAATGACAAACTGCTTCTCAAATATAAGAATGTTATTTATCGTTGTCTTACTTGATGGACCCAATTCAATTCTTTGGGTTTATTTGGATAGTCCATTTTCACAAATTTCTCTCAGTGTGCTTTACAATCTGTACACATAGACATCCCTGTCCCAAAACCTCACATCGGATCAGGAAAAACTCCCAAACAACCCTTCAGGGGGAAAAAGTGAAGAAACCTTCAGGTGAGAACAGAGAAGGATCCCTCTCCAGGATGGACAGAACAATAGATGTCATGTGACCAGAAGGAATCATTAAACACAAATTAAAACACAGTCAATGAATATTACAGAGTGTATGAATAGTTGGTAGTCGGCATATTCCACAATCCAGACCTCCACCATCCATCAGGCAGATGGAGGTAGAGAGGAGGAGTGGGCGGAGTCTCAATAGGGCCATGGCATAGTTGGTAGTAGGCATATTCCACGATCCAGACCTAAATGCTCCATCAGGCAGATGGAGGTAGTACTTGTACTAATGGACCTGTACTTGTATATATGGATGTGTACTTGTATAGATGGACCTGTAGTTGTATATATGGACGTGTACTTGTATATATGGAACTGTACTTGTGCAAATGGACCTGTAATTGTATAAATGGACCTGTACTTGTATATATGGACGTGTACTTGTATAGATGGACCTGTAGTTGTATATATGGACGTGTACTTGTATATATGGAACTGTACTTGTGCAAATGGACCTGTAATTGTATAAATGGACGTGTACTTGTATAGATGGACCTGTAGTTGTATATATGGACGTGTACTTGTATAAATGGACGTGGACTTGTACAGTCCTTTTCTAGTCTTCCGATCACTCAAAGTGCTTTAACACTACATGACATCATTCACCCATTCACAGCCATTCAGACCCTGATGGGAGGAGCTACGCTTCCACCTGCACATCAGGAGTAACCAACATTCATCCACACATTCATAAACCGTAGTCACAGGAGTTATTTGGGGTTGAGTGTCTTGCCCAAGGACACATCGACATAGCCTCGCGGAGCCGGGGATCGAACCGCTGACCACCGAGCCACAGTCGCCCCCAACATGGTCAATGTTCCCGTGCGTCTCGGTAGTTTGTTTGCTGGCTTGTTTACTAGCAAAGTGCGCATGCCTTCCCCCTGTTTAGTGTCACAGTAAACAAAAAGATGGCTGACAGGAACTGTACACAGACGCTGCCCGCACCCAGGAAACAGGAATATTTACAGTAAACACTGCTTTATAAAGCATCTTTCCTTCAGAGTCAACCCACCGGAGCAGCCAGGACATAATCCATCTCCATCTCCATCTACTTCAGCAGCAGTGATCAAACGGCTCATCTTATTCAAGCTTTGGAACGACTTCCCTGGATACGAGGTTTTCCCCCCTCGGCCTCAGCAATTTACATGCTGCAGCGCTCCGGCTGGCAGAGCCTCTGATTATCCATTTCCTCTGTTGACGACAGTCACAGCAGGCGCTGAGTCCCTCCAGCATCTGGGATCATAAACGCGTCACTTTGCCGTAACGAGTCACGATAACTCAAAAAAGCGCAAGAAATTCCACCCCCCAGAAAAAGAGGAGGAAAAAAAGAAAGGTTCTAGATATTTATGGTCGTAGGAACGTCGTCCAGCATTCAATACCAAAGAGGGATTCAGCGTGGGAGAACGGCTGTAAAGTAAACACAGCAGGCCCTTAACCCAGGGGACCAAAGACCGTCACTGGAACGCACTCCAGAAGGTTTTCGGCGACACCGAAGACCCTTGACGGTGACGAGCTCATAAGGACTCGATGACGATGCCCTGATGTTGCTAAGGTGAAAGCTTTGTAGTTACTGTTGATCCTCGAAATCCTCGAAGTCTCCCCAGTAGACATTGGGAGCGACAGCTGATGGAGCGGTTGACTGAGCAGCCAGAGGATAAGACCCCATTTACACGATGGGAAAACGCATATATTTTCATGTGTTTTGGCCTTTCATTTACACAAAAACGGAGGTTTTATCACGGAAAACGATCATTTTTAAAAACTCCGGCAAAAGTGGAGATTTCTGAAAACTCAGTTTTTGTGTTTGCGTGTGAACGAGGTCAAACAGAGTTTTAGGTGGTCAAACGTCACAGTGTGCGACTAAAGATGCTTCACGTCATGTGAGCATCCTATGGGACGTATGCGGACGCCGTATTTATGCCGGTTCATATAAACAGAAACTTCTTTTTAAACAACCTTGTGTGTACAACGTTATTTTTGAAAACAGAGGTGCAGAAATATTTGTTTCTGTAAATACCCGGTTATGTGTAAATGTGGCCTAAGAGGCCATTTAATAGTCAGCACTCTGCATATAACTCCAAACGGTTTGCGGTCTGATCTTTGTTCGACCAACAAGCTCGGGCTGAAATGGAGTCATGACTTCCAAACGCCTAAGCACTGGAAGATTTGAGTTGGGAGGTTAGAAAAACACGTGTGAATGAGGGCAGGGATGTGACGGAGGAATGGGGGGTGAGAGAGATCTGTTCAGGAAGGTGTAGACGGTGTTGGGAGATGGATGCACATCTCTGAGGCCTGATGGATTAATCCGACCCTCGGAATTTAAAGACTTCCAGATGTGAGGACGAATGCATGGAAACTGAACCCGCATTAAAAGGTCTATGTCTCACCTGTCCAGGTCGTCCCTCTTCATGTCGTAGTTCTTGAGCGCCCGCTGCAGCTGGAGGTCCTGGCTGATGAAGCATGGCGGCAGCAGGCCGTGGATCCCCAACTGGAGGCGCTCCTCCATGGAGAACGCCATGCCCTGTGAACACACACACACACACACACACACACACACACACACACACACACACACACACACACACCGTTACCCTCCGGCCACCCGACACATACAGCAACGAAGGACGCAGGACTTCCACCATGTCCTGTCCTCAGTAAGGTCACATCAGGTCCTCCTTAAGGTCATGTCATGTCCTCAGTAAGGTCAACCCAGAAATACAAAGTAATTTGATTATTACTCATTTATTATCCCATTGCCTGCCTACAAAGCCGTCATGGTGGATCTTGTTGTTCACTCGTGGTATTCACCCCCCTCTGAAAACTCTGTCTGAACCTTTTCAACAAGGGAAAATATTCACCAATCGTTTCTGTTCAAACATTCCTGAGTGATGAGAGCGTCGGGGTGCTCTCTGAGGGGCCTCCTCTCCATCTCCTGTCAACCAAGGGGCCTCCTCTGCACCTCCTCTCCACCTCCTCTCACCCTCTTCTCCACCAACGTGCCTCCCCTCCCCCGAGGAGGTCTCACTCCGGTGCCATGCCGCCTTCCCCGGTGCACATCCTCACAAACACGCCCGACGGGGTCAAGACCAACAGCCGCTTCACTTTGACCTTTCCTCTGGCTTTCATCTCTCTCCCCCCCGAGCGGGAATATTGAAAACATGCACACGTTTAGTGTCATCTCGGTTACCCTGTCGACCCTGACCTCTGACCTCTAAGACCATTAAGCAGAGGAGACAATGTCGTACGTCGGTGCGACATCGGGAAGCGGTGACAGCGTGAGACCGAGGAACTTCAGCTGCAGATTATTTATTTTTTAAAGGAGATTTGTCCCCGAATCACCCAGAATAATTTAACATAATAATAACAACTTTATGTATTAAAGCAGCTTCAAAGGGGACATATTATGAAAAATCCACTTTTTTAGTGCTTCTATACGTTAATTTGGGTATCGAGTTAGTTATCTAGTCATTTTCCCGAACGCCTGTGACAAATCCAGAGGGCCTAAGGCTAATTAGCATTTAAAGGAACAGGCACTCAGAACAGGTCAATATGTGGAGAGGTGTTTTTGACTGGGTAAAAAGGCTGTTTGAAATGATTCTTGTGGTATTTTAACCAAAATATGTTACAAACATTACATTAAGACCCCGAGGAACTATATCAATTTGTGGAAACATTTGCATAATATGTCTCCTTTAAAAAGACAGTTTACTCTACAAGAGAATCAAGGAAACACAACTGGAATCGTAAAAAACTAAAACACTGTAAAGAGCAACAGAAAAACTAAATTGAAGGAACCAAAGAACTGAAAAAAAGTACATCATTTAAAAACAGTTCTATAAAAAAGTGGGCTTTAAAGAGTGATTTAAAAAGGAACATGGAGTCCATATTTAAATTGGGAACATCGTTCCCTACTATCCTCTGCAAGTGATCCGTGGTGCATTTCCATCCCCTCTCGGCCCATAAAGGTGCAGCGACCCGGTGAAGCCTCGGCCTCAACACGCTACCGTTGCCTCTCTGATCTGGAGCACCTCTGGGTGCTGAGCCAGGCCCGTACCTGCTTGTGTTAAATCAGTTGTGAGGTTATAAAAAAAGCAGAATGAAGTGCTTGATCACACGAGAGCGCTAGAAGAGAAGCAGTAAAGCGTGGAACATGAATAAAAAGTCATGCCACTAGAATGTTGGCGGTCTCGACGTCAGAGGGACCATCGCCACAGACCTCGTGGCTCACCGCCAAATCCCAGAAGTGTTTGTTGGTTTTTAGATGTAAATCGCAGTGATTCTTGAGGGTAATGATGCAACACAACAAAAAAGGGGGAATGAGAAGAAGAAGAAGAAGAAAAAAGTATTTTTCTTGGCAGGGCATCTGAAGGAGCTGATGGTGTGTTTGCTTACCGTCTGCACGTTTACACAGAACATGCAAACACACACACACACACACACACACATCCACAGCAACAACGGTAGTTACTTGACACATGACTGAGGAGAAGTTATTTCAGTCCCGCTGCAGCCGGTACTTAACGGGCCTGGAATAGAGACGCAGCTCGGGATCACAACTTCCCCAATAATCAAAAATCAATTCCTCTCGTTTAGAGCGGGGGCCGCTCCGCTGGCCGGGAAGGAGCGTCCATAAATACTGATCTTAATACGAGGATACCAGAAGAGGTTCATAGCTCACGCTGCTCTGTCATTAGCTCAGCAACTTGTTGTTGTTGGACTCCCTCTAGTTTGTTCTCGCTCTCTCTTTTTCTCCAGTTCTCTTTTTCTCCTTCTCTAGTTCTCTTTCCCTCCTTCTCCTTCTCTAGTTCTCTCTCTCTCTCCTTCTATAGTTCTCTACCTCTTTCTATAGTTCTATATTCCTTCTCCTTTTCTCTCTCTCCTTCTCTAGTTCGCTCCCTCTCTCTCCTTCTATAGTTCTTTCTCTCTCCCTTTCTTTAGTCGTCTATTTCCTTCTCCTTTTCTCCCTCTCTCTGCTTCTCTAGTTCTCTCTCTCCCCTTCTCCTTTTCTAGATCTCTCCTTGTCTCTCTCTCCTTCTCTAGTTCTCTCTTTCCCTTTCTTTAGTTGTCTATTTCCTTCTCCTTTTCTCTCTCTCCTTCTCTAATTGTCTCTCTCCCCTTCTTCTCTAGATCTCTCCCTCTTCTCGTCTCTCTCTCGTACTCAAGCTCTCCTTTTCAAGCTCTCTCTCTCTCCTTCTCTAGTTCTCTCTCTCTCCCCCTTTCCTTCTCTAGATCTCTCCCTCCTCTTGTCTCTCTCTCCTTCTCAAGCTCTCTCTCTCTCCTTCTCTAGTTATCCTTCTCTTTCTTCCACAGCAAACATATTTTCCTTTCCTGCAACTCGCTTCTATATTTTCATTCTTGTATTTGTAATAGCGTCATATCTTAGGTCGTATAGGACTCAACACAAAAAAAGGACATACAAGTATATTTATAATATTTATAATAATTCCTGGTTTCCTTTATGGACACAAGGCTCGAGTTAAGAAACTGTTTTTTATTTTATTTTATTTTTTTAATCGCCTGTGCAAGAAAGTTTTAAAATCAATCCGTTAATCAATTAACTTTCCGTCCCGTGATCTAAAAGAAGGAAACAAACACAATGGATCTGCACGCCGCGGCCAGTCAGCGAGGATGAAAAGAGCGTCTGAGGCCTCAGAAAGGGGGCGTGGCCCTCTCAGCTCCGGGAGCCTCAAAGGCCCCCAGTGTCACGTGTGAATTAGACCCCGACCACGGAGTCGGGGACCCAAATGACCGATTAGCATCCCCACAAAGGGAGCAGGCGGCTCGGCGGTCCAGAGGGGGAAGCCCCCCGATAGTGACTCCTGGTCGGGTCAGCTGGTGACGGCGGAGGAGGTGGGGGGGGGGGTCACAGCGAGGAAGATTAGCGCTGCACGGTTGGCAGACTTTGGCAGACGGGGGGTAAAAAGCGTGGGAAAGGCTGACATCTCTCATCTCTCATCTCTCATCTCTCCGCCCTCGACCTCGGCTCGTTAATGGAGCCGCCAATCCCAAGGTCTTCTCGATGTTTACGTCCGTCTTTAAGCAGCGAGACCAAGGAAGAAGTATATAGGTGACCTTCCCTCTTACTGCTGAGACGTAAAAGACGGATTCACACCAACAATAGCGGAAGCGGGTGATTTGATTTTCCTCCGTTTGATCCAAACCCCCCCTCCTGTCACGGGAGTATTAGGGTGGACCCAAATGCACGACTCAGGAGACAGAACTGGAAAGTAATTTACTTTACTCAAAGTTCGGGCAGGAACAAAACAGACGGGAACAGATGAACACACTTGGTAACGCTGGAGGGCTTTAAGAAGAACACAAAACAATCTGGAAGTGAGGGAACTAAATAGTGAGGAACTAATGAGGGAATGGGCTGCAGGTGAGACGGGCGTGAGGACCAGGTGAAGGTAATGAGGGACTAATGAGGTGATCAGAGGCAGCTGAGAAGGGCGTGAGGACCAGGTGAAGGTAATGAGGGACTAACGAGGTGATCAGAGGCAGGTGAGAAGGGCGTGAGGACCAGGTGAAGGGAATGAGGGACTAACGAGGTGGTCAGAGGCAGGTGAAGGGAGCTGGAGCTGAACTGTTACACCTCCGTCACCGTCCGTTGCGCTCGGTTGACGCGCTCACGGCGTCTCGCGATCACAAAGTGGACTTAATGAGCCGAACATCCGAACAGAAGATCGAGTGATTCATCGAACATGAAAAGAACAAGTGGCAACAATTTCTATTTGTTTATGTTGACTGTTCTTTTGGGGGTTTACGTTCTTACAAAAAAACAAAGCACGGTGACAAACACACACCACCACCCCAGAACATGGAGAAAAAAGAAAACACACACAACACACAACACACACACACACAACACACAACACACACACACACACACACACACTCTGCCTGCCTTCTCTCCCCTCAGGATGGGCCGGGCGGAATAAACCCGAGAGAGCTTCCACATGTCCCCGACCACATCTGAGCTGCCCGCACCCTGTGCCAACACATGTGGCGCCCGCAGCCTCGTGTTCCAGAAGCCGCGGTAACAAGCCCGGACCTGTAATCTGCCCGGCGGCCGGTGCCACCCCTTAACCCCCGGGCTGCTTGCCGTGCCCACCCCGAAACACTCGGCGGGGAAGGAAAGATCTCATTAGGCCGCCAGATGCCCAGAAGGAGGAAGATGAAAGCCCAATGTTCTTTGAATCTTCGCTTCCAGAAGGGAGTTCCTCAGGGCGGGTTCATCGGGACTCTACAGCGTCAAGGTTTGGAGATCTCTGCCACCTCAACCTTTTAATTTCCATCCGCCATGAGTGCACAGAGCTCAGACAGCAGAGCCGCTTATTACGGTCGGCCTCCTTGATCCGGAGAGAGTTACATGCCGTGATGCCGCTGCCTGGTTGGCGTTGGCCCACAAGCAAAGGCTCCTTATCACAACACCGACGCCGCTACGAAACATTCCTCGCCACACTTTTCTTCCTCTGAAATGCTTCATCTTGTCACAAATTCCCCACCTTCCTAGTTAAATTCATCCTGCCTACATGTTTAATTAACTTTCCTGTCATTCCAGATCCTGTCGTCCTCACCTGATTGTCTCATTCCCTTCACCTACCATCCCCTCATTAGTCCCACTATTTAGCTCCCTCACTTCCACTTGTCCTCTGCCAGATTGTCTTGTGTGTCACCACCAAACTTTACAGCGAATTCCTAGTCCTAGTTCTGCCTGTTACGACCCGGTTTGCCTGTTAACCCGACTTGAGATTTTTGCCTGCCCCTTTTGGATTTGTTGCCCTATTTGACAGACCACCCGGTTTTGACCCTGCCTGAAACATTGAGTAAACTGCCTCCTCCTGCATTCCTGTGTTTGTCGTACTCTGGGTTCCAGTATCTGTAACCATTACACATCTCAGATTTACCTGTTCTGTGCGGAAAAGAGCGTTGTAAAGGAACCCGAAAAGTGAGATCTGGTTCACACGTGGATGGATGAATACGTATGTATACATCACGCCGAGCCACGGGAACACAATATTCACCTCACTTAAAGTGACTTTTTCTGGTGGGTAACATGTTTACAGTGGGGTTACAGGCAGCGGTGACGGTGTTGGGTGAGAACTGAACTTCATCAAATAAAAAGCGTTGTTTTTTCAATAATTCCGCATATGAAAGTCATTCGTTACATTTCACAGCTCTGCGTCCTTACCCCCGACATCCAGCTTAAAGCCGACCTATTCATTAATTTGCAACTTTACCTACAATGGCCTATTGCAGTGGTTCTCAAACCGTGGGGCGCGCTCCTCTAGTGGGGCGTAGTGGTACTGCAGGTGAACGACTTCATCAAATAAAAGGCGTTGTTTTTTCAATAATTCCGCATATGAAAGTAATCGTTTACATTTCTCACCCCCGACATCCAGCTTAAAGCCGACCGATTCATTAACTTGCAACATTATCTAAAACCGCCTCATGCATGGTTCTCAAACTGTGGGGCGCGCTCCTCTAGTGGGGCGTAGTGGTACTGCAGGTGGGGCGCGGGAGGAAATGCAGACCGTTATTGAGAACCATCGGCCTAATGCATGGAGCCGTAAAGGAGCTGCCGACTGCACCGCAGCCTCGTCTCACAACGCAAAAAGCGTAGTATTTCCTCCATGCATGCAGTTTTGGAGGATTCTTTGGAAAGAAGCATTCGGAAATATGGCGGATCATAATCGAATGTGTGGCGGAGCGCAGAGCATTACTTAAAATGTCTTTGTTTACGCGGTGGGAGCAAATGAAATCATAGCGGTGCCTCCTTGAGAGCAAACGGCGTGATTCAGACGGACATGTGCTGACGGGGGGGAAATAAGAAATAAAAACTCAAAACCCCAAAAACCTCAAAAAGCCACTCCACTACGCTTTCTGGGCAAAATGTTAAAAAAAAATGACGTAATCCCACACAAAGCCCAGATTGATTCAGCTCGTGAGATTCCCAGATAACAGACGAGGAGGGGATTCCCCCCCCCCCCTCCCCCCCGGCCTGTGTTTGCTGAGCTGCAGCTTCAATAGGAATGCCCTCTCTGCTCCGGGAGAGATGACCCCTATTGAGAGAGACCTGAGGCCTTCTCCTCTCCCGTCCCTCTGGACCGCCGTGGGGACAAAAGCCCACCGGCCCTCCGGCTCAAATGTTTGCCACCTCTATCCGGCCCGGCAGGGACGTGTGTGGCCACAGAGTGTGTGTGTGTGTGTGTGTGTGGGGGGGGGGGATGGGTCCTCTTTTCACAGAGAGGCATAGCGACAAGAGATGGCCTTCCTGTGTGCCGTGTTTATCAGTAAGAAAACACTCACTCAACGTGATGAAGGAGACCATCTTCACTTCATTCGCCCGGCTCCTATTCGCGCTGCATCAGCGCTTTTAGCCTCCCAATGTTCGACTTAGTCAGGTGGACCATATTTTTTCCGAGGCATCCAAACGCGCCGATTAGAGAAGCAGATGAACTACGTCAGTCACACTGCACAGCAATACAAGTTTAAAGCTAGAACGGGAACTCGGTAAAGCGCATACCTTCGCATATCACAAGATTGAGAATTGAATTATGAACATTTTAGCATTAGTTGCATGCCGATTGGATACAAATTGACCGCGCTATGGTAAAAAGAAGATGTTGACCGTTTCATGACCTTGACCTTGACCTTTGACCTGATGGATCCCAAAATATAATCAAATGGTCCCCGGATAATAACCAATCATCCCACCAAATTGCATGCGATTCAAGTTTAACATGTATTAGTTAACATGTATTAGTTAATTATGGCAAAATAAATAGATACATAAATACATGGCGATCAAAAGGTGTGAACACTTTCATCAACGTGCTGAATACCGGATTCCAAGTAAAGCTGAATAAAAGTCAACTTGAGTCAAAACCTCGTGGTTTGACAGTGCAGCTCTTTTGAGAAACGCCGTGGGAAGTCTTCACTCGGCTGTAAATCATCCAGCATCAAATGCTCAACTGTTGGCAAACTCTTCCACCCCCATGCTGGCTTGTGGGTAAAGTACCTCGGATTCACAGGTTGTTTTAATCTTCGGCCTGAGGCAGCGTACCGAGTCATATGGGGAAGTCCGAGAGGCTCGAGGTCCACACCTCCGCTACTATCACTTTCATATTCACAGGCGAGATAAAGAAATGCAGCTTGTGGTGTTTTTACAAGCAGTAAAATGCCATGTGAAGCCACGACGACATCAAATAAGTGAAGTGAAATCAGCCGTTTAATGTGTTTTCTGTAACGTGTCACCGGTGCAGGGCGGTGACCTTCGCGGTGGCGGTTAAATGCGGCGCCTCCTCAAAAAAAAAAAAAAAATCTTTCATCCAACCGGACTGCGAGACTATCTGGATCCACTTGTGCCGGTGATGTCAGAGCTCCTCCCACCGCCGACCCCTGTGCAGCTGGCCAAACATGAACCGGGAGAGCCGCAGAGGTTGTTGCTCCATCCACTCCACCCCACTATTACGGCCACGTGTTCTCCCCCCGTGTGCAGCGCCAACATCCCCATCGCTTTGATTGATGGCTGCAATCAGCGGGGAAAGAATGTTATCTTTGCGAGGGGATCGGGACGGCGATGCGGTCGCGGCCCCGAGAGTGGAAGGAGGTTTTTATTCGTTGCTCTGCGGGTTCAGGCGCGCCCCGCGAGAGCGTCTCCATCCTCAGAGGCAGGAGACCGCCGGAGAGAATTAAAAGCTCGCTATCGGGGGGGGGAAACCGCCCTGTGAGTGAGTGACCCGCACCGGCACGACAGCTGGAGGAAAGACTGAGTCACAAGCCTCCCCCGGCTCCACTGTTTATAAACACACACACACACACTTACAGTACATGCAAACACACACACACACACTCACACACACACGCACACACACGTATACATACAGAGCAAAAATGGGGATGTTGATGCAGAATGAAGCCAGTTCTTCATAAACACACACAGCCTGGTGCTTTGGCATGCAGATGTTGCATGAAGCAGACACCTAGGTAACACATACACACACACACACACACACACACACACACACACACAAACACACATATACGTTAAGCCTCTCCGATTCCACACACGCTCCACGACGTCCTCGTTGCAGCACCGCGGCGTCCTCTTGTTTGATCGATATCGGCATGCGTGTCTAGACGCTGTGAAAACAGCTGGGGGGGGGGGGCAGAGGAATGGCAGATTCCTCCCCGGAGTTATCATAGCTGGGATTAGAGGACATCATCCGAAAGATGAGCAAGGAGTGAGAAAACAGAGAAAAGAAAAGAGATGAAAGACGAAGTGAGCAACCCGTTCATTTTGAGATTTCTCGTGGGCGTCGGCAGAGCGCCGGTGACGTAGGACGCGTTCCCGTGATTTATTCTTTTGATTAGAGTGTGAGTGTGCGCTGGAGGAGCGAGGAAAGGGGAGAAAGAGGGAGTGAGGGGCAAAATGAGAGCTTTCATTTCGCCCAGAATGCTCCTGCAATGCATGTGTGTGCACGTGTGTGTGCATGTGTGTGCGTATGTGTGTGTGTGTGTGTGTTCAGTGACCCTCATGCTCAATCTTTAACTTGACAGTCTACCCACTATTTCTGCTTGTGTTTTTTTTTGCACTGCATGATGGGACATCTCTCTTACAGTGGGGGGTCTGGGGCTTCGTATCTGAGCCGATCAAAGTCTCCGTCCACATGGAGCCGGTCCACAAGGGGCTCTTGGGTTTCAGAAGAGGGGGAACTTGAGAACTTGAACCCCGTCTTTTCTTCTCGAGGAGCAACACGCTGCAGCGGAATGCGTGTTCCGGCTGCGAGGAAGCAGCTCGTCTTCACGGCATCACTGCCCTCATTGTCCCAGGGGGCCGTGGAGGTCACCCTGCACTGGACGACCCCTGAAGGCATCAGCGACCGCGTGGAGACGGTGCAGCGACACAAGAAGGCCTCATCCGTGACCTCACAGGCATGTGACCTGTAGCCAATCACAGCTCCACGTGATGACCTTTACATCATCACAGTAGAGTAGAGCAGTGGTTCTCAACCTTTTTTCAGCCAAGTACCCCAAGGAGGGGGGGGGCAGTGATAGGCGGGTCTTGACCGTTAGCGTGTGCCACGTTGGGTCAAACCTTCCTGATGTGGTGGGGGGGGACTCTGTTTGTTTTTTTTGGATAATTAAATTAAATTACCTACTTAATATACAATTCAGTTTATGAACTTACACTTGTGTTTTATTGAATATTTATTAAATAACTATTTTTAAAGGATTTTTTAATGGATGCTAATTTTAAATAGATTTTTTAAAAATCTCACGTGCCCCCTGGAGTGCCTTCACGGACCCCCAGGGGTACGCGGACCCCCATTTGAGAACCACTGGAGTAGAGCATGGAGATAAAACCAAGATGGCATGTTTCTAGATACAAATCGCTTTATTCTATCTATCTATCGATCTGGACGCTATTTTTTAGGTTTAGGTCTACATGCAGCGCCTCCCCATCCAGTGGGCTCTGGTCATATATCTGCTCATCTGCTCATCATCTCTGTGGCTTTGATTTGTTCTTCTCAATCCCAGATTCCTCTGACACCAGAGCCGAGGAAAGGGCATCCAACGATTGGCCACACGTCCTCCGGAAGTCAAAAGCAACCAAACGCTTGTAAACTGCAGAAAATAAATGTAATTTTGCTGAAATACATTTCAGTCAAAAGCCAAATCTGGACGGTCCAAGTGATGCTCTCGACCTTCAGAGGAGCAGTTTGAAGGTCTGGAGCGGCGATGTGACAGTGGAGGTCAGAGAAGTCTCCAGAGGAGCCGAAAAAGCAAACAAAGAGGCCTTCAAGAGGCCTTCTTACTCCCGGACACACATGCCAGAGCAGCATACGCCGCGTGACCTCTGACCTCCGTCTGCTTTCCGGTTCAACGCATGACAGGTGCAGCAGCGCTCCCCTTAAAGAAGAGCACACCTTCACCCTCCCCCTCCCCGTTTGTCCTCAAGACACCCGACCGTACGCCGGCACATCTACGAGCTCCGTGAGGAAAAAGTACGGACGTTTGTTTTTTACGAAAAGCCAACTCAAAGTGTTTTAAGTAAGAGTGAGGATTTCCATAAAGGATCCTAATTGTACACAGAGGTTTATTTATGGTCTCTGCCTGCAGGTGTAGCGCTGAAGAATGGAAAAGCCTGGTGCACATTAGCGTGCACGCATGACTGCATGTGCAGAGAGTTGGTTTGTTCGCCGTACCGAGGGGAACCTTGAGACTCTCCAGAGCTGCCTGGAGGTCGGTCCGCGCTGTATTCAAATAAGGGAACTTCCCTATTGAGAGGAAATTCCATTACAAATAGCCACAATGAGTCCACAGTGAGGCTCCTGTAACAACTTCACGGTAACGCAAACGCTCAAGTGCAACGAAGACCGGCCCATGGGAGGGCAGCGGGGACATTTCTGCTGCTGCAGCTTCAGCCGATGGGTCGAAGCTCTGAGTGGAAACACAGGAAGGCTACGAACGACTCAAAGACGTGCTAAACCAGCCCTTAATCTATAGTCGGGAACCTATCGCAGACAATTTTGAGTTGAAAAAAAAATAATCTCCGCCCGCCCCCCTGTAATATTCTCTATCGCGCCAGATTACAGCAGAAGTAATTTAATAATTTAAGGTCCCTTTTCTTAAAGAGCACGTCTTTGTTCATTTATTAAACTAAATGTCTGTTATTGATCGTATCTAAAGTCAGGGTTCTTACACATTTTGACCAATGGATTTCCATGACTTTTTCATGACTTTTCCAGGACTTTAAACCAAATTTCCATGACCAAACTGAAATCTCGGTAAAACATGAAAAATGTAGAACATTTTGAGTATTGAGAGCGTAGGCCGGCTTATATTTTGAGCGTCTTTCTTTAAAAGACACATTAATTATTTCAAACTCTGTGTAAATGAACAAATTTCCATGACTTTTCCAAAACTTTTATGATTTAAGTTTTTTCCATGACTTCTCCAGGCCTGGAAATTAACATTTTAAATGTCCATGACTCCCCCCCCCCCCCCCCCCCCGTAGCATCACGCAGCACCAGAGGTCATTAAAATGATACGTTAAGAATACTATATGGCTCTTAATTAAATATATTTAGAAATATTTGACTTTTATGGCTCTTACAGGTTCCTGACCCCTGATCTTTAGTATTGTGTTTTTGATTCATAAACTGTGCAGTATTCAGTTGGACCAGTGAATTGGAATATTATACTTTTTTTAGAGCGATGGAGTAACTCAATGAGCTCTACTTTATAGTAGTACTGTATTTTTTTGTGACTTTAGGGACGGCCATGAATTTGTCTCACGGAAATTTAACGACTGTTGACATTTTACACAACACACACACACACACACACACACACACACACAGTGTAGTCCGTGTCTAATCTTTTTATTTGCTCATGGTCCAAAAGTATGCTAATGAGCAAAGGTCAGACTTGTCTTCCAGTGCACCAGCAGGTCCAACATTTCACTTATCCCCTGGAACATATTCAACCTCTAACAGACTGGCTTTGGCTCAACCAGTGACGATGAATCTAAATGAATTCCAGCTCCTCTGGAGGGGTTTGCTGGTCTGGGGTCATCGGTCTCTTATTGGGAGCGAGAGGTCAAAGGTTCAAATCCCAGACGAGCCCTTTTCCATAGCATGTCATAATGGGAAAAACCACTCCAACATTAAAAGATGGCTCTACTTCAGTGTCCCCGTAAGTCATGACTCCTGACAGTGTGACAATTAACCAGCATGCACAATACCAGCAAAGCAGCTCAATAGAATTTAGCCATTATTAATTAAAAAATGTGCACCTGTGTGTTTCTTACAATGACGAAAATCTATCGCAGAACCCTATTTTCATTGTGCTGCAGGAAAAGACCCACACAGTGTTTTTAACGTATTCATCTGACCTCCTGCGCAACAAAGCTGACCGGTTATTGACAGCCGAGCTAGAACGTCCAGAATGTACTCCCATGTCGCGGCTACAGTCAGTGCTTTGAGAATCGACAGCGAGAAACTCAACAACGCCTCAGCATTGATTGATCGTAGGTACCTTAAATCGATTAGATGTACAGTAACGGTTGTGAAAGAGTGGTTCTGGGTTTTATTGACCATGTCTTCCATAATGACGTACTGTACTGCCATGTAGGGACCTACAGTCAATAAGAGACAGTTCATTACCTCCTGTCGGTGTTCAGTGACAGACGGGACTGCACACTGAGTCCAATAAACCTGCCAGAGAACCTGCATGAAGCCCTAGACAAGAGGGTCCTTCAGTGAAGACAACGGCCCCGAGGCGGATCGTCACCAGAGACGAGTCCCAGAGACTCGAACTTTAAAAACCTCTACAGTAAATCATATGTCCATGCATAGAGCCTGCCGGCTGGTGTTGGAAGATTCAAATTTATAGTCCGTGTCTAATCTTTACATTTGTTAGTGGTCCATCTCTCATAAAAGAAAACGTCACAGCGAGAAGTTGAGTGATGTATAGGGCATGGACGTCACGTGAAGCACATGTGGAGGCTCAACCATTCAAGATTCAAGATTCAAGATATTTTAATGTCATGTGCACATATAACAAGTTATGTGTACAATGAAAAGCTTATATTGCTGGGTCCTCCAACTAAACAAAATTACAAGGTAAGAAAGAAAGAAATACAAATAAGTCACAGTTTACAAATAAGTCACACAATATGGTATTAAGAATAAGGCACACAAATGACAATATTGCACAGATAGTGTATAAATAGTGTATAAAGTGCACTATGCATTGCTGCGAATGTAGGCCATCGGCCAATGAGTTCCACCAATATGTCTCCAAGTCAGGATATGGTTGTCATTCCTTATTATTGACTAGACTTTGATACAGTTGATAGCTCTTAATAACTAAACTTAATCTACTGGTGTAGAAAAGATAACGGCAAAGGTTAGCAAAAGGTCACGTGCCACGAGATGTTTGAAGGCGAAAGACATTGAGTAAGAGGCGTTAATAAAAACTGATTTATTGTCACTTATCGTGGCTGTATATGAAGCCAGATGCCTGGTCAGTGTCATATTTGTGTCTGTGTAAGCTCTTTCTTCTGAATAAGTGTGTGTTGAGTACCCATTTGCCCTATTGTTTTAAAAAAAGCCTGAACATGTTCTCACTAAGTAGGCTACACCCCAAGCCGTTTCCTACAAAAACGGCAGCCGTTGCAGGATTCAAGAGGCCATTTAGATCCATGCCTTCCTCTCGGGAGGGAGAGAAAGAGCATCATCAGCTCCGACCTCGTCTCCTCTCACCATCTCACTGCCTGACCGAGCTTTTCCCACAGAATGCCTCGCAGCAAATGTGCCGTGTAAGGCCCAGATGTGCACTCTCATTCCTAAACTAAATGCGGTCATTAGCGGACGACGGTGCTCCAAACTTTGCTTGCCGAGCCAAACGTATCAATCAGAGAGATAACTAGTGTTTTCTCCATCAACGCTGCTGCACTCTGCTCATAACGAGGAGCCGTGTGTGTCTGCTTTTTAACATTCGTTTCATAGGTTTAGTTCAGAAAAAGAGCTTGACCCATCTCCCTGTTTGTTTGATTGTAGCTCTTTAGAAAACACTTCAAAGTGTGCGTTTCTGAATAAATTAATACAAAATGTCGTTAATACTGCTTCTCATTGGTAGCAGAGAATATCCAAAGTACCATTTTTAGCATCTTTACTGATGCTGATGAAGAGAAACGTAGATCGTTACGATCAAGAACGCCAATGCAGATGGAGAGAGACCATGTGTAGGTCATGGTGGGACACGGTAATTGTGTAATTATGCATGGAATTAAATGGGATTATTGATTCATTTTTAAAGACATATTTTATTTGAGGCAGAAATTGCCGGTAACTTGAGAAGTAAAGTTGTCAAAAGCAGAAGTAAAGAATCACCAGAACTTTATTATAAAGCTTTCAAGATGGACTGCAACAGCGCATCTCTTGTCCCAATCTAGCACTGGTGAGCAGACTCCAATGTACCTCTCGCTTTTCATTAACTCCACACAGCAACACTGAGCTCTGAGATCGACCAAAAAGAGCATCTTAAATTCCTCATCCAGAGCAAATATGAAAGCGCAGGGGCTCCTTAAATCAAGAGGTGTCAACTTGTGAATGTACAGACACGCTTGTTGGTCAATCAGCCGTGGAAACCGAGCCGTTGTTGACCGAGGGAGGGCCGCGGCCTCGAGTGGGTGGAGGCGGCGGACATGCGGGCTTCTTCAAACGTGGACCGACCCCCTTGAGGCAAACCCTTTCATGCTCCACGGTCCGGGTCTCTCAGGACCACGAGTGCTGCCGGGAAAACGTCCAAGACTTCCAAGTCAATGCACTTTGGGCTCCAGCATTCATTGGCCAAG
Source organism: Liparis tanakae (assembly GCA_036178185.1). Taxonomy (NCBI): domain Eukaryota; kingdom Metazoa; phylum Chordata; class Actinopteri; order Perciformes; family Liparidae; genus Liparis; species Liparis tanakae. Next base: position 17,202,169 of record CM070092.1, read on the forward strand.
AGACGGTGTTGGCCTCGACGGCCATGTGGATGGACCTGTAAAGCACTTTTCTGGTCTCTCGACCACTCAAAGCGCTTGGACACTACATTACATCATCCACCCGTAGACACCCATCAGTAGACTGATGGGAGGGGCTACGGTTCCACCTGCACATCAGCAGTAACTAACATTCACACAAAAACAAGTTTTTTACACGAAAATTACAGGGTGGCGGGCGGAGATTTCAGGGTGGCGGGCCGCCCCCTTGTTATAATGGTAGGGGAAACACTGGTCTCCATGTGTAGCTTTGCAGGTGTTTTCACAGCTACCTGCTCACGAAATCACATTTGTACTTTCCGTATTTCTTCTGGATCAAAAAACTAGAGGAACTGTCAATTAGTTACAAAACAAAATAACTTGTTTTCAAAATTCACGATTAACAAGGTGTCTGTCGTCACAGTGAAGTGTCCTCTGGCTCAACGCTCTTAGGCCACATTTACACAAAGCCGGGTATTTATAGAAACAAATATTTCTACCCCTCCGAAAGAAAAAAAAACGTACAAACAAGGTTGTTTTAAAAAAAAAGTTTCTGTTTATATGAACCCGCATAAATACGCCGTCCGCATCCGTCCCATAGGACGCTCACGTGACGTGAAGCATCTTTAGTCGCACACTGTGACGTTTGACGACCTAAAACTCTGTTTGACCTCGTTCACACGCAAACACAAAAACTGAGTTTTCAGAAATCTCCACTTTGGCCGGAGTCTTTAGAAATTATCGTTTTCCGTGATAAAACCTCAGTTTTTGTGTAAATGAAAGGCCGAAACATATGAAAATAAATGTGTTTTCCCATTGTGTAAACGGGGTCTTAAATGCATCTCTTTGCGGTCCCATTCCGATATCAGAGCTCAAAACAAACGGGCGAATAGCCGCCTTCAGTTTATTTGGTTAAACGTGAACCTCGCCTCTAACCTCTGTCCCTCCACTCCTGGAGGCCCACCTGTAATGTGAGGGCCTCACTGTGTTTTCACTGATCGCTCCTGTGATGACAGAAATGCATTCGGAACCAATGACCACCTGGCTGCAGTTTCTCTAAATGCACCCTGACAGTAAAAATGTAGAAGAAAAAAACAAAGAAAACATTGCTCCTGTGAAGCTACAGGAAAGCAGCCGTAACACCGACACCAGTGAAGACTTCCGGTGAATATTAAGGCGCACAGCTCCTCACTTAGCAGAGAAACAGCGACAGTTTTCTTTAACATCCTTGTTTGCGTTGGATCCGTTGGTGATGAGAGGATTTGGAGTCAGGGGAGGGGTGATGCTATAGGACCGCTATTGAGCCTGTAGAAAATGATCCACCCACCCGCGTTCCCTAAATATTTAGTTTTGAAAAGCTTCCTTTTTTAACTCAGAAGGTCAGCGCGTTCAAGATGGTTAAGTGAAACAAGTAGCATGTCAAAGTCAAGAGTTAAAAGTTTGCATCAATTATTAATTTATTTTATCCCCATCATATCACAGCAACTCCATTTGGGACGTTGAGATTCAAAACCTGTGAATCCAGACAGCGTCAGTCTCACTGATAGCCATCGCTCTGCAAGGTAAAACCTTGTGTGCATCACGTCCGTATACATCCACCGAGTTGCAGTACGCTGAAACCAAATACTACATTTAGATCCTTGCCACTCTGACAAAAAAAAGAGACAAAAGCAGCATTGACAAGAAGAGTGATAGGAGGGGCGAATAGGATGCTTGAGATGAGCTTCATAGGAAGGTGATGAGGCTCAGACTGTCTCTACTCTCCGACCGTCTGGGATGAGCTAATGGCTCCTCCGTTGTCCACATGTCACAGCTTCACAAGTGTGTGTGTGTGTGTGTGTGTGTGCGTACAGAGACAGTTGACCTGACAGTGTGATCGTATTACACTCATTTGAGCCAGCCATGAAAAAATCCCTGATAAAAGCCCTTATGGGGCCGCAGGTTAAGCTATTTAAAGTGGTTTATGAGGACGTTAGAGTATGTGTGTGTGTCGACATATGCCAGTGTGTGTGTGTGTGTGTGTGTGTGTGTGTGTGTGTGTGAGGCTAAGGTTAGGGTCGGTTACTCGAGGGGAACGTATGTGCACTCTCTTTCTGTCTGGCCGATCCACTCCAGCCTATCGGAGGAATGTCTGGTCGCCAGCAATGTGGTCAAACTGGAACACCTGGCCATACCTGTGACAACCCCCCCCCCCCACACACACACACACACACACGAACACACGAACACAACCACGGAGCTCTGGCTCGTGAGGCGGCTCGACAAGTGCAGCTGCTCCGCATGGCGTCTGAACAGAGAGAGGGTTGTTCCGTTCTCACCGCTCAGTTGAACGAAGGCTTGTAATCTCGCCGCCAACATCATCGAGTTCAACCTCACATAGCCACACTCACACACTCACTCTCTCTCTCACTCTCACTCACTCACTCACTTCTCACTTCTCTGCGCCGCCCGTCGACAGTGCAGTGATGTCACCCTTGCCTGCGCAGTGGCCTTTAGAGAAATACCTCCTTCTCTGCATAACATTCACCATCCCAATGTGAACCAGGATCTGGGACACACACCGGTGCTCCAGTACAACGAGTCAGAACACGATGGCTTTAAACGTCACGTCATCGTCATCCTGATGTCTAAACGTCACGCCATCATCATCCCGATGTCTAAACGTCACGCCATCATCATCCCGATGTCTAAACGTCACGTCATCATCATCCCGATGTCTAAACGTCACGTCATCCGGATGTTTAAACGTCACGCCATCATCATCCGGATGTTTAAACGTCACGTCATCGTCATCCTGATGTCTAAACGTCACGTCATCCGGATGTTTAAACGTCACATCATCGTCATCCCGATGTCTAAACGTCACGCCATCGTCATCCTGATGTCTAAACGTCACGTCATCGTCATCCCGATGTCTAAACGTCACGTCATCGTCATCCTGATGTCTAAACGTCACGTCATCGTCATCCCGATGTCTAAACGTCACGTCATCGTCATCCTGATGTCTGTATTGACCCACATATATGTGACTGTGATTTTCTTTATTTTGCCAAAATTGAAAAAGACCACGATTACATCTTCAGTGGCACTTGGATGACACTTACTTATGGCATTACTATGGTATTACTCATGGTATTACTCATGGTATTACTCATGGTAATACTCATGGTATTACTCATGGTATTACTTATGGTAATACTCATGGTATTACTTATGGTAATACTCTTGGTATTACTTATGGTTTTACTCATGGTAATGTTCATGGTATTACTCATGGTAATACTTATGGTATTACTCATGGTTTTACTCATGGTAATACTTATGGTATTACGTATGGTATTACTTATGGTAATACTCATGGTATTACTTATGGTATCACTCATGGTATTACTTATGATATCACTCATGGTATTAGTTTAATACCTTGAGTGATACCATAAGTAACTCATGGTATTATTGATGGTATTTTTGTAGTTTGCCTTTCTTGAGGAAATGTTACTTTCGTGATTCTTGTTGTTCGGAGTTTGTACTCATTGTTGATGCACTTATTGTAAGTCGCTTTGGATAACAGCGTCTGCTAAATGACATGTCATGTAATTCCGAAATGTCGATCTATTTAGGGGTTCATGGGGTATATATGGACATATTTAGCATCATTAGGGGCTCATAGTTTACTCTCCTTATCTTATCAAGAAATACCAACTATCCATGAGAGAATTTGGCTTTGATCCTTAAATGTTGATGGTATGAAGGTCACGGTCCAGAAAGCCGAGAGACGGTTAAATATAGAAAGATTTCCTTGGTCCATGGGAACCTCGGCGAGCAGCACAAAGCACGACTGTGACGCTTCAGCTTCATCCAGCTGTCATGAGTCTGGACCGGGCACAACACAAACGATGTCCTCGTGTCACGGAGACTCCGTGACTCGGTGGGAATCAAGGCTCCAGACTGCAAGTCAGCGTCGGGTCATCCAGCTGTTCCCTCACCGCCACCTTTTCCCAATTGTGACATCATTCTATTAGAGTGCATGCACGCTTATAAAACCCTTATCAGGACTTGCTAGAAGCGCAGGCCGGCTGGAGCGCATTACGACCCACATGGAAAACTTAGCCGATCAGACGCTGTGCAGCGACCAACAAAGCATGACACATAACCAGAAGGAAAAAGGGTTCAGACACAAGTATTTCCACTTCAGAATTAATAGCCGGGCATTTTTTTGTTACCATTTGTTTGCTGCTAAATCTATTTAAAGGCGGTTTGGGGTTAGAATAAAGTGCAAACTGAGGGAAAAGAAGAAAAATAGACTGCAGCGGCCAAACAAGAACCGATCTAACAGGAGGGCCTAATTACTTCCAGTTGCTGCGGAAGGTTATCAGGAGGCCCGTCTCCGTTGAGGCCCACAGCCTCGGCGCCCAAGGGGATACGCTGTTGTTTACTCCAGGAGCGAAGCCTCTTACGCTGCGTTCACGCCAGAAGCTTTACTCGCTAGAGTTTACTCGCTTGATTATTTGTGGCTTTTGGCGTTATTCGCGTCTTAGAGGGGGCGGGGCTTATCTCTGTGGAAACAGTTATCGTTTCCGCCATTCAACATGGAAGAAATAACCACTAGTTCTGCTTTATACTTGTTGTGGACATCCCTTAAACGTTGGAACACATAACGCCCTTGTGTTTGGGTACACAGATATAACACACACACACATATATATACATAAATATATGTATATATATATATATATATATATATACACACACATATATATATATATGCATATATATACACACATGTGTTGGTGTGTATGTATATATATATATATATATATATATATATATATATATATATATATATATACGTGTTGGTACGTATATAAATATATATATATATATACATACACTCTCACACATATATGAACATATATATGCACGTATATATACACATATATATATATATATATATATATATATGTTGGTGTGTGTGTGTATATATATAAATGTATATATATATATATATATAAAATAAAAATTAAATATATATATGACTTTCACCGACTGTCTGAATAACTGGTGCTTCCAGCACCATTAGAAGCGCAGCAGCCAGTTCGATTCACCAACGGCGGAGCGTCTCAAAGCCGATTGGCTTTCGCAACTTGGCGACCCTAACCCTAACCCCGGTGGCAGCGGGCTCTCCCCTTTGTTTGGCGTCGTCAGGCTCCAGCGATGCTTCGTGTTCAACTCAATGAGCAAAAGCATCGCCGCCTAACCGAGGGCATCGCCGTGAGTTCATCGTTTCTCACTCGCTGCTGCCTTTTGTCCGGTTCTGATGCGTTCGCCCAAACAAACGAAACGTGCTCCCAGATGTTGGAGCTCCGCTTCTCTTTCTCCCCAAACCGTTCTGACTGGCTGCGCTTGTTGAAGTCGCCCTCACCTCCAGTGGAGAGCCTGTGAATGGGCATCTGTTGGCCCGCCGACACACCGCTTCATCCCTGATTGAGACGCTGAGAACACTTAAAAAAAAAAAGGAGCCTGTTGTTGTTGTTGGTGTTGTTGTTGTTTTCCAAGGCCTCGAGAGGCGGAACCAGCGTCAGAGCGACACGCCGAGGGCCCCGGGATTCACACAGAAGCCTCATTAACCACGCGATCAAGCAGCGGGCGGCGGTGGTGGCGGTGGGGGGGGGGGACAGAGGACGTCTGTGGAGCGCTCTCCTCCCCGTCACAAAGAACCCTTTCTACGCCCCGCGCACCCCACTCCATCTCTTTATTGCGAAGCGGGCGCACACAAAACACACCTATAATATCCGGTCCCACCTCCGGAGGAGGGAGGAGGAGGAGGAGGAGGAGGAGGAGGAGGAGGAGAGTGTCGAGGCCGCGCGTGCATGGTGTCAGCGTGGGACTGGGGAGATTAAGAGGAAATCCAAGCCTGCAGATGTGAGGACAGGCTGCTTTCAGCACCGGGTCCCTCAGCATCAATTAGCAGGCTGTGCTGTGACTGGCTCCTGTTCGGGGGTGAAGTGGGCCGGTCCGGGGAGGTAAACACGGCTCGTCCCCCGGGGTGGGAAGAGGGGGCGGGGGGGTATTGCTGAAATCAGAGGGAAGGACAACTAATATATATATGCCGTGGCCAGAGCCACAGAGGCCGGCCTGTGCCCGGCCACTAACTCTCTTTAGCGGTCATTTCCGAGCTTCTCCTCCAATTTCCTCGGCCCGGTTCAGGCCGACAGTGGACGGTTCTCCGGGCGATGACTCTGACCTGTGTGTGTGTGTGTGTGTGTGTGTGTGTGTGGGGGGGGGGGTGTGGGTGTGGGTGAGTGAGTGAGCCTGTGTTTCGGGGTCACCTTACACTGCACAAATTAAAATCTAAGTAAGATGAAATATCTCCAATTAAGGCAATCTATGCTTGTTTTATAAGATATTTCTTTTTACAAGGCATTTTTAATGTTGGAGCATTTCACTTGTTGTAAGAAATCTTGGCAAGTCACATTTTCCTATTCTGTTGGCAGATAATCTGGCTTATTTCAAGTAATATTCCCTCATTTTATTACTTTTTTTCCCTTGTTGTTTGAGGCTCAATTTTTGCAGTGTAACCAGGTGAGAGGCTCAGGTCGATCAGATGTAAATCAGGTAAATACTTTCCTTCGGTAGGAATAGTTGTGTTTTTGTATTTCCTATCACAACAATAAGGCGATTTTATAAATCACGTGATCATAATAAAACCGGCTCCTCAGATCTTTGATGCCGATGCTTCCAAGCCCAGTTTAATCTTGTGACACGGTATCAAACAATGGAACAAAAGAAACTGTGAGCTCATTTTAAAAAGGAGTTCTCCTCCCTTTCAGAGTCGGCCATCCTCAGCCTTCTTGTCAACGGATGAACAAAAGAACTTGGGCTCTCATAACTTTGGCTCTTAACATCTTTTTTTTAACTAAAGAAAGAAAGAACACAGCGAGTGCAACGTATAAGAGAGTGAGAGTCTTATAACTGTGAGGAAAAAAAAAAAAAATACTTCTCTGTCTGTGTCTCTGTCTACACATCTTTGTGTTCCAGTAACATTTTACAATTTTAATGTCTGAGGCCTGGTCCTCAACAGATATTTAATAAAACACACAAAACGTAGAAAAACATCCGGAGGGCCAGGCCGGCCACATGGATGCTGGTCAACCCATCTCCCCCTCTCGTACACTGGGTGCATTCAGGGCCCCGGGGTGTAAATTGAGACGTAAACAAATTTACAGGCCCAGGTTTCGGTGCTGAGGTCCCGGTTTGACCTCCAGAACCATACCAGATTTAATTCAATTAAATTATTATTTCACCGGACAAATTCAATCAAAAGAGGGGATTTCAAGACGGCAAGAATGACCGTTAGCGACGGTACCGAACGCGATTTCCAACCCGAAGACACGCCGGCCAACAGAAACCACACAGTTGCAAAAGAAAATAATTCAGGAATGTTCTACAGGAATCCCATCGGTTTAGGGCGACACACCTTAGTTCAACAATACTGTCAATATTATGATATATGACAACCCATATGTGCAATAGGTTCAAATAGAGATCACACCATCGTGACTTCCTCCCCTTTGCATAGACCACACCCACCTTGGAACTCCTGCAGCTAAACACCTGTAGAGTTAAGGAACTACATTGTTTGTGGCTGTGACTCCATGGTCCTCAGAACCACTGGAGTTCTCCAGGCCCATGTTCCACCATGACCACATTAAGGCCCCGTTTCCCATAAACCGTATGTCAAAAAAGAGGATGTTGCTTCTTTAAAAGCAAAAATGCTATACAAGAACAGCACCGCCCTCTGTTTTTGTGCTGCGATGCAAATTCAATTGACTTCCTCTCAAGTGACACAACAGAGAGTGTGTGCACATCGACCGCCTGGCTTTTGGTAAATTGACCCCGACTGATTCGTCACACGGTAGCGTGTTTATATGAACGTTTAACACAAGGTGCCTCAACAAGGTGCCTTATTAGTCGTGAAGCAACCGGTACACACACACACACACACACACTTCACCTCGCCCCCAGCACACCATCGTGCACATGTGAAAACAAACACAGTGCGGCTGACAGTCTCAGAAGTGGGGTGATTAACTTGCCTAACAAGCGCGTCTGTGTGCCGCCCCCCCGCTCGCTCCACAGACGCGGGCCTGTTTGAACTCCTCTGTGTCACTTATCGGCCTGCTGTTCACGCCACCCGACTGCGGCCTTTTATCAGAGTGGAGCAGCTTTGAAACTAAACATGCACGGCGGGCGGGTTGGTAGCTGCAAACTCATAGTGAAAAAAAACAGATTGAAGATTAGACACTGCAGGGCCAGCTCACGGGCAAGAAATAGAAGGTCCAAGTGGTCTAAAATTAGTCTGACTTTGTCAAAAAACGGTCCCACTAGGCTCTGTTTGTACGCCACCCGTGAAAGACGAGTCATTTTTTGCTGCCTTGTCAGAATTTGCTACCGCTGCATAAACCAATAGGTGTGTCTATCGATTCATGCTACCCTATCTGATAGGATGTTATTGTACTATCAAAATATGCTTTTCTTTCTAAGTTCAATGTTTCACTTTTCACTGTTAAAGTGTTTATCTTCAACAATAAATACCCTAATAATAAACCAGTGCTTTATTATGATAATGTGAACAAACTCATGTTTACAATAATTTGTTGACACAAAAGAAATAGCAATTGCTTATCACTAATTAATCTACATGTCATTACTACATATTATTACTACCTGTACAATATACATGCTGAATGTACTTTTAACTAGGGAAATAATCGGGATTTTGAGGATGTCACTCCCCGTTATCAGACGTGCATCGACAGGGTGGCAAAACATTATGGGCGTGTCAAACAAACTCGGAAAATCGACTCGGCGCATGCGTAATACCACAAGGTATCAGTTCTGGACAAGTAGCATGAAATGATAGAACACTGGTTGTTGGGATGGTCAGTCAGCACCATGGACAGAGATGCTGTCACCGCAGCTTGACCTCTGGGGGCCGCCACACAAACCAGGAGAAAACACTGGAAAGGCTCAAACGCTGCCAGAGGTGGGTTTTTTTGTTCAGCATGAGAAAAAAAGAAAAAGAAAATACATCAGGCTAATTCAACAGAAACGAGGCGGTCAGATGAATCGGACTCGGAGTCTCGGCAGCGCCGGTCTTATCTCATGATCCGCGAGGAAACTGCACAACATTATATTTATTGCACGATTAGGCAACTTCTGTTCCTCCTTTTTGTGATAAGAAGCGAGTGAAAACCCCCTTTAATATAAAAAACATTTGGCCTCATACTTGAAAAGATCCTAGCTCCCACAGTGAGCACTCAATGTGCTGACTCACACATTCTCATGTTTACTGTTGGACGACAGGCCTGGTTCTCCATTCATTATGTTAAGCTCTTTCTACACCACCATAGTCTCTGTAAAGCAAAACGTGACCGGGCAGTACTAACAAAAGCCCCCCTCTCCTGTGTGTGACAACGCTGGTTGGCCTCTTTAAATCTAAATATAACCAGCCTAAAGCTGATACCTAAACCTGCTGACTAATGCTGCGTTCACTGACCTCTCACTGCTCTGTACCACGGTCCAGAATTGAACAAAAATAGGATCTATACAGCTTAATAGAGTACATCAAACCAGTATTTATTATGGGGTTTGTTTGTTTTTGTGTGAGGAAGAAGAGAAGGAAGGTCACACATTACGTGGTAAATGGCAACTTAGTGTGCAAAGTGTCTATCTTTAGCATTAAACTTATAAACAAAACGTAATTGGGGTCCTTTACTCATCCCTAGTTGAGTATTTCTACTCCCTAAAAGCCTCCCGACTACGCGCTGCTGTTGCATGCCATCACGTCGAGGGTAGTCGTGGCCGTCACTACTATTTCCGACGGTACCTGAAGGCAGCAGCGCTCCCGTTCAGAGAAACTAGCCGAAAACTCTCTCAACTTCGCCTCCACACTGACCTTGTTGAGGGACGGGTTCCGGGCCACGTCGTAGCCCTTCTTTGTGGTGTAAACGAAGGTTTTGTCTTCGGACTTGTACATCTCCGTGTCCACCGACTCCCGTCTGACTTGACCGGCGCGTGCCATGTTGTCGCCTCTGTTAATAGCGCGACGGTGAACCGTTGTGAGCGGAACAAGTGGATGAGCAGGTCTGACCGCGGAGCTCCCGTCGCACGCGCTGTGTCACCTACGGTCCTTAACCAGAACCTTATCAATCAGGTTTATTGTTTTCATTAACTCTAAAGGTCTTAGTAGAGCAAAGTCCCTCCGTAGTATCATCTGACAACAGGTGTGTGGCATATATATATATATATATATATATTGTTATATATATATATATATATATATATATATATATATATATATATATATATATATATATATATATATATATATATATATATTGTTATATATATATTGTTATATATATATATATTATATATATATACATATATATATATTGTTATATTGTTATATATATATATATTTTTTTTTTATATATATTGTTATTGTTATATATTGTTATATATATTTAGAATAATACAGGTGTATTTTTATAATACTTATATTTATATATGTATATATTATGAATATATTATGAATATATATATATATACATACATATCTATATATAACTATATATATATTCTGAATATATATAATATATATGTTTATATATATAAATATTTATATATAATAAATATATATATATATATTCTGAATATATATATATATAAATATATGTATACACATCAATATATACAGTATATATACTGTATATATACAATAAGAAGACATGAAATGTACTAAATGAACTAAAGTACATTTTGTTCTCCATGTGCCTTAACGTGCTTCTGTTAAATAAAGTTGCATTGGGTTAATCAATGGCAGAGTTATTGCTTCAGACGTCAGTGTATTGATCAGACTCCAGGGTTATTCATGTCAGGGTCTTGCAAATAAAAATATACATCTAAACAAATAAAGACACATTTTAATTAACATACACCATTATTTTTATGAACATATGATTTCATATAAGTTCTTTTATATGGATTGTTATTTTCTTGGTGAACTGTCAACAAAACAACCTTGAACCAGAACTAAATGTCCTATACTAAAAGTAATAGTAACAGGAGATACAGCTGTAGCCATTATAATAATTATAACTTCTAACACAGTAACTAAGTCCCACTGCAAGGTTTCCAGGAATATGAGGTCTAACATAAACACTTCACATATTGTACTGTGTGATATTTGGACTATGCCTGTGTTTTTTTGATGAGTCATGACATTTGTCACAAACACGCAGCCAAGATGGTTTTACCACTTTGACTTTTCTCAGGTCCGGGACAAGAGTGAGGATGTCAGAAGCCAAGGTCAACCTTCAGCCTTCACACTGTTTCAGGTTACGCAACATCTGGCAGCAGACTCTGACAGTGGATACACCCCGCAATGTATTCTGGGAGTGGAAGAAATGTCATTCAACCCTCAGTCCATGTGTCTGACGTTGATGAGGTGACTGGAAACAGGACGTACTAGTTTCAGTGTTTCAAATTCACTTGAATGTAAATACATTCGTCCTTATTATCAAGGATTCCCTGTCGGCGTGCGTCGCCGAGATAAAGGAAGTCTGAACTCTGAAGGGAACATCTGAAGGTTGGGCTGGTGTCAAAATGTGTAAAGACGTTTGGCCTGATAAAGTCAGTGTCCTCAAAAACCTAAAGAGAGTGTGGGGGGCAGTTGAGCCGCTGGGTCCTCATGCCTGTACTAGTACATCAGACTTTCATGGTTTTTCAGGTATATGGATGAAGTTACCCAACGTGTGCTTTGCCCTCACGTTACCCATAAAGTCGGCCTACTGTCATATCACGTCGTTTATGTTAAGTTTAAGTTTAGTCCTGTTTTCCATGTCCGCTTTTATTTTGTAGTAACTGTCCTCTTTTGTTTCAGAGACTTTATTTCCTGCCCCGGTGTTTCCTCGTTAGTGTGATTGTCTGCTCCACCCCTGATTGTGTCCACCTGTTCCCCATGTCCTCATGTATTCAAGTCTGTGTCTACCTGTGTCTTGTGTCAGATCGTCTTGTCTCCTGTCTTGTCCGAATCATTCTCGTTAGACTAGTTTTTCGTCCCTGGTTGGTTTTATTCAACGTAGTTGAGATTTTGTCTTTGTACTTTGTTCATGTTTTTGCCAGAATAGCTGTGATTTTCTGTTTTCGATAAAAACCTTTTTTTGCTTTAAACCTTGAGTCGTGCTTTTGGGTCCTGCCTTCTGAGTCGAGACACCTACTTTAGGACAGAATGAAGCGAGAATATGTCTGAACCTGCTGCAGTCAGAAATCACGTCATCCTGAAATCATGCCATGTTGTGTCTGCGTGTCAACGTGATCCACTCACACCACAATGAGTATTGATAATGTCTCCTCTCTGATAGACACATCCATGCACTGTTTGACATACAAAACAGCAGGTACAGCACATGAAGAACCCTCAGGCCTTTCTCCCACTTAATTTCATTTCAGCTGCACTGAAAATACAATAATATCTCCAATACTTGTGGACACCAGTAGGCAGGAGTCAGAAACAGGCCACCGACTGCTGAGTGCTGAGGTTCTCATGGGGTTGGTTTCTGGCCTCCCTTGGGCAACAGACAGACTGACTACTTTGTCCTGGAGACTCTGAGTCAGCACCACTGTGAACCCACACGTTAATATGCCTCATCTGGTTTGTCTGATTAGTGGAATGCAGCCATAAACAACCCATCAACACATTTTGATTAAAATTGGAAACACTGCAACCTGGTAAAAATGAAAATAGGTGTCACTGGCCGAATATCGAAGGGAACAATGAAAGTAGCGGTTGCATTCTGCGTGTCGGTGTTTGATGTTGATGGGTGACCTCGGCCTTCTTTGCACTGCGCAGCGTTCCGAAGGCGAACCCGTTCTGATCACCTTGTTTATCAGTCTGTGTTCTGATGACTCATCTGGAAGACGTCGACCAGCTGTTCCTGGACCAGGAGCAGGAAGTGTGTTGAGGCAGGACGCCAGTTGGCAGTGTGGGGCATGAGGAATGCTGGGAGAGTTTGGGAGGCAGACTCGGCCGACCCGTTGAAGGCTTATCGCAGGACCGGAGCAGATGGATGTTGTCATTAATCAGATTCTAGAAATTTTCTTTTCTTATCCCAATGGTTAAAACTCGGCTAAAGACCTATAGTTGTGATGTCCCGTTCTGCACTGCTGGAGCCCCCCTTGTGCTCCCATGCTCCCATGCAGTGCAACAGGTGGTTAGGATAGACAAGTGTATATTAAAGGCTTCCGTGAACCAGGTATAAGGCCCCATTTTGCAAAATACAGGACTACAGGCAAATCCCATGAACAAAGAAATCCCTCCAGGAGATGTGCCAGTACATGCCGTCGTGTGATCATTTCTACCCCCGCACTTTATTTCCCCAACAGCTAACAAATCTGCAACGCCTACACGGGTTGCAACACTCCTGGCAGTCTGACCATGAAAAGAGAGAAAAAGACGAGCGTCGCAATAAGACTAAGAGGCGTCAGCCATAGGGAGGCTGTACCGCAGAAGAAAAGTCACTATTGTTATTGTTATTATCTTATTATATCTTGAGTGGAACATTTCAGTGACCAATTTATTGCAGACATAATCGTAACCAAGGAGCCACATTAATAGCACGACTAAAAGTATTGATGATAAAAAGATCTTCCTGCATCAGGATGGAAGCTTTCATACTTATATAGAATGTTGTACTTTTACTCTGTTGTGTAGATACTGTACTACATTTATTTGATAACTTGAGCCAATCGGATCAAGCAGGAAGCTTTCCTTCCTGTTTTCCCGACGAGAACCTCATGTTAGCGGTATTTAATTACGAAGAGCTTTATAATTCTAAATCTAAACACGACTCAAACCGACTCCCGCTCGGTCGGAAGTGCAACTGAAAGCCTCGCCATTGAGACACAATTCGCGGAATAGATGGTGGTATTCGCCGTACTCTTTCCTTTCTTTTTTAAAATATCTTAAACCCATAATTAACGGTTGGTTCCGCACGCTGGTCGGCTCCACCGGCGCAGTTTTGCCCGGCGTATTTTGGCCCGGCGTATTTTTGACAAGGCCTTTTTGGTGCGGCTGCAGTTTTTTAGAGTCGTGTCTGGTGTGATCGAGCCCTTATGGTACGGCCTTTCAGACGCGCCTTCTAAACGCCACGCGGCGCGTTTTTCTTGCGTTTTTAAGGCGCGGTCAAAAATTTAAATATTCTCAACTTTAAGCGCGAGGCGCCGCTCATCAACGTCACACTCGGCCAAGGCAGCCAATCGGATCAAGCAGGAGGCGGGCTCTCCTTCCTGTTTTCCCGACAAGAACCTCATATTAGCGGTATTTAAATCTCATTCTGGTAATGGCTCTGTTTGGATATCTTACTCTCGGTCTTTGTTTAAATGGTGATTCTTGTCTAGAGTTTTCTTCTTTTTTTTTACCTTTTTCTGAAGTAAAGTGTTTTTTGTTCCACTCAAACCTGGAGTCCAGCCTGTCTCTCTACACCTGAGCCTCACCTTGTGACAAACATGTGACGCCGATTGATAATATAAAATAGAAAGTATATTCTGATATAAAGTGATGTTTAAGAAGACTTCATGTATCACTAGGTAGACATTAACAATCTATCCAGCAGTCTTTAAAAAGATAAACATTAACCCCTCCTTAATAATAATAACGATGCATTTCGTTTTTATCGCACTCTTCCTTCAAAGAATGTCAGAGTGCCACACAGATAGTAAAAAAACTCATAAAAACAATTAAAACATAGTTAAAGCAACCCAAAAAATAAATAGAAAAAAGAAGGATGTAATAGCTGACAATAAATTAACTCAAAGTAAGAAATATGCCTTCCTGAATAAAAAGGTTTTTAGGCCAGTCTTAAAAAGTTCACCAGATGCACCATTAAAGTGATACTTATCTCTATATCATGATCCTAAAAGGGACCAGTCTCCTTAATTTGAATTTCTTTACTCATATTTATAGTATATGTTGATGCTTTTACTGTTGAATGGGTGACTTTTACTCTGGTGGCATTGCTACTTTCACCAAAGTAAAAGTTCAGAGTGCTTCATCCGCCTCTGGACTCCTTCTTGGTTTTCAGTAGCTGAAGCACAAACAGTTTGAGAGAGTGTCTGGCTGATAATGAAAGAGAAAAGAATGATTGGTGATTCTTAAATAAAGGTGCCAACTAGCAAAGCTGCGCTTATAAAAGGCCTTTTGAGTCTATGTCATCACCTCTCCTCATCAACTCTTCATGGCCCGGTTGAACCAGATGTTTTATACACGTAAATCTGCTGTTATTGCAACTCAATGAAAAGCGCTGTCCTGACACACACAAACACACACAGACACACACACACAGACAGACAGACACTGAACTGCCTCAATGAGGATCTGGGTCCACGCTTTGTTTATCCCAGTCAGGAAGAGGAGGCAGACAAAGACAAACACAATTACTGAGAGTCAAATCAACCCACACACACACACACACACACATGGTTTTCTCCCTCACCTCCAGTCGCTCTGCTGCACACTGACAGTGACACCTGGTCGCGCTGATGGCGGAGGATCCACAAACCTGGTGGTTACATGTAATTACAGCCAGAGAGGGGGAAACCCTATCGCCTCTGATTGCTTTGGCATCTGGCCGTATAAACTGTAGAGAGAGCGTGACGGTTTGAGCATCGTGGGTCATGAAGGACGGTGTGATGAGTCATCAGCTCTGCTGAAGGGAGACAGACTCCTGCTCCATGGAATAAACACGGCAAAGATATCAACTCGTCCATATTGACAAGCTTTCTCACATCTCCAAGTAAAAAAAAAAAAAGTTAAGTTAACCTTTGAGATCTCTTGCACAGCTTCATGCTGAATAAGCCCAATAAAACGGCATTTATAATCAATAACCCATGCATGGCTTTCATGACCTTATAATCAATAACCCATGCATGGCTTTCGTGACCTTATAATCAATAACCCATGCATGGCTTTCGTGACCTTATACTCAATAAGCTATACATGGCTTGTATGGCCTTATAATAAATAACCTATACATGGCTTTTATGACCTTATAATCAATAACCCATGCATGGCTTTCATGACCGTATAATCAATAACCTATACATGGCTTTCATGACCTTATAATCCAAAAACTATACATGGCTTTTATGGCCTTATAATCAATAAACTATACAGGGCTTTCATGACCTTATGATCAATAACCCATGGATGGCTTTCATGAACTCCGTATGCTAAGGCCACTGGCGATGCATTTTAGATTGTAGACGTCCACATTGCTGTTGTCTGGAAGGAACCTCCATCCTATGAGCAGACCACGGGGTAAAGGACCTGGAATCCACCTTCCCATGATGCAACAGAACTATGTTGTGAAGTATGTTTTGAGGAAGAAGACTAGGTGATAGAATGAGGTAATAAAAAACACAATACCCTGTTCATGCCCGTATGAACCTCCTTCTGTTGCCTAAACACAACCACGTAGATGTATTGCCTTTCTGTCGTGTTTTGTTGAAATTTCGTAGTTAAGCCAAACCACAATGTTTTCCACTAAACTTAACGAAGTAGCTCTGTAGCTTTTGTTGTTTTGTTGCACTATACAGCATAATCATGTGTTTCAAACTGCGATTGTCATCGTAGGAGACAGTTAAAGTTACTACATCTTTCTAAATATATCAAAGAAGCAGTGAGCTGCTACTGCACACACACTTTGAGCATCACTGCCTGATGGGAACAAATGAACTCTGACTTTAAGTGGAGAAAAGTGGATTTATTTTAATGGCTGAAGGAAAAGCTCCGGGTGTTAAATGAGACGTGGATTAAAGAGAAATAAGGAATAGAGACGGGGTCAGAAAGGTCAACCTGCCCGGCAACAGGAGAGCTAGAGGTGACAGAGCCCCTCCAATGTGTAGGTGCTATACATGCTTCAGGCCTCCAGGTTATTCTGACCGTATGGTCCTTTTCACCGATACACACTGGTGTGTTTCCGCTGTGGGTTCTCAATGGGTTCTCACTGGGTTCTCACTGGGTTCTCACTGGGTTCTCGCTGGGTTCTCAGACCGAGGGAACAAGCGTTCCCACGGTCACAGTTTTACCAACTGGCAGCGCGTGGATTAAAGTTTGATCACTTGCGAGTCAATTCTTAACAAAAAGCACATTCCCTCCTCCTGGGTATACTTTTTACGAGGCCGTAACGGTTGTTGTTATGACCCTGAACACAACACGCACAACAGAGCTGAGAGGGGGCGTCGGCCCCGCTGTGCACCTCCAGTACTAGAGGAGGAAACGGGTGGAGGTTTAGGGAGGGGCTCCTGAGGGACGCTGCACTTCCAAGCCTGCTGCCCTACACACTTACAGGACTGCCCTCGTTCTCTCTCTCTCTCTCTCTCTCTCTCTCTCTCTCTTTCTCCTACAAGTCCATACATGACCTTCCCCGCCAGCCCCCCAAATCAATGGGCCCTTTCACTGATCACTCCTCATAATGACCCACTGTCTGAGCCCACGGATATTCGGGGAGGTGGAAAACGAGAAAGCTTTGAGCCGCAGATTTTTCTGTTGTGCATTATTAGAGAAAGCTGGGTTGACAGAAATGTGCTGCGAGAAGCCGCTTTGATCATAAAGGGCCAGGTCGAGTCCGGGACGCCCCGAACACATCCTGAGGAAGGGGCTGCTGAGCCTTTGCCTCAACAGGCCCCATGCACGCCTCAAGGGCAGTGAGTGAAGTGATTTGAGAGGTTAGATATTGTTTTAAAGTTACTTTGTTACCTGGTTACCTGGTTACCTGACCTCTAACAAACACGTTGCCACAAAGGAGAGGCTGCCCTGTTTTCACATGGCGCGTGGCGTGTACACACGATTACGTTGCTACAACAAAGCGGTTGTTGGCGTCACCGACTGGAGAGTTTTGCCGTGTGCTGTTGCTCTCACCTATCGGAACGAGTTCACCACAGTCTGCTCCAGGTTCCAACATTCATCCACTAATGGGAGGCGTCCAGGAGCCATTTGAATTAAATGCTCAAACTGCCTCAGCTGACCTTTCGACCCAAAGGAGTAGCGCCTCAACTCCAAGCTCCTTTCCCTTTCTCTAAAGCAGAGCCCCGACACCTTACTGGAAGTCCTTTTGGCTGCTTGAATCCGAGGTCTCGTTTTCGGTCATGACCCAGAGTTTGTGACCATGGGTGAGGGTCGGACCGTAGACCGACCAATCATTGGCCAAAACTGCCATCATCACTAACGGGGGCCTGTGGCAGTTTAAAGTTGACTCCTGCACCTCGAGCTCATCACTCAAAATCCCGACTGTTTGCTGTCCTGGCTCCTGATTGGTGGATCAAGCTCCCCACTGACATCAGGACAGCAGGAAGTCTCTACAGCTTCCGTTGGAAACTGAAACGCACCTTTTCCAACTATATCTGGATTAAGACACAGATTTGCACTTCAGTAGCACTTAAATAGCTCTTATTATGGTACTTTTGTAGTTTGACTATGTTGAGGAAATGTTACTTTCTGTATTCTTGTTGTTCTTAGTTTGTACTCTAGGTTGATGCACTTATTGTAAGTCGCTCTGGATAAAAGCGTCTGCTAAATGACATGTGATGTAA
Source organism: Liparis tanakae (assembly GCA_036178185.1). NCBI lineage: Eukaryota > Metazoa > Chordata > Actinopteri > Perciformes > Liparidae > Liparis > Liparis tanakae. The sequence continues at coordinate 17,220,838 of CM070092.1, forward strand.
TGTAAAGTTTAAATTCCTTCTGTTCGGACTCTGCAAGGCTGCCACAATCGAGAGATTAATGGACAGGGTACTCGCTGGTATCCCTCGGCACGAGTGTCTTGTCTATCTGGACGATATACTGGTAGAACTGTAATTTACGACTAATCTATCGACTATTTTTTTCGCTTAGTCGAATAATGACTATTTCTCATAGCAAATTAAAATAATGAATCAAAATATTGGAATTTCAACTTCAAATGTATTTGAGTAACAAGATATGAACATCAGAACATCATCATAACAAATACATTAAATAGAAATACAAATTAAAGTGCAAATATGCTTTAAAAGTTAAGAAAAAGTACAAATAACGTTTTAAAAGAATCTCAAAATAGCAATCAAGCTTCTGCAAGTGCAAAATAACTCAATAATGACTGGGCTAAAAGTGACATTTAAAGTCCGAAGGTTTAAAAAATAGTCCTTCCTACCCGACAATTAAAGTGCCAGGGTTTAAAAGTAAATCAAAATGACTCATTGCAGTCCCACGTCTTGCTGCTCGCACACTTTACAAACGTTTTAAATTATAATGCTGACACGTGAGCGTTTCTATGGCTGGCTCTCTTCCTGGAGGCGGTGTTCCACTGGATGAGGTCTCATGTCGTTGACATCACGTTGAGGATGCTCTCTGTCTCCTGCCGTCTGAGGGGTGCACGAGCCTCTTCAGGTACAACTCGTCCAGGCGCCTTAAAGCCACAGAGAAAAACACACACAGCTTTAATCATCCCCTCGTAGGCTATAGTATCATAGTTTTATATTATTATAAAATGACGAGTAGATCTTTTGTAATTGTGTCGATAAAAAATAATTCACACAATCTTTTGTCCATACCTGCAAACTGATGAGGGGTGAAAAAGGTGACACCACGGACGGGGGTGGAGCTGACTGTTTTTGGTGGAGCTTGACCCCCCCACCCCCACCCTCCCCCAAAACAAAAACTCTTTGGATCTACACGATTCACGTGGACGACCTATTTTGATATAAAAACGTTGAATTTCACTGAAAGGTGACACGTTTGCAGGCATGTTTGTCTGAAGAATGCTTAGTGGAGAAGGAATGAAAAGTCAGGCTACTCTGAAAATCACTGAGTCACCACATTGCACTTAACACAACTGAAATAGAGTTAACAAGAAGACGTTCTACGTTCCAACATGTTAGCGTAACGACAAGTTAATGTGACTTAGGAGGTTAGCTAAAACTAAAACGGTTTACCCCCACACTGTGCGGCATCTGAAAGGCTTGTTGGGCCTAGCCTCCGACTACAAGACGTTTGAGAGGGTTTTCCTGCATAGCTGCACCTCTGTTCTGCCTGCTACACAAAGGGCTGGTTTTGATTGGACAGGAGGGCCATGCAGCTTTCCCTTCACTGCAGAGAGCCCCTGAGGAGGCCCCGGTCCTCTCACCGCCCGACCTCACCGTGCCTACCGACGGCAGTAATGCAGGCGCAGGACCAGGCCCAAGTGACTCCTGTAGGAGTTTCTCCTGACCCGGCGTCAGGTCAAAGGTCAGGGATGTCGTATGTGTACAGATTGTAAAGCCTTCTGCGGATAATTACCTTCGTATTGAAAATGCGGAAGGTAATGTTTTGATCTCCGCGTATTTGTATGTGTGCACGTGTGTTATTTGCATAAGTCAAAAAGTATTAAACTGAATCGCATGAAATTTGGTGGGATGATTGGTTATTATCCGGGTACGAATTGATTATATTTTGGGATTGATCGGGTGAAAGGTCAAGGTCATGAAAAGGTAAACATCTTCTTGAATCGCATGAAATTTGGTGGGATTATTGTTTAATATCCGGGGACCATTTGATTTGATTTTGGGATTGATGGGGTCAAGGTCAAGGTCATGAAAAGGTCAAAATCTTCTTTTTACCATAGCGCGGTCAATTTCTATCCAATTGCCAACTAATGCCAACATGTTTATAAGTCAATGCTCAATCTTGTGATGTGCGAAGGTATGCGCTCTACCGAGAAATATACAATGAGCGTAGAAAGCAAGGTGTGCCTCTGAACTAAGAATGTCTGCAGAATGAGAAAAAAGAAGCTGTGCAGTGGACAGGTCTACATTTGCCAAACACAAGGGAACAAGACATTGGACATGAGAGAGAGCGAAGGTCGGGCCATGGCGTTAGGCAGAATGAGCCGCACATGGAGGCGTCATCACTGCACTTCAACAAAACCCCCTTTCTTCTCCCGGTAAGAGGACAGGGATTAGTGTGTTAACCTCGTCACACAGTGTGTTGATGTAACCCTTTGACCCTGCGCAATATGTGAGTCCCTCTGTCTTTCAACACGCAAACACTCCGAGGCATTTCTACTTTCCCCGCTTCATTCCTCTTGCATGAACTCATTGCAAACTTCTGAGCATTTCTTTACGCGTTAATGTTTGTGTTCACCCCAAAAGAAAGACCCAGATATCCCAAATGTTGCATGCAAGATGTCAAACGTTCCAAACTATTAATGCATTTCAATTTATTTTCTTTCTTTCTGTTTACCCTCGCCTCACATGTATATCATCAAGTCCTCGCAGCGCGTTGTGAAACGAAAACACCCCCCACACCCCTCGGTCCAAAGCCTCCCTGTAAACACGAGCTCAGCCGGGGATGGATGTCACGTTTCACAGTGTTTGTCTCGGCGTGTCTAAACAGTTTCACACACTGCAGATCCCATATGTGATGCCAAAGGGCTGCAGGAGCGGCAAGTGTATAATCTGCGTGAAGGAATATGTGTTTGGCGTGTACGGTGTTCAAGTCATCGTGGAGGCACTGGAGCAACATCGTGTTTAGGACGTTTGCTCCTCCTGTTGTGTACACATCATTATCCTGATAAGAGGGATCGGCTTTGTGGTGTTTGTATTCTGCTTCCTCTTTGTCCTGCCCAGATTTTTTTTCTTCGTCTGGACCGAATGTTTTGACACTGTTTTGGTGTGATGGATGAGGAGAGAGGACTGTTTTCTGACAAAGACCTGTTCTCCTCGAGCGCTTGGAGGAGCGTCGGTGGTGGAACACTGCCATGTGTGTGCCGCGCAGCAGCAGCAACAGGATCTCTATGTGACGGAGCGGTCGGTGAAAGAGGCGCCTGTGTTCAGTTCAAAGGAGGCGCGACTCCTTAAGGCCATTTGCTTCTTGCACGGTTTGAGCTTCTGAACCATCACATGTAGCGGCGCACGAGTTGCAGGATCATCAATCCTGGCTGTAAACCTCAAGTGTCCAAATACGATCCCCGTGCAGCCTTTCGAGAAAAGAGGCACGGTGTGTGTGTGTGTGTGTGTGTGTGTTTGTGTGTGTGTTTTGTTGAGAGGGGTTGGTGGATGTTTCAGGTGCATGCAGGTTTGTGATGTGGAATTTTAATTCATTTTATTGCAGGAGGAGATGATGACCAGGCTGTATAAACATCAGGCCACACAGAGAGAGAGTCCCGTGAGGATGAAGGCATACAGTACATGCTGATCTGTGGTACGGGACGGGCTCAGACTAGCCTGCTAATCTGCATCTCAAAGGGCTGCACACCTAAACCAAGGAGGATTCATGTATATGTCAGCTTGTCCGGAGAAAATACCAAGAATCTTTCCATAAAATGTGGCGCAAAGATACACAGCTGAGTGCTGCTGGATGTTTTACAGTTTGGACGTTGTAGCCATGCTAGAGGTGTCCGCCTGTGTGTTAGTTGGTCCAACACTCTGGTCTAGAGGTAACTATAATATCTCAACTCTTGGATAGATGGTCCCCACCTTTGGTGACGCTCTGACGTTTCCTTTACCACGCTCGGCAGGTTGACGTGTGGTTTATAGTGAAATACCTTAACTATTCTATGGATTACGAATTCGGGGCTTTGATTTCTGACTTTGCAAGCCGATATTATTCATCAAAATGTCACGTTTTTGAATACTTTGGTTTAAGTAACTAATATGCTGTTAATGTGGCTGGAGACTATCACAGGTTTATTTTAGAAAATAGAAAATAACTTTGTCTGAGTTTAACCTCAGGAAGCTGCAGGTCATCCATGTTTTTATGTCTTCAAGACTTTTAGCGAGTTGGTTGGTCTCCTCTGGTTTGATAGATAGATATAGTTGAGTATCATCTGCATAACAATGACAGTTTATGGAGTGTTTCCTGATAATGTTGCATAAGGTAAATAAAATTGGTCCAAGCACAAAACCTTGTGGAACTCCGTGATTATCAGGGTCCGGATAGCCCATTCGTCCTTTTCCTGACCCACGTCCCCCAGCTTCTCCTGGGGGTTGACGAGGAGGTTGCTATGCAGGCTACATGGGACATGCAATCTAAATCAGAGGCCCGGACCATGAGTGAGGTTTGGAACGTCGATCAACAGCTTGGTACTTCCTCTTCATCACGGAGGGAAACGATCTGTCCGTCCCTTTCATGCTCCATCCAACCCTCAGTGTGTTTGAACATGTCGTGCCGGGTAGTCGGACTCCATCATTTGGGGCGGCGACAAGCCTCCGACATCAAAGAGAGCAATCAAGCATAATCTCAAAATCTTTGGCAGAGACTTAACTCCCCTGAAAGGTTAAGTGTTTCTCGAAAAGGTACTGACCTGCCTTCACAAGTCCATCTTTGCAGCAGGACTGTGGTTGCCTGTTAATTTGCACATTAGATTCAAAGGAATCACGTGTGAGTCCAGTCGGCCTTTCATCACGCACAGCCTCTGCTCTGAAAGCTGGCATGCCAGCCATTTACCCAAATATTTACAATCAAAAAAGGTTATAAACTGCATGTGGATCTAAGCGAGACCTTTAACCAACTGTCCCATTACTGTTTATACGTATATATTTACTATATATACTGTATTAATGTGTGTGTATGTGTGAGAGTTAGTGAGGTAGAGAGTCCTATCATATCAATGGCGGTCTGTTTGGCGTGGAGCGGAGCTAAAAGACCATTCAGTTGTCAAAATAAAGCCGGTGGAAGTGAACTGCAGGTCACTTCAGCCTTCCCACTTGGTTTATAGTGTGGTCTGTGTGGAGGAGGAGGAGGAGGAGGAGGAGGAGGAGGAGGAGGAGGAGGAGGAAGCATCCTTTAAGGAAGAGGCCAACAAGGTCCTCTAATGCCACTGCATGGTACGGCTGTGTTTTAGTGCTCGCGTGGAACATCGATTGAGCCGGTACTCCAAACAGTACCAAGGGAAATCCATAACTTTTGATAATAAGAACACGAAAAAATAGCACAGACTAAACTGCACTGAATGGGCTGGATTAAAGTGGACTGGACTAGACTGGAATAGACTGGACTGGATTTGACTGGACTAGACTGGGCGGGACTGAAATGGACTAAACTGCACTGGACTGAACTGGGATGGAATAAAGTCTATTTTCCATCCCAGTCCATTGTAATTCTAATCATTCTAATCATTAGACTAATCATTAGACTACACTGGACTACAATGGACTGTCTGATGCCTCCTGTCATGGCCCTGCTGATGCCCCCCCCCCCCTCCTCCTCTCTACCTCCATCTGTCTCATGGGTTGTGGAGGTCTGGATCGTGGTCCATTGAAACTCAGCTTCATATAGAGTTTCAATTGAGAAAAAAAGAAGCTTGGAAACACAAATCAGGGAGCTCGCCATCACTAAACATAATAAACCACACGTCCAGAGGAGGAACTCAGTGGCAGCATTATGAGGTACAGTGAGTCGGGACATGTGGCTGCTCACAGATGAAAGTTAACCCGAAGGCTATAGTCCCCCTAAAACCTTCAATGGCACTGCATCTCAGGGCCCATTTACAGGTTTACTGCTGTGAAGAAGGGCAAAGCCTCGTCTTCAACACCCAAACACAACTAATGAAATTCCTAAAACTTAGCTCCCTTCAATAGGCATCCGTCGTCCGCGGCAGAGCGCAAAGGGGGCACTTCCCATGGGGGTGCGCCGCCGGCACAAAAGCCCCTCTATCCCCCCCCCCCTACCAGAAATATCACTCTGCTTCTCTCTTTGGAAGCCACAGGGCCGAAAGCAGAGGCATCTCTCTCACTCTCTTTTTCTCTTTTCACTCCACTTCTGTGACCTTTGACCTTGATCTTAACTGGAAACAGGAACTACTACTGTGTAATGTTTTTGTATGTCTGCAACTGTGTTGGATTGTGGTAACAGTGGTGTGTCCTCTGAGAGATGGGGAGCATGTTGCCAAGGACACAATAATAATACAATACACAGGAGGTGACTGATATGTCTGTCATACTCATTGAATGTATTTTAACTCTAAATATGTCCTTCTATACACATGACATATATTGCACCTGTCCATCCTGGAGAGGGATCCTCCTCTGTTCTCTCCTGAAGGTTTCTTCCCTTTTCCCCCCTGAAGAGTTATTTGGGAGTTTTTCCTGATCCGAGGTGAGGTTTTGGGGCAGGGATGTCTATGTGTACAGATTGTAAAGCACTCCGAGACAAATTTGTAATTTGTGAAATTGGGCTATACAAATATTCATGGATCCACAATCAACCATTTGCACCTGAAAGACAGTGAAGAAAGAGAAAGAGGACGAACACAGCTACTTGACAGCTGGCCATGATGTTTTTATTAAATATTGCAGCTGGCGTACCATTTATCTTTCAACTCACTAGTCGTCTGTAGAGCTGTTTCAAGTTCTCCCTTTCTCTCTGTTAGAGAATGCTGCAGGTCTCCCAAGAGGGAAGCACCATGGCCACTGATGAAGCACGTGTTCAACGCCAGACAGACAGCGTACAGATGAAGATCTGAACCGCGCGTTGAACACGACTCTAGACTTTAGAATGAGGCCCAAAATCTGCCATGCAGTTAATAAATGAACCTGAACGACCGAAGGTCTGTCTTCTGGGTGATGGGATGGATTTCAGGTATTTAGGTCAGAAATGTTGGTTGGCTGTCCATGATAAATAGAAAAGGACGGTGTTTGCCCAATTTAAAGGGACACTGTTATCTTTCAGTGTCCCTCCTCATATAACATGTGCAAGTCTTTTTAATTAAAATGTTCATGTTTACGAGCTAGCAGTCTTTGCTGCCACCTGTGAACCATTGGAACAGTGTGAAACCATTGAAACAGTCTAGAACCATTGGAACAGTGTGAAACCATTGAAACAGTGTGGAACCATTGAAACAGTCTAGAACCATTGGAACAGTGTGAAACCATTGAAACAATCTAGAACCATTGAAACAGTCTAGAACCATTGGAACAGTGTGAAACCATTGAAACAATCTAGAACCATTGGAACAGTGTGAAACCATTGAAAACAGTGTGGAACCATTGAAAACAGTGTGGAACCATTGGAACAGGGTGGAACCATTGGAACAGGGTGGAACCATTGGAACAGTGTGGAGCCATTGGAACAGGGTGGAACTGTAAGATGGGCTGGATTTCAGGTAATTAGGTCAGAAATGTTGCTCGGCTGTCCATGATAAATAGAAAAGGACGGCGTTTGCCCAGTTAAAAGGTACCTTGTTTTCTTTCAGTGTCCTTCCTCATATAATTCAATTAAATTCAGTAATTGTATAGCCCATTTTCACAAATTCCAAATTTGTCTCGGAGTGCTTTACAATCTGTACACATAGACATCTCTGTCTCAAAAGCTCACATCTAATCAGGAACAACTCCCAAATAACCCTTCAGGGGGAAAAGGGAAGAAACCTTCTGGAGAGAACAGAGGATATAACATTTGCAAGTCTTTTTTTTTAATTTGGAACAGAGTGGAGCCATTGAAACAGTGCGGAACCATTGAAACAGTCTAGAACCATTGGAACATTGTGGAACCATTGGAACAGTCTGGAACCATTGGAACAGTCTGGAACCATTGGAACAGTGTGGAACCATTGAAACAGTGCGGAACCATTGGAACAGTGTGGAACCATTGGACCAGTGTGGAACCATTGGAACAGTGTGGAACCATTGGAACAGTGTGGAACCATTGGAACAGTGTGGAACCATTGAAACGGTGCGGAACCATTGAAACAGTGTGGAACCATTGAAACAGTGTGGAACCATTGAAACAGTGCGGAACCATTGAAACAGTGTGGAACCATTGGATCAGTGTGGAACAATTGGAACAGTGTGGAACCATTGGAACAGTGTGGAACCATTAGAACAGAGTGGAACCATTGAAACAGTGTGGAACCATTGGAACAGTGTGGAACCATTGGAGCAGTGTGGAACCATTGGAACAGTGTGGAACCATTGAAACAGTGTGGAACCTTCGTAAAAGTGTGGAACCATTAGAACAGAGTGGAACCATTGAAACAGTGTGGAACCTTCGTAAAAGTGTGGAACCATTAGAACAGAGTGGAACCATTAAAATAGTGTGGAACCATTGGAACAGTGTGGAGCCATTGGAACAGTGCGGACCCTTCAGAAAAGTGTAGAACCATTGAAACAGTGTGGAACCATTGGAGCAGTGTGGAGCCATTGGAACAGTGTGGCACCATTGGAGCAGTGTGGAGCCATTGGAACAGTGTGGAACCATTGGAACACTCTAGAACCACTGGAACAGTGTGGAACCATTGGAACACTCTAGAACCACTGGAACAGTGTGGAACCATTGGAACACTCTAGAACCACAGGAACAGTGTGGAACCATTGGCAGGACTGTGTATTCACCGTGGTGTGTGTATCCCAACCAATAAAACAGCCCCCCCCCCCCTCATCAAGCTGCTCCATAGCACTAGTACAGAGGTCAGGAGAGGGCAGACCAGGGGCGGCCCTTGCACATTTGGCGCTCTAGGCAAGCTTCACTCGTGACCACCCCCCCCCCCCCACCCGGCACAAAACTTTAACAAATATTTTTTTTTTTGATGGGCGCATTTTTTGCCGCCCCCCTAGGGGCTGCCTAGTCCGCCTGTAGGAAAAACCGCCACTGGGTCAGACTATGGGCGTCTGAAGCTGCAGTTCCATGAATGGCCACTAGACGTTGGCCTCTCGCCCCGCCCACACATGTTTCCAGTGGACGACGTCTCCGCCGTGGTGGATCCGACGTGCTCATCCTCCCGGCTCCTGGCCTAAATACTTGAGACGCTGTGGCTTCAGTAAATTGCCGAGGACGGCGGTGGGTGGTGAACCCGACCGGCGCTACAAAGAGTCTCCTCACAGGGCTGTGGGTGATGTCACATGCACAACGCTTCTTTTCCCACAGTCGGCGTGGCCTTCTGCATAACTTAAGATGACTTGGCAAAAAGCGCCACTCGAGGGACCACAGTGTGTACACAGTCCAAACAGTATGTTTTCATTGGCCAGAAGGTCAAGCCCCGAACATGAAGGAGTGTCATTAATGTGCTACGCCTGTAGGAGGGGACCACACCCAGAGAGAGACAGAGAGACAGAGAGGGAGAGAGAGAGAGAGGGAGAGAGAGAGAGAGAGAGAGATCATATTCCCAACACAATGCGATTGGTGCCCACGTGGATGAGCGTCCATCAGGATACCAACATGTCGGTCAGGTGTGCAGCCCACCCAAGTCCTCCCTCTCTCTCTCTCTCTATCTCTCAGGGAACTGGTGTATGTTTACAGCCAGTCTGCTGTAGAAGCCTCCTGTAAATCAAAGTGACTGACAGAAGTGATTACACAGAAGATCAGGTTCAAATCCCAACGAGATCCTGTCCTCCTCAAGCCAGATGTGTGTCATCACACCCCCTCTCCTCTCCTCTCCCCTCCATCTGTCTCTCGCTCTCTCTCTCCCATTATTAAACACATATTTTCAGTGTTTTTTTCTTGGCTCATCGAGACATCCACGAGTTCGGAGGCCCACGACTTCTTCCCCAAGCAGAGAGGTGATTGGAGCGGCGCTCGCTTCTTGTTGTCCCAGTTCAGCTCCACACCCCCTTCACTCTCGTTCCCTTCACCTGGTCCTCACGCCCGTCTCACCCTCTTCACCCTCGTTCCCTTCACCTGGTCCTCACGCCCGTCTCACCTGCAGCCCGTCCCCTCACGAGTCCCTCTCTACTTCGGTCCCCCCACTTGTCCTCTGACAGATCGTCTTGTGTTTTTCCCACCGAGCTCTCCAGCGTTCTGTACTGTGTTTCCCTGTTCCTACCGGTTCTCTTCCTGCCGGTACTCCGGTAAAGGACTAGTATTTGTAACCTCTGTCTTGTGAGTCGTGCTTTGGGTGCCATGGTTATCGTCCTGTGACACTTGTTGCGTTGGTGAGGCAGCACCAGGGAACCACCAATGTACATTTTGAGATTAGACCAGAATAGCTTTCCCCAAACCGGAATCTCTGACCGAAAGGAAGGTTGTCAAAATGCATTGATCAAGGCACAAAGTTTGGGCAAAGAGGAAGTGTCCGTCCAAACATTATAGCTCACTGACAATAAGTACAATACTAAATTGTTGGAGCGAGTGACATTCTCCATGTTTTATAAGGGAGTGTTTAACCCTCCTGTTACCTTTGGGGTCAATTTAACCCCATTCAATGTTTAACATCTCTAAACAAATTATTGACATCATTTTTTTTGCTTCATATTTCATGACTTTTCCTAATTTATTGGGGACAACTGGAAAAACCTCAAATTCACATGATATGTTTTCAATGTCCTGAACACAACTTAACATTTGTAAATTTGACCCCAGGCTGTTTTTTTACTGTGTAAAACAAAAGAAATATAAACTTTTGTATTTATTTAAAGGGCTATTTATGTAGTCAACAAACAAACATCAAGTGACACTTAAACTTGGGTAACAATATTAATTCTATTAATTTTCTGGAGTTTTCTATTGCTGGGGTGAAATTGACCCCACGGGTAAAATATGTTAGTACATGTGAAGGTAACAGGAGGGTTAAGGAAAGGGGTAGTGATTCCTCTAAAGCTTCTCACGCTATTTGATGAGAATGATTGTTGGAAGCCTCAGGCACAAATGCACAGTATATTTTACCAGAAGAACAAACATTTTTTTTAAAGTTATGTGTCTGTCCTCCTGGTATAGACCACTGCCTCATGAGCAGTGCAGGTCCCCATAGGCTCCATCCCCCTGTGGTGGTTTTACTGCAACATGTTATCTATCATAATACCCTTGTATTATTATATTAAATTATTATATGTCTTCTCTTTGAAAGGTCATCAGCTTTCTGTTCAGAATGTGTGTGCATAGGCACAGAACCCAAACTGCTAGTGTTTACACCGTACTGGACTAAAACGTGCTGCAGATGTTGAGGCTCGCACGGCCCAGAATGGAAACGCCCGGGACTCTATTGTGGAGGCAGAACTAATTCCTCCTCAGTGCCCTGAAGGTCTTTTGAGAGAGGCGCTCTCCTCCCGCTGTACAGCGGCTCACCTCCCAGGGGTCTGAATGGATCTCTCACTTCACCCAATTCAGCCTTTAGTTACAACGGGCCGGCCTGGTCCCACCCATATGTGGACAGCTTTTGTCACAAGTAAAAGAAAGAAAGAAAAAAAAAAGTCCTTTTCAGATATATATTTTGCTTCCCCCTCTCCTCCTCCTCCTCCCGTTCCTTTCTTCCCTCCCTCCCTCCCTCCCTCCTTCTTCAGCATCAAGTGCAGCGTCGCTCGCGGCTGTGACTCTCCCCCTCTCTCTCTCTCTCTCTCTCTCTCTCTCTCTCTCTCTCTCTCAGCAGAAGCGATGAAGAGAAGGGAGCCATCGCCCTGCTGATACCAGGACGTCTGGGATGCAGTAACACATCGTGTGTTGTCTACTGAGATCATATTCGTATATTTCTAGGGAAAACAAACAATACATTGCGGATTTGGCATATCCATCAATCGGATGCAAGCAGGTAGGACGCCTTTGTCATGTGTTGCTTTCATTGTTGCGACCCCTTGAAGGAACCTTGGGGAAGTGTTATTTTTTTATTAACTTCAGTTCATTTCATATGTTTGTGTTTTCAGTGTTTTCCGAAGATTTCTTTCCGTTTGGATTTTGTTTATTTTCTTTGCGGGTGCACGTTGTATTTTTGTTTGATTGGATTAAGGTGCATAATATTCCTTATTTATATCTATGATTTGAGAGATGTTTTTGTTTGTGTTACAGACTTTTATCAATTCTTGTATCAGAAATACTTTTATATACAGTTTGCATGAGCTGCTTTGCAATTATTATTGTCCCTATTCTTTTTAAGTAAAGCATTATGCAGATGTGGAATTACAGATGTAGATTCTTTACATTGGATTGTATATCTAATATGACGGGGTATTTATTTGCGTCGCTAATATTGTTATTTGTCAATTTTGGGGAATTAGGAGAGACTCGGTTTTGATATTCACGACAACATTCTTTGTCTAAATTAAACTTTGCTTTTGCACATTATTTCTAAGTCTTTCCCCTCGCCTGTCACACTGGGAGACGTTGTGTGAACCTCTCAAAATGAATGAAACAATGAATATCTCTTTCATTGAACGGATAGAAGGAGCTCCATGACTCTTGACTTGGAGATGGACACTTGTGCACATATATAGCGCCACCCGTTGGTCACTCTGCCCTCTGGGCGCCTCTGGGATGCAGAGGGGGCTCAGCCTCTCGTTCAGCTGACTGCAGTGGAAAAACTGCTCAAATGAGTCCGTGACCAAGAGCGTGATGGCAACGTATCAGTTTCCACTTTATGCTGAATATAATTGTAGGCTCTCTTCTAGATGTGTGTTATGTCTGCGTCTGGCGGCGGGAGACCGTGAAGCCGAAACAGAAAGCTAATGTCACTTTTGTATTCTCCTTTATTGAGGCTGTTTTACAGCTTGTGTTTTATCACCGTCTGCTATGGTCTGGTTAGATGTTGGCCACTGGGCACGTTTTATTGGACTCCGTGGTCAACTGAAGCCCAAGTGGTCTCCTTTTCATCCAACTGGATGACAATGCACACGCTGGCCGAGAAAATAGGAATATAAAAAAGTATTCTTGGAAGTTTCAACTTTAAAAAGGAAAAAAAAAAGTGCTTTGAGGACAATCTCTGCAGGGGAGGAGAATGATGCATTCAAATGGTCCACAGGAGATGCTGCAAAGCATTCTGCACTTACATCTCATTGATAGGGATTGTGTGGTTGTGGACTGTGTAAGCTACATGGTGGATTCCCCAGATGTCTGTCTGTCACCCACCATTTAACCCCCTTCAAAAAGACTAAGTGAATGCAATCACTGTGACTTCTGTTGGACATCGACTGTTCAGAGCTCCACAACGAACGACAGCCAAATGCGTTCCTCTCCCCATGTGTGACTTCACCAGCCAACCCTCCGACTCTGTCGTTAAGTGATGGTCTGCTGAATGTTTTAAAGCTTTATCTGGGTTATTGGAGGCGCGCTCGTCCAGCAGAAGCATTAGAAGCAGCAGGCTGTCTGCGGTCCGCGCAGCCTTTGGGTTTGATGTCATCTGTATGCACGACGAAAAGCGGAGTGGAGTGAAGGAAACCAGATATGGTCATTACTGCAGGAGAAGGTTAACCATTGGGGCAAACCTCCAAGCCACTGTCTCAGCCCAGTCAGAGCATCGGGGGTTCATCCTCAAGCAAGACTCAGAGGATCTCCTCTCAACCACACGACGGCTAATTTCTGATATGTTTCACAGAGAAAGATATTTCTTTACGTACATAATGAGTGGGAAAGCTCTTTTAAGAAGAACTGGACAGTAATGAGTGTGTTGTGCTGTCACCCAGCAGATGCCTCTAATATCCTGGGCTGCATTGCCTCCCTGTGGCCATACATGGGGTCTGTGTTTATTTGTTCTCGACCTTGAGGCCTCAACGTCTCAGCTCACGGGAGTCTGAGTGTTCCCACATGTTGCATTTGTTTAAAGCCGATTTAGGACTCCATAGAAGAAGCGTTGTGTGCACTAGTACTCAAGCAAGAATCGCAGAATCCTCAATGTCACAAGCCAAATAAAAAGATTATGTGAAAACGGTCGCATATTGTTGAGCTGACTAATCTTTTGTGGAGCAAAAGGAATCAACAGATTGCAGAAGAAATATCATTTATTATCAACAAATGATGAAACATATGCTGATATGTGGTGACGTGATTACTGAGCTAAAATAAGGCAAAGAGTCTGATTGGCACACAGATGGATGTGTGCCATGTAATGTCACTCCAGTAACTTACAACTATAGACCCCATGGCAACACATAAACAAATCTCCGAGGACAACAAACATTATTGGGGTTCATCCTCTGGGAACCATAGATGTGTGTACCACATGTAGTGGCAATCCATTTAGTATGTGGAGATGTTTCACTGGATAAAGAAAAGCCTTGACGTGGTGGTGGGGCAAGATGAAAAGTTAGGGGATCGTCCTCTGGGCACCACGGGTAACTGTACTAAATATTACAGCAATCCATCTTATACTTGACCTGACAGCTCACTTAAAAAAAAAGGAAGCACAAACCTCTTGTGGGTGCAAGAGGAAAAGTTAAAGATCGGATATTTTGTGTAAATCCATCCAAAATTTCCGGTGATATCTCATTCTGGACCTAAGTGGATAGCAAATACGTTCAATCTCTGAATCTCTGAGTCTTTCCACCTCTATTCCAAAGTGTCCCTAAGTCTTCCTCTCTTTCTTTATCTTCCAGAGCCAGGCCCAACTTAACAATGGGCCCCATAACCCTGTGTGTGCTGGCTGTGGTGGTGGCTCTAGCTGCTGAGGGCAATGCGGTGGACGACGAGTACACCTGGCCTCAGGGGAAGGTTCCTCTGGTGAGAACGAGACGCACTGTGCCTCTAAGCAACCCAAACTTCTCAGCCCAACCTCAGCCGGAGCTGAGCGGCACCTGCGGGATCGAGTGTCAGCGCCGCCTCCCCGCCAGCTCTCTGGGCGACCTGGAGCAGTTCCTGTCCTACGAGACGGTCTACGAGAACGGCTCGCGCACCTTTACCTCGGTTTCCGTGCAGGGCCTCAACGAGGTGACCGCCTCGCCCGGGAACACCTCGTCCAGCTCCCGCCGCAAACGCGAGGTCTACGGCACCGACACCCGCTTCAGCATCTCCGATAAGCAGTTCTCCACCAAGTATCCCTTCTCCACCTCCGTGAAGATCTCCACAGGGTGCTCCGGGGTTCTCGTGTCACCGAGACACGTGCTCACCGCCGCCCACTGCGTCCACGACGGGACGGATTACCTGGACGGGGTGCAGAAGCTGCGAGTCGGCATTCTGAAGGAGAAGTCCAGACGAGCGAAGGGAGGCAAAGGGAGAGGAGGCCGAGGAAAGGGCAAGCGGAGGAAGGGAGACAAGGACGAAGAGGAAGCGGACCAGAAGGAAGACAATGGAGGGAAAGAGGACCGGAAAGGGAAAGGGAAAGGTCGAAAGAGCCGCAGTCGGCGAAGTGCGGAATCAGGGAAACCTTCGTTCCGGTGGACCGGAGTGAAGAAGACCCAGGTGCCGAAGGGCTGGTTCAAAGGTGTGTCTGATGGCCTGACTGCGGATTACGACTACGCTGTTTTGGAGCTGAAGAAACCCCCAAAGGTCAAGCACATGGATCTGGGCGTCATCCCTTCGGTGAAGAAGCTCCCAGCCGGGAGGATCCACTTCTCTGGCTTTGATGACGACCGTCCCGGCAACCTGGTGTACCGGTTCTGCTCCGTCTCGGAGGAGTCCAACGACTTGCTGTACCAGTACTGCGACGCCAAGCCCGGCTCCAGCGGCTCCGGGATCTACATCCGCCTCAAAGAGCCCGGCAAGAAGAAGTGGACCAGGAAGATCATTGGGGTTTTCTCCGGTCACCAGTGGGTGGATGTAAACGGGAACGGGATGCAGCAGGATTACAACGTGGCGGTGAGGATAACGCCTCTCAAATATGCCCAGATCTGCTACTGGGTCCACGGGGATTCGAGTGAGTGCCAGGTGGTCTAAGAAAAACACAGAATCCGTCCCCTTAAACCAGCACCTCTCTCTGCAAGGGACACCCCACCTATGATCCCCCCCCCTCCCCCCTCAACGGCCACCAGGGGCCCCGGCGACTGCCTCTCCTCTTCCTGCTTCCCTTTTACCTCCTGTGCCTCTTGCTACATCGATACACACACACACACACACACACACACACACACACACACACACACACACAGAGACTAAGTGTTGACAACGACAAGAACTCGTCATCAAGAGAACTGTGGCTCTTCAGCTTTTCTAATTTATTTCTGAAAAATAAAACAACCAAGAAAAAAATATGTATTGTATTTAAGATCGTTCAGATCTGCCGTTTTGCTTTCAATTTTTGCTCTTTTTTTATTTCAATTTTTTTTTAAGATTTTACATTTTTGGATACGATGTTGGGAGAGTGTATATTCAAATATTTGTGAGCGAAGCCCCTGGTGAATTCGTCAACTCGGCTTTGTATTCAACTTTTTCTCCACCACTGTAAAGATGGCTTTGACAAAAGACCCAGAAGAAATTTATGTAAGTTTTGTTTTTACAAATTAACTATAGAGAGATATTGAGATAACTGTTTTCATAAAAATAAAAAAAATAGGTGGAACTGGTGTTTTGCATTGTGTATATCTAGATTTCTTTTTTCTTTTTTTTCAACTACCTTTTAAGAAAAGATAGTTTTCCATCTTTTCTCTGTTCTTGCACGCAGTGAAATGTGGTTTCATTGTTGTGCACATAATTATATTATCGGTGCTTATCCAGAAGACGTGGTGCTAATTTATGGAATTGTATACTTTTTGGGGGGGTGGGGGGACAGAGAGACTTCTCAGAATATATTTTGATGGCCCAGTACTGTAACGATGTATTTCATGTGAGGCGACATATTGGGTTTTTGTTAAAATGGGGAATGAACCATTTATTGATTTACTTGAGCTGTTGAGATTTTTCTAATTCTAAGCGTTAAATGAGATTACCGAGGCAATATTGTTATAAAATAACAAATCTAAATCTGGGACGTGATATTTTTTACCTTTCAAGTTGATGTTTATATTCCAAAAATTCATACGAGTACCAAATACCTGAAATCAATGATGCCGATTGAAGACTACCAACCATTAAACCAAGATTACTACTTGTGTGCGTGTGTGTGTGTTTGTGACGATCAAAGAATCATTTCTACTATTACATCTGTGGTGGGACCCAGTAACTGTGCCATGTAACTAACTGTTCAACTCACAGAAACTTACTCAACAACTAATGCATGCCAAGTCAACTGAAGCAGGGCATCATTATTTTGCTTGGGGCTAAATGTATTTGTGGGCCTCTTTTGACCTCTGACCTTTGGCCTTCAGTACATGATCTAGCACCCTGTTGCCTCTATGTCCCCATTGAAGCGGAACAAATCATCTTCTCTATGTTTAAAGTGAATGATGTCATCAAATCGCAATGAAGTGCTGATAAAGAGCACTTTAACAGCACCGCTTTGGTACTGTCCAGCAGCAAACTGCGGGCAGATAAAGTTGGCAGCTATATATGTGGTGCTCAAAATGGAATATGAAGTAGCTAAAGAGACACATTTCTCTCAGGTGATGAAGACCAAATAAAGAGTGAAGGACAGCGAATTTTGGACTTATTAGCTGTGTAGAAAGTTTGGTTCAGTGTCTGCTGGAGGTGTGAATAAACAGCTGTGCATGTTCAGGACGGTCTACACAGCAGACTACACATGGCAGCGCCATCATTTTGACACAGGACCTTTCTATATGTGTTTCCTCTACTATAAAGGGTCCACTGAGGGTTCTGGGGCCTTTCCAACTTTACCAAGCTTCCAATCTGGCCTTGGTCATGAACTTACTGACTTACTTATGAAATACAGCTTCAAACTGGCACGTCTAAAATGCTCGTAATACGGAAGAAAAGGAATCTTCATCATGGTTAGTTCAATCCGTCATTGAATTTATTGCACCTCAAAGGGCTTACATGCACTGGGGCGGGGCCATCGTAAATAAAATAAATGTACAACTAAACAAAAATACAATTTTGATAATTCAGTCATGAAAAATGTTAATAATCTCTCTTTTTTTGTCTTCTTCTCTGAATCATATCAGATCCTCAAAACCAATTGCTTTATTCAGTGCACTGAACAGACGACACACACTTAGTCTGGTTTACATCACAGGACGGGGCCCCTGGTGTTACCGCCGTCCACATGCATATCCACACACACATTGTTCTGCGGGAACACAGGAGCTTTGAGTTATGATGCTTTTAGGGGGTCATCAACTGGACGGACGGACGGACGGGGGGGGGGGCACTGACAACATGTACTGGTCAACTGACAATAGGCCAGCGGTCAGCAGTGATCAAATAAGACAACAGCTATGTTCAGACAGAACTCAAATATATTGCATTTTTCAGGCGACCTCGATTCATGTGCCGTAATTACAATAGCGTCAAAGCAGCATTGCAGGCGTACACGGATAGTACAGCGTCATGGAACTTAAAGGAACCCCTTGGAGTCCCGTCCTGAGGAGCCCATCTTGGATGTAAACAACGTAGGTTTCAGAGTTTTCACAAAATAAATGAACTTCTCAAATATTTCATGAGGAAGTAAACTCATTCATCACATGTGTTGGTCCTCGTGAGGGACCTAAAGCTTATTTGGTGAGAGTAAACAGAACTTGACCACTGAAGTCCTTCCTGCTGGATCATTCTTTGAAATCTTTTGATCGGCTCTGTCTGAACATAGTTTAGTATGGCAACAAATTATTCTAGTCTAAATACAAAAGGGATCATCCTGACCTGGTCGTAGTTATAATGAGAGCACAGGCAACAGACATACGTCCACATGTACAGTTATATACCGAGGGACAGTTTGTGTTTACTTCTCTGATGAATAACTAAAGCGGTTCCTCTGGGAGTTAGTTGTGAGATATGTTCTTTAATATCAATGCCACCAAATATCGACAGCAGTTTTAGGAGGAGCATTGTAACAGAAACGAAACATGTTAATTTAACACAGGACAAATGAAGAAGAAAAATAAGCCACCAGGACAATAAATAAATAAATAAATAAATAAAAAGGATCACTTGCTGGTCGGATATGATTCAGAAGCCCAAGGTGTTGTTTCTTAATATACAGTAATCATGTAGCGGTAGTCATATTTGTTTCCAAATACTTTCAAAGGATGACGGGAAATACTCACACGACTTCTTACAGTTTCATGTCCGATTCACATTTATATTTCTCTTCAACAGACATACAGAATAGAGAAGGAATCCTCGCCAGAGAAATCTATGTACATCACGGAGGACCTTTCTGTAAACAACACACAACAGGTTTCTCCCAAAGAAATTTACCGGGGCTTTGTTTACCACTCTCATCTAATCCGAGTGGGACAAAGAAGAGCTCCTCCCCCTTCATGAGGAGGCGGGGACACATATGGGGAGGTGGGCGGGGCTCAGGACACCAAAGCACATCCATCATTCAACACGGGAAAGAAACCTAAACACATACGCCTTCACTTTCTTTCACTTACTTTTGTGGACTTTTTTTTTTGTCTGAGTTTTGAGTGATTTTGTATAGACAAAAGATTAGTACATCTACATAAGCACACACTTGTATATTTTTTCTCACATGTATATACATATCTATATATATATATATATATATAGATATATAGATATATATTCATATATATATATAATCCGCTAGGGTTCACTTTCACAGTTTGTGCTACAACATCACACAGGAGAAGGGTGGGGTGTTGATAAGAGGCTCTTCGTAGCTGAACATCCAGAGATGTTGACAGACACCAGGTAACGTGTGAGGGCCCGGCTCCAGAGAAGAAAGCAGCTGGAAGACAAGAAACGGAGAACATTTTTAACATCAGTCATCAGTCATGAGGCCGTGATTTCCTTTTTGTCACGCTTTCCCATGAATACCGATACTGGTGTGTGTATTAAAATAAATAAAAGGGGTTTCAAGGACTCCAACCACACTGAAACGGTCCCTTAAGTGTGTGTAGGAAGTATGTATATATGGGTTTGTGTGTATTTATGTATGTGTATATGTATATCTTTATCTAATTTTTTATTTATTTATTTTTCTTCAATATCAAGGAATAATCTGTTTGTGGAAAATGCAAAATAAAAAGTTATAAAAAAATAAATAGGTGTAGGATCTGGCGACATCTAGTAGTGAGGTGGCAGACTGCAACCAACAGAAATGCACTTATTGTAAGTCGCTTTGTATAAAAGCGTCTGCTAAATGACATGTAATGTAATGTAACAGAAACTTCTCTTGGCCAAGCGCGTAGAGAACTACAACTGCAATGGCTGACGTTAAAATGCAAATGTCCCCGTCTCCAGCCAGTGTTTGGTTTGTTACGTGAAGCGATGTCGTTCTTTTGTAAATCATCATCACACTAATGCATGTACTGCATGTACTACTGCATGTACTGCTGCATGTCCTACTGCATGTCCTACTGCATGTACTACTGCATGTCATACTGCATGTCCTACTGCATGTACTACTGCATGTACTACTGCATGTACTACTGCCTCTACGGGTCAGAGCTCCCACCTGGGGCGTTATAAGAAGTCTTTGAGGTTGAAATCTGCCAACGGGTCTTTTGGCTTCTTGGGGCTCTGGCTTGCAGGTCCTGGAGGAATCTGAGGAAAAGAAGAACACCAAATGGATAAATTGACCGGATAAGTTGATTGATTATTCACTGAGGGTGTCACTGCGGGTGGTTTGTTACCGGTGCTCCTGGTGCAGCGGCTCCGGGTGCAGCTCCAGCCAACCCAGTGAAGGGAGGTCTCATCATGGGCTGTCCCATCATAGGCTGCCCCATCATGGGCTGCATCAGGGGAGCTCCAGGCCCTCCTGCTAGAGGCTGGTAACACAGGGAGAATGCAGTAGACTTGTCAGGGCTATGCAGATTTACCATCATCTGCCATCACAATGATATTGCTACTAAATGGAAACGTCAATGGTCTATCCTGCTGATTAAAAGCTGATAAAAGGTTTAGAAGTTTCAATGCATGAAATGAAGCTCACCAAGCCGAAGCCAGGCTGAGCGCTCATTGGTGGCACCATGGCCGCCACTGGAGCCCCAGCAGCTCCAGAGGTGGCTCCGGCCTATAGAGGGACACAGAGAAGAGCCTGTGTGAAATATAAATGGTTGCAAAATCGAAAAAAAAAAACTCTTATATTGCTATATTTATAGTTCATTTCTACCGTACAGCACTTTCAAACGTGCCTCTCCTTCACCCCTTTGCCTCTCATTGATATAGCGATGGAGGCGTAGCTGCCATGCAAGGTCCTCTCCTGCCCATCGGGAGCGAGTTGGGGTCCAGTGTATGTGTCTGAGGACACTTCTTCACACAAAGATGGAACACCGCCCTTCTGCCTCACCCAAAGCCACCAGTTGTCTGCAGCAAAGCGTGATGTCACAGCAGGGAGTCGATGCTTTACTTACCATGGGGGCTGTAGCCCAGCTGGTGGGAGCTACATGTGGCATCCAGTTGGCTCCTCCTGTCAGCTTCTTCTCACTCTGTGGGTCCCTAGGGGGAATGAAAACACAGGATACACATCAGACTCTATACTGTGCTATGTGACTGTTATCCGACTATATCTGGATTAAAACACAGATTATCACTTCAGTGGCTCTTAAATAGCTCTTATTATGGTACTTTTGTAGTTTGACTATGTTGAGGAAATGTTACTTTCTGTATTCTTGTTGTTCTTAGTTTGTACTCTAGGTTGAAATGCACTTATTGTAAGTCGCTTTGGATAAAAGCGTCTGTTAAATGACATGTAATGTAATGTAATGTGTCGGTCTACTGCAGATAATCTGTTAGATAAAACTTAGATTTCTGCTCCAAAGAAATCCTAAATAAATCAAACAACTACTGTGACATTCTTCACGTGGTATTCCCTCTTATAGTATCTATAGATGTGAAATACTTAATAATAGAGACTAAACCAAATATATTAACTCAAAACAACATTCAGATTAGACGCTAACTAAATGTAAAAATCTCTTATGATAAAATGTGTCAAGAAAACAACATTCTCATCTTCTTGATCGAGTGTGTCGCTTCCCCAATTTAATTTTTCACAATAACAAAAACATTGCAGCATCGTGGGAGCTATGCATACATGTCAAAGCCGACTCAAGTAAATGTATAGAAGTTACACTTACTTTTTCTTTACTCCGAGGTCTGAACAGAAGAAAGAAAGAAGAACGAGTTATAATTCTGCTTCATGAGAAACAGAAATAACTGAGCTGCGGACAAACAAAGCTGCAGTCTACCTCCAATCAGGTTGGCCAGTGACGAGTCCAGGTCGCCTCCGACGGTTTTCATGGGGGGTGGGGTGGCAGAGGGGGCGGAGGTGGCGTTGGAGGCGGAGGAGGCGGAGAGGGCGGAGGTGGCAGAGGGGGCAGAGAGGGCGGCGGCGATGCCTGCCGCTGCGACGGGAGTTCCCATGCTTCCTGCTATACTTCCAGAAGTGCTGCCCCCGGTGCTCTGGGGCGTGATGGAGGGCATCAGCAAGTCGCCTAATCCACCAAACACTTGGGGAGAGGGTGAAAATGACGAGATATCAGAAAAACAACACAGATTATAAACCTGCAAATCCCTGACGTAGTTATAATACAGGCAGAGGACAGATGTGGGACCATCAGTACAGTGAGGGGGACCATCCAGCTGTGACAACATGAGTAGTCAGCTGTGCACCGCATGCACAATGCAGGACTGTAGGCTACTGTAATTATATATAATTCGAAAAATTGACATAATTACAGCCACTGCACTCACAGTGGCTCAGACAGTTTACACATCAAGGGGCTTAAAGTGGCTGATTCTGGAAGAAAGCTCTGGTTTTGAACCAGATGTCATTAAGACCGCAGAGTTTTCATTCCAGCTAACCTTCATGGAAGCGTTGTTAACATGTTGGTTGGGGGTGTATTCACTAAGGCAGTGGCCCTGGACCTCGTCAGATGTACCCCCAACGTACATGAACATAACACCACCTTCCAAATATATCTGAATTGATTTTAAACCGGATGTTGTTTAACACGGAATTAAAGCAAAGTCATCTTAATACAGTGTAGCCAAATTAACAATGTTGATGTCATGGTATGTTGGTCAAATTTGTCTTTTAACTACCACACTGGAATTGGCAGAAGCTAAACATTTCAACCATTTCTGATTTCTGTATCTATAGCTATACTATTTAACTTTTAATATCTTAATCTCACAATTGCCACCTTTAGTTCATCACAATTAGCTAATTAGCTATTTTAAGCATCATTTAAGCTATATTTCAACTGTTAGAGACTTTTAGCAAGCTTCTATCTACCATCACTTTTAGCTAACTATTTATACATTACTTGAAGCTAACTATTAATCCTTCACTTGTATCAAAGATTAATAGTTAGCATAAAGTTCAGGCTAACTATTACGCCTTCCCTTTTAGCTAGCTATTTATCCATTACTTTTAACTAACTAGTTAACCATTTATTTTAGCTAACTATTTATTCATTAGCCTACTTTAAGCTAACTATGTAGCTATCCATTACTTTAAGCTACTATTTAAACTGATTATCAATAACTGTTAGCTAGCTTATATTATCCATTATGTTTAGATTACAATTTATACATTAATTGTAGCTACTATCCACTAGGCTCCACACAGGGCCCAATTTAAAAAAGCTTATTACAGTTCTTAAAACCGTATAGGCCACAGTGTAGCAGAACTATCAGACTCTAACCAATAACATGTCATGTTCTAAGGACACATTCAATTGTGTTTGTGTTTATATTTGTAGGCTTTTCACTACAATGTGATGCTGTTTGATGCACTACTAAAATATAAAATATATAAAACCTGCAGACTAGCCTGCAGGCTTGGGCCTTGATGGCATGCGGTCACTATAAAGGCCACTGCTCTAAATGACAAAAGGCAAATAAACAACAATACAGTCGGTCTTGTAGGAGATGATCGGGGGGTCATACATGCAAAGATGCAGACTGCACATGCTGCAACACACTGCCTGGTGGAACTCACCGGTCACAGATTAGAAGAAGCAAGCAATGACCCAGCAGAGAGGAAGGGATGGGGATAGCGGTGAAGTAGGACAGTATATGAAGCAGAAGATTAAAGGTGTGAAGCAGAAAGAACAAGTAAGACACAAAGAAAGGAAGATTGCAGAGAGGTGGCGGGCTGAGCAGTAGGTGGAGAAAGCACAGCATTTGTGAAAGTGTGAGAAGTGCAAGAGAGACGATTTAAAAGAAAAGATCATTGCAAGAAAGGCCGCCTCGCTGAAGAGTTAAGCAGCCGGCAGAAAGGACCGTTTTGTACGTGACAGCAGCACGTGTGAGCGTGTCCTTCATGCAGTACAGTCTGGCTCTCAGCAGGAAGAGTTAACTAGGTCACGGTCTTAAGGTAGCTCAGTTTTAATGAGCCACAGCCGCGTATTGTGCATCAAGCAGATGACCTGTGCAAACATGAAGAAAATACTCATTGAGACTCTCTAATAGTTCAGAAGGCATGACAATGAGACCAATTCCCCAAATGAAAAACAGAAAGAATCCCACGTCACGATCCACACTTACTTGAAGCATCAAAGCCACCAGAGGGCGCCGGTGTGTTGCTTGCAGGATCTTTTGCAGCTGGTACCATGGGTACCACAGCAGGTACAGGCAGCGCTGGAGAGGTGAGGGAGCCCAGAGCATCAAAGCCCGACTCCAGGAGATCGTTCTGCATGGGAGCCAAGACCGGAGTGAGAGCCGGGGCAGCAATGGGAGCCAGCGTGGGGGACATCAGGCCTGGGGGGGTGATAACAGAGAGAACTGTGATATCACATGGAGAACAGTTGTCTGACTCTCCCTAATTCATCGAGGAACACACATTAAATATGATTATTGGAACGACAGATGGCAGGCGGGACGTATCCGAAGCAATATTTGATTTGGGTTATCCCTGTGGGCAAAGTATCAGCACACAGTGCAGAGAAATATAATGCAGCACATAACTAAACCAGATCTTATGAATAACAATAAGTAGACTACTTGATATGTATGACAGTATCTGAGCGGGACCCAGTGAAGGAGACCAAACTAAGAAAATAGATTAAAACATCTGCATGCTTTGCCAAACATTCAATGGAATATTAAATAGCGGAAAAATAAATTGATTAAACTAATCAAGACAACTTGGTTTTTCGTCTTTCCTCCTCATC
The DNA here is from genome assembly GCA_036178185.1 of Liparis tanakae. Taxonomy (NCBI): domain Eukaryota; kingdom Metazoa; phylum Chordata; class Actinopteri; order Perciformes; family Liparidae; genus Liparis; species Liparis tanakae. The sequence goes on from CM070092.1 coordinate 17,245,897, forward strand.
AACCACTGAGTGGCTCAGATTTACATTGTGACCCTGTATAAAGCTGCAAAAATGTTTTAACAATAAAAAACAATAAAATAAAAAAATGATGATAATACTATACCATAACTTCAGTAGGATTCAGAAGTCAGGACTCTTTAAAAAACATTTTTTTAAATATTGTTGTACTGGTTTTGTACTGTGACATAGTTAAAGGACCTGGATAACTCCCCCACTACAGATATGGGCAAAATATGCCTTTTTTTAAAAGATGAGAAAATACAGAGACGGATAGATACAAGTACAAAAAGTGTCTGTACACATTACACACATTATCTTCGAATATTCACAACGCGTCCAGACTGTAATGTAACGTACCACTGCAAGGTGATACATCATAGATGACCCTCATCCTGACTAACGCGTTAGGTGCACAGGACATTCATAATTGATCCTATCATTATTTATTTGGAAAATGCCTCCTGAAATGCTTCCTGCCTAAAAAAACCTTTTGCAAAACTGTGACCCCCTTATTAAAAGGTGTCGGTCCCTTCAGCCTTTCTGACACAACCCTCGTCTCCGTTGTAATTACTCAAAGCAGACTCACCTCCCAGCAGATCGTCCCCCGGCCCCCCCGGAGCAGAGCTCTGCGTCTCCTCCACAGGACTGCCGAAGGAGTCTGCAGTTATCCACAAGGCAGCATGCAGGGCAGAAAGGGGTGAGAGGTCAGCCCTGGACCACCCACTGGGACATAATGAGGGGGTAGGAGGCAAGATTATCTTCATAACACAGAACTACAACTAAAAGAGAGAAAAGAAATGAAAAGAAAAGTCACGTGAAATGAAGGAAGAAGAAAGCTTCAGAGATTGATTCATGTCTTGTTGATGTTTTCTATGCACATAAGGCCCAGCTGCTGAAGAGACCCTCTCTCGTATTATTACTATCAATACTATCATCACAGTGGCTTAGCATCCCAGCCTGCTGTTCCACCAGCCGCAACATCCTTTGTTTGAATTATTGAGAGCAGCACAGGTCTTCCAGGCGCTGTCCAATAATATTTCCAATAATAACGGCTTAGCAAGATGACATCTGATTTCTGTTCAAAATCATCCCAATCTATTCCTGAGTTATGCCCGACATATCGACATATCTTTTGAATGATTCCCATTGTTTCCAAAATAATAAAGGTCCGATGCCTGTCCACAAAAGGTTTCACTCTGAAATCTGCAACAAATGTCCCCGTGATCCCACGAGGCTTTCACCAAGTACCAGAGACACCAATCAGACGATGCGTTCAAGGACCCCTAGGAAGCATATGTGTGCATCCAGGAGGAGTTGAGATGATTACGATGTGGACCAAAATGGTGGACCGACTGATCGACAGACTAAAAATCCTCCCGAGAAGATGAACAGCTCTTATTTATACTCCAGTACGATAAACTTTCAGCAAAAAAACAACAACTTCAATCAAAAAAAAAATCAATCAAAAACAAATCAATCAATCAAACGTAGACACACATAGACCCCCACACACACACACAGTCTAATAATCCTTTTGGGGAGTGTGGCTACACTGCCGAATACTGCGATATAATCTCAACTGAACGCATAAAGAGTCTATCGCCACATCTGGACACTCAAACATTCACTCAAGAACTCTCTGAACTCTCATCAACTGAGAAAGAAAGAAATACCCAGAAGAGGAAATGTACAATTACAAAATGCACAAACAGTTAAACAATTATCATGCAGCACAGTTGTGTGTGTGTTTGTGTGTGTGTGTGTGTGTGTGTGTGTGTGTGTGTGTGTGTTGGGAGGTGTACAGTACCCAGCAGGTCAATGACAGAAGCTGGCTCTGCCTTGAGAGGAGAGAAGTCTTCCGGGGAGGAGTCTGAGTCGGGGACGTCGGCGGCTGGAGACGCAAAAGAGTCTGAGCGGCGACACAGAGAGACAGAAGCAGGAGAGGATTCCATTACTCTCTGAACGTATTGATTAGTTATCAGCTTCATTTCTAAAAGGACAATGCGTTGCCCGTGAACCTTTATGCCCTGTTAAGAAAAAAGGCGAGCGGACATGCAGAGGCCACGAAGGCCTTCCTGCATCTCGACCTTGAAGGCGTGCATCGCTCCGGCGTACAGGGCTGGCTGTGCATGTGCATGCTCACACCATGCGCCACACTTGATTTTTATTTTTTTTAAATCCTGTCGGGATAAATTGGAGGCTGGCTGCACACTGTGGAGGAGAGTGATGCGGTAAAGAGGAAGCGGCTTACCGGTCACGATGTCTCCAGGCGGAGCCGGCTCGGGCAAAGGAGAAGGGCCGCGTGAAACGGCAGGGAGGTCTAAATGACCAGCGCAAGCAAAGAGGCAGAATATACGAGAAAGAAAGAAGGAAGAAACCACGGAGGTCGGAGGGAGCAAAACAAAAAAAAGGTGTTAGCCTGGCAGGTAGAGAACGACAGCGTGGATAGAGAAGCAGCCACGAGGACGTGCCAAGACTGGACGAGTGGGGTCACATGCACAGGTCTCATACCACTATGGGGACAAACCAAGGCAGGGGGGGGGGGTCGACAGAGGAGTAGACGCATGGAAACCGGAGGAGATGATGAGAGGTTTCACACACAGAGAAATGTATATCGACTCCTGTACCTGAACCGAACAGGCCTATGCTAGGAGTGGTAGCAGCTTTGGACTCTGTGGTAGGGCTTTGCTCAGGTATAGAATCAAACATATCTAAGGACAAGGACACACAACCATATGCACGGTCAGAGGTCAAGTCCAGTGCAAACAGAGAGATGAGTTAAGGAGATGAGGGAGAGCAGAGAGAGAGAGAGAGAGAGAGAGAGAGAGAGCAGTTGCTGTGCATCTAGTGAGTGCGATGCAAAAGGAAACAGTGCAAAAGGTCAAAGGGTACATTGCTCAAGTTCAACATGAGGATTCTTTAGGCTGCACTGCAGCGATTTGACGAAACGTCACCATAAGCATTCTCACATGCTCACCACTACTGAGCTAAGATGCTAATGTTTAGCAGGTCATATTTACCAGGTTGGTTTCGTGAGTTTGGCCCGTTAGCACGCTGACGTTAGCAAATTGACACGAAACACAAAGTACAGCTGAGGCTGAATGGGAGGGGAGATGATTCATCCCCTGGGGAACATGAACATCTGATGGCGAGCCATCCTCCAGCTGATTGAAGATTACAAATATTGAAGAACAACCACACAGCGTGTGTCCGTCCATCCAGGCGGCTGGGTCCCGTCTGAGCTCAGACTGGGCATGCAGTATGCATTCTGACATTGAGCAATATTCCCTTTTAACTGAAGTGCATAAAACTAAAGGCATTCTCAGCGGTCAGTTTGTAAAACATCAGGCACAAGCAGGAGAAGAACACGTTCTTCCTCCTCCTGTTAGTATTAGTGGTTAATAATCAAAACAAGTTGAGCAACCTCTGAGAAGAAAAAGAGATGCAAGTACATGTTGGTCCCTAGAGGCCAGATTAACAATGACATGTCGGTCGACAATAATAAATAACTACATGGACCACATAACTGATTTCTTTGTCCAATATTATTTCTTTTTGCAGAGGAGCTCAAGTTGCTTGATTAATTTGATTAAATGTATCTCAAGGAAAGACATCATGGAAAATAAAGAAAAAAACAAATCTGAAATGTAGGGTCTGGACAGGCTCATCATCATCATCATCATCATCATCATCATCATCATCATCATCATCATCATCATCATCATCGTCATCGTGCAGAGGCAGAATGAGAGCGAGAGGACTTTACCACCAAAGATATCTAGAGTCGGAGCGGCCGCAGACTCTGTGGTGGTGGTGTCGATGGTGGTGGTGGTGGTGGTGGTGGTGGTGGAGGAAGAAGGGGCGGGGGCAGCGGTGGAGGCAGCGGTGGGGGCAGCGATGGGGGCGATGATGGTCGGCGCCTCACTAAAGGTGGGAGGGCTGAGGACGGGGGGCCCTGTGTCGGCTGGCATCATGGCGAACAGGTCCAGCTCCTGAGCAATGGCCCCGCTCCCCTCCGTCGTAGCGAAGGGGTCTTCAGGAAGAGCAGCCGGGGGCGTGGGGGGGGGGGGGGGGTTGATTGATGGGGAGAGGGGGAGGGAATCAGGGAAGGTCATGATTAGAGAAGGAAGGAAGGGGGTGGTGAGTGGATGAAGAAGAGGAAGGGGAGGATCGAGGGTTTGTTAGAGCAACAAACACGGCAAAAAGCATATTAGTGAGGCTCCACCCAGAGTTAGAGACAAAGAACGTGAACCAAGCACACAGATCTCAGATAAAGCTCTGAGCCTTTACGCCAACATGGTGGTAACCAACTGGGGGTGCTAGTGAGCTTTTTCTGATTGGCTGTTGTGTAGCCCACTTCTTCTTTTTGATTGGCTGATAAGTGGCATCTCACGGCAGAACTCCGGGCGCTTGATTCCTCCACAGTAACTGCGCGCAGCGGCACATTAAAACATAAAAAATACGAGAGTTTTTTTAAGCGTGAGAAATACGATGTGTGGCGGGAGTGCGTGAGTTAAGACCGAAATGCGTGAGTCTCTCGCTCAATGCGTGAGGCTTGAGAGCCCAGCAATACTGAATAGGTTTGATTATGTATTCAAGCTAAATAACAGAAAGCTAACCGGAGCTAAATGCTAAAGTCAGCATGAATATGCTAACACGCTCATGTCTCTAGATTAGGCTCTTAGCATGCCAACGATAGCTAACCACAAAAAGCAAAGGTTGATGGGGATGTCATTAATTGTGCAGCCTTTGTATCCCAAAACAAATGATTGGTCAAATACTAATATTGACCTGATGGTGGCGCAACACGAGAAGTCAGAGACTCACCACAGCCAGCAGGATTCATCTTCTTGTGACCATACTTTCTGTACGGTATGTTTTGCCACACATATTTCATGTCGGGGACACGTGGATCACTTAAGAGGCTACGCGTAAACTCTCATCACGAGAAGGTTAGTCGACCAATCGGAAACGTTCTCCTGGTCTGTCCTTTCTAGACTGGAGGTCAAGTTTGGCCGAATAATAAAGATGCCGAAGCATTTTAAATATTGTTAAATATTTGTGTCACTGCTGTGGTTCAAAGTCTGCTATGCACAAATCAGATGTACCATAAAAAAGTGCTTTTCATTTATTATAGGCCAAAGAGACTAAATGGAGTTGTTAAAAAAAGAGAAGACAAATTAAAAAAGGCTCAACAATGATTAATGTAATCATTAGTATCAGGTAGTATCAGGGTTAGGGTATGAAAAACCAGTGGTATCCATTCTGGCACCACCGTATAGTTAATTGCTACACTGTGCTTTTTACTGCAGTATTCAGTGGTTGAATATCAGGAGGAAGACGAGTATTTGAGATGAGGGAGGAGGGTTTATGACCGGGGCATTAAAGCAGGATTCAGGGTGACAGTTTGTTCTAGTGTCAAAAAACAACAGTTTTCCCATTCATTCACACACACACACACACACACACACGCTGAGACACTTGCACAAGAGGCCGTTTTGTCACCCACCAGATCCACCAAACGCATCGGCGGCGGGGCCCGCGGCCGCGGCGGCAGGACCGTCTCCTGGGGAGGGTGCAAACGCATCTGGGGTATTGCAGAAGAAAAACAGCGGGAACGCAAAAAAACAGACCAACCGACAGGACACATGGATGTAAGGAACAAAAGATGAGTCAACAGATGGAATGAACGGGAAAACAGAAATGAGAGGTCAGCAACAGGAAAAAAAAAGCACAGAATACAAGAAATATGCAGCCCGGGATGATCTGATTGGAGCATCAGTCACGTGGTGCGTTCAGGGGGGGCTGCATAATGCTGCATTCAGGGACCATGTACGGGTTTGTGAAATGAGGCGAGTTGTCACAAGGTACTCGTACCTGTACTCTGTGACAAGAGGGGAAAGTTCAGGGATGGACGAGGCAAAGTCTCTGTGACAAAGAGACTCAACGGTCTCTTTTCAGCGGATACTTCCCAAAGATGATGGGGTTAAAGGGCCAAAATATCATCAAATGAAATCCAGCTACTCATCTATTTGAGATATATTTATGAAACTCTTGGTCGGCCTTTAGGGGAGAATCATTCATGGTGATGAATATGAAATTTTAAAAAGGAAAAACGCGACAAATCCCCAAAATACCACTCGTAATGGCCGATTAATGACATTGCAGAGGGTGAATTGAGTCGCACGAGGGAAAACACTCGGGAGAATGTTTGTAACTCGTTAATGTCAGAACTCATTAGGGGGGTTGGTTTTTCTTTTTTTGCAATTGTGCAGCCTCGAAAAAAAATAACCCAAAGAAAAGCAAGTCATCTACAATACAGGCTCATATTTTTTGTGATTTCCCACAAATGACGCACAGTTTGCTCTGTGCCGTGATGTCATCAGGTTAGTGAGTAAGAGCAAAACGGAGAGGATAGGAAACCACGACATGTGAGTCACAGCCAGAACACACCGACCCAGGGTCTGGGTTTCTGGAAAGTCCGTCAAACAACAGTCTGTGTTCTTAAACAAAACTCAACGATGTGTCATTGGAGACATTGTTAAGATGATGTCATTATCTTTTGATTTTAGCTCTGACGTAATACAAGAGCGGCACACTGGGACTGAGGGGCCATCGCCTTACTCAAATGTCATAATGTACATTTACATACTTATTTCTAGGATCTTCAAGTGCTGTATGTTGCATCTCATATATCACATTGCATACATCTCATAAATGTGTCATCTGATTGACCTTTTGTGGCCTTATAATGTAGCAGTATATGGTTACAATGAACACTTTAAGGAGTGATAATCTTCCCCTGATCCTCTAAATACCAACTTCCCACTCAAGTATGAACTGGAGCATCCTGGTTCTGTTTTGGACCAGACTGACCTCCGAAAAGGTCCATGTCAGCGGCTGAGACGGGCAGCGAGGCGGGCGCCGGTGCGGTGGCGGCGGCGGCGGCGGCTTTGGGCGCGGCAGGCGCAGCGGCAGGAGTCACTTCATCGGCGGCATCAGACTCTCCCTCCTCCAGGAGAGCTTCGGAGGCCTCGTCGGGGGGCGCAAGAGGAGCTGCTGGGTGGACAAACCCCCGGGATCCAGGAGTGGAAAAATGAAGACGAAAATGAAATGAAATGAAGAAGACAAAAAAAAAATATGAAGTAGAAAAGAAGACAGAATCAGCAGGTGCTAAAGGTGAAAACATCTGGAAGCAAAGATAAGGACATCAGGTAGAAAGTCAGGTGAGTTTAGTTTGTAGAAAGTGAAGAGAGTACTCACCCTCAGCCAAGAGATCTGCACAACAGACAGAGAGACAGAGAGAGAGAGAGAGAGAGAGAGAGACAGGTGAAAGAAAATGAATGATTTTTAAACTACGGAAATGACCTGATGACATTTAGACCAAGCCACCTTCACCATTGAGGACGAGTCAGGGGGAAGAAGCCGACATGGACAGAAAGCCCAATGGAGCTAAAAGCTCCTCCATCTTCAGCTTTAGATCTCATATTTAAACCCCGTTGTCATGAGGGGAACGCCTCTTCCCTCTTTACGGAGTCATTCCCAAAGACCAGTCAGGTGGTTTCAGCTCATTCACTCCAGTTCCACTTGTAATTGATTTTTACTGCCAGACATTTTCCAAAGCATATGTTTTTCTAAACGTTTCCATTAATTTGACCGTGATATGAAAATCACTCTGCAGGCGCATCGTTTTATGATCTAATATCAAGTAAAATAGTTTGAGTTAAAGGAACAAAAGATTTGATGGAATTGAAGTGTGCCATGTCATTTATTGAGGGACATTCAAGTTTTGGCCAATCGTGACGTCTATTCTTCTGTCCATCCTGGAGAGGGATCCTCCTTTGTTGCTCTCCTGAAGGCGTCGTCCCTTTTTTCCCCCTTAAAGTTTGTTTTCTATTTTTTGGGGACTTTTTCCTGATCCGATGTGAGGTCAAAGGTCAGGGATGTCGTGTGTGTACAGATTGTAAAGCCCTCTGAGGGGTGTTTGTAATTTGTGAAATTGGGCTATATAAAATAAACTTAATTTAATTGAAAATCAATATCTATTTTTTATATCTATCAATATCTAGTACTATATAAGAATAGAAGAAGCTGCAATCGTTGGCATGTCTGACTAGCTTCGTACCCACAGTAGAAACCCAGCAGCGTGTCATCAGCCTACATTACTATGTATGTGATGACAAAAACAAAAACAAAACTGAATAAAAAACCCTTTTATTCAGGAAGGCATATTTTTTACCTTGAGTGAATTTATTGTCAGCTATAGTCTTTTTTTTATGGGTTGCTTTTAACTATGTTTTAATCAGTTTTATTTGTTTTTACTATCTGTGTGGCACTCTGAGCTTCTTGAGGGAAGAGGGTGATAAAAATATAATGCATTATTATGTAGAGGAACAGGTTACATGGGACACGATAAAACCTGTTTACGTCCTAGTACTAGTGACGTTCTTCCCCTAGTGGTCTCCTCTAACGTTTACAGTGAAAACACAGAGGCCATCACGCAGGCCGGGGCCTCGGCAGTCAAAAGTCCTCACCCCCCCATCCAGTCACGGAGGAAGTCCCTGCTCCGCCCTTTGAGGAGGACATGGGGTCGAGATCCAACAGGAACCCGTCATCAAGAGCGCTGAACAGAGAAAGAGAGGGAGGGGCGGGGCCGTTGACCGAGGCGGGCCGTTTCTTTAAAACACGCCGTCGTGCCGCCGAGCGGCTCTCACCTGCTGGTCGGGGTGGCGGTGGGGGCCGGCGCGCTGTGGGTCACCGAGGGCGGAGGAGGTTTGGCAGGCGGCCGGGCGGGAGGGGGGGGGCCGCCGCCCGGGGTGGGAGGCGCACGCCTGGCCGGCGCCACGGCGGGGGCGGGCGGCGGCCGCCGGCGCCGGCGAGCTGTTGTTGACCGGAGCGTCCTGACGCATGAGGAGGAGCGAGAAAGAGTGAGCTGATGGTTTCAATCAGTTCATGTCCGTAGTACACGGTTGTGTGCTTGGACCAATTCTATTTACGTTATATATGCTTTATTTAGGCAATATTATCAGGGAACACTCCGTAAACTTTCATTGTTTTGCAGATGATACTCAATTATATATCGATCAAACCAGAGACTGATCAGCTCACTAAACTTCAAGCACGTCTTAAAGACATAAAAACATGGATGACCTGCAACTTCTTCAGACAAAACCGAAGTAATTCTACTCGGCCCTGATCGCCTCAGAGATCAATGATCTGGTGATGTGGTTTCTGTAGATGGCATTGCTCTAGCATCCAACACCACTGTAAAGAATATTGGCTTATCTTTGATCAGATCTTGTCCTTTAACTCCCACGTAAAACAAATCTCAAGGACTTTATTTTATTATCCTGATCCGATGTGAGGTCAAAGGTCAGGGATGTCGTATGTGTACAGATTGTAAAGCCCTCTGAGCGGAGTTTGTAATTTGTGATATTGGGCTATATAAAATAAACTGAATTTAATTGAAAATCCATATCTATTTGATATCAATATCTAGTACTATATAAGAAAAGAAGAAGCTGCAATCGGTCTCAATTGGTCTATGCAAAATAAAGTGAATTGCATTGAAGTAGGAAGTCAAATGACCCTTACTCTGCAAAAATCTCAATAGCTGTGCTTTGACATTGAAAAGTGCTACACTTAAGTAAGGACTGCCATTAGTGAGGCTACATTATGATTACGGTGAAACGTAGCTTACCTTAGTGGGCGACCTGCAGAGACAACGACAGAACGTGAGTCAGAGGGTTTAATGAGGGACATGATGAACGCTAATGGAGGCAAAGGGGCGGCTGAGCCGTCACTGTGGAGCTGTTCAGGCAGCCAGCATTTCAAAGCAATTACATTCAGTACCCATCTGTAATTAGTCGATATATATATAAATATATATACACAGCATCTGGGCCTCTGCTCCTCTTTAAACAAAGCTGAGCTTGTCAACATTGCAGACCGGAAGCGGGAGCTGAATGTTTCTGAATGGCGTCTGGAGCGTTGTGAGAAGTCAGGGCCGACTGCAGGAAAATGATTACGAAGATGACTATGTACTGAAAAGCAAGGCTTGTCGTTGCAGTTTGTGACAATGGTGATGACAATTATTTAAAAGGTCAAACATGCGAGCAACAGGATGCAAAGGAAAATAGTTTTTTTTCTGTAGAAGAACGTTCACGAGACAAATTAAAGTTTACAACGAGACAAAAGTGTCAGTCGCTTGCTCGGAGGTCATTTCTAGAGACTCACTGAAAAACATATTCATCACTACATGCAATGTAAATAATACTATTTAAGAATACTTACTTATCCTCTCTGAGTTGAGGAAGGAGAGAGGAAACGACACGTTGGAGAAGTAACGCGGGAGGAGAAAGAATATAATGGAAATAGAGCCGTCAGTGTAGTAAAACGAAGACCAAAGAGTCAACAATCCCAGGTGACATGGCAAGAAGCATTAAACTATAATTACAGGATTATTGAAGCTTCAGCTGGTAAACGGTTACAACAGGATATAATTTGCATATATTTGCATATATATATATATATATATATATATATATGTATATATATGATTATATAATATAATTATATATATATAATTATATAATATAATTATTATAATAATAAATTATTATTATTATTATTTAATATAATAATATAATATTAATATAATTGTATATTATACTAGTAATAATAATAATAATAATAATAGTATATATATAATGATATATATATATATATATATATATATATATAATTATATATATATATATATATATATATATATATATATATATATATATATATATATATATAAACATCTATTGAGCTACTTACGGCTTCTTCCCCTCCAGCGTGTTCAGGTGGGTCTCCAGAGATTCCAGAAGGCTTTCTGGGGCCTGTCGGGTATTAAACACAGGGGTGTGATACAATGAGGACCGTGTTGGGAACGGGGACAGAAGAAGGACAACACGGATCACAACCCGCAAAGAAAAAGCCTTCAATAGAAACGCTGGTGAACTGGGTTGAGGGTTGAGTGGTAATGCCTCCTCTTGGAATAGGAGTTTATTCATCAACCACAACCCACGATGCACCGTTATCAAACGGGCATCTGGAGGTCACAACGGTACATCTCCTTAATCTCTTTATCCTCGAAGATGATAGATGACACCCAACTCGGGCGGGTGTCATCGTCTTGCTCGCTTATGCTCAGGGTGAGCGACAGATATCGCTGCTCCTGGTGCACAGATAATCATCTCCCTTGTGCAGTTTGTTCTGAATAATCTAATCCACATCGACTGGACCGCACCGACGCACAGACACCGACTCCGCTCTCCGAGTCTCTCCGGGTTTCAGACGCAGCGATGTTGTTGGCCTACGTGCCTCTTGGTGAAACGTGAACTGTTCTCCAGATGCTACTGAAACATGCCGAATGTAGAGTAACGACTGCTGTCTAATCGTCATACTACAGTATACAGTACAAAGTGAACTGACGCTTTCCAATTTTGTATTTGACAGTTTGAATTGGGCCTTAAATTCATTGGATATTTCTTTACCTGCACAATATTATATACATTGTCTGTTCTACATCTTGTCTTCTGCGATGAAGGGCAACATAAACGAACCTTCAGAAGCCCAGATGAGGCCTGTCGGGCAGCAATATAGTTTGAGTACCAAACAAACGTGTCCGTAGCATTGAGTATCCACAATTCAAGGAGGGGATCAAATGGGGTACAAATAGTTTTCCAGACAGAACAATGTTCCAGCCAGTCACGAGGTAAACATGACGCAGCAAAGATAAAGAGGACCGTTCAACCTCTTCAGGCTCAGAGATAAATCAGACAATACAAAGAGTCAATAATTCATTTTTCTGCTCCATTTTCTAGATCTATCCATTTCTAGCTGTATGGGTATTATCTCTCAGACATTGAGGGACTAATAACAGAATGAGGCTGATCCTCTCCAGAGTCCTTGTGACTTCACGTCTCATCGGGTCCATCGGACCTGGTTGGGTCTGATGCCCCGCCCACTCTTCCTCTCTACCTCCATCAGATGGATCACGGAGGTCTGGATCGTGGTCCATGTCTATAACACTAACTATTCATACACTCTGTCATACTCATTGAATGTGTTGTAACTCTGTAATGACTCTTTCTGGTCACATGACATCTATTGTTCTTTCCATCCTGGAGAGGGATCCTCCTCTGTTCTCTCCTGAAGATTTCTTCACTTGTATCTTTTTCTAAGATACAAGTAGCATGCTAATAGCATGACATCCCAATAGTTATACATGCATATGTAACAGCAAGACTGTGAGAAGAATACAAATGTCATCCAATTTCTTTTTAAACCATACGTAAATGTTGGCCACAAATCTAGTCGACCAACACTATAAAGACCCTAAAAGGGAACTTTAGCTTTGAGTCCAATCTGGCAACTCGAGATAGTCTACAAGGCTCTAAAAGCATCCATTGGTATGAATTGATACATTTGATCGGTTGAGTAGACCTCTCTATGTATGTGTCATACATTGCAGGGCGTTTGATTGGGCATGCTGCTGTTCTGTTTTGAACTGCTGGCTCTCTGCGGCCCACATGCCTGGGTTCAATCAGACGGCATTACAGTAAGCTCTTCATGCACGCCCCCATGTTCGGCCATGCCTCCCTCCTATAGACCTCAGTTAAAGCTACAGTGTAGCGACACAGTTTACACACCTGTGACTCATTCAGGAACCAAAAGGATCAATTAGTTTTTCATTCTGGGTATGAATTACATTCTATTCACAATTCAGGAATCAAATAAGGTTAAAAACAGTAACCTTTACAGTGACTCTACGGCTGTTCTTTAAACTCTATAGCACAACAATCTACTGTACAGTTGTTGAACTAAAACGATGTTTGGCTCAGAGATTCAGAGGGGGGGGGGGGGGGGAACCGCCGCGTCAGCAGCACGGATCAGCTTATCCAATCAGCTCCCCCCGCCACATCGTGCCACTTCATCAGGGCGCCCGACGTCTGTCTGCTGGCCGAGCGCTCGATGTGCAGCGTGCACTCAGAGAGAGTTCAACATGTAGGCCCACCGCTCAGTGAACGCTACAGGTATTATAATCAATAACGGTGAGCATGGCAGGAGAAACAACAAGGATGGTAGCTTCAGACATTCACAGGACGTGCAGTAGAGGTGGAAATACAACATGGGCACGCCGTGTTAGCATGCAGCCTTAAAGGGGACATATTATGAAAATTCCACTTTTTTAGTGCTTCTATACGTTAATGTGGGTATCTGGCATGTCTCCCAACACAAACGCTGGAATAAAACAACTCAGGCGGCTTGTTGTGGTTCCTCTATGTCAGAAACGATATGCTTGAGGTCGTCCATTGGGATCACCACCAACGTCTAGGTAGATGTTGGCATTGAACCCCCCCCCCCCCCCCCCCCCCACCACCCACCACCACTCGACCCCCCAGTTAAGAGACGGGTCGGTGACTTGGCGCCATAAGTCAGGGGGACCAGACGTCCTCTTTCCCCGGACATGTCCTTTTTTTGAGACCTAAAAAATGCGTCCGGCAGGGATTCAAAAAATCTACGGAATTTTGCTTCGTCTGATATTTGTGTTTCTCTGGGTTTTCACAAACTAGTATTTACCCCTTACACGTTTTGGAAATGGTATCTCCCTCACGTTCCACCTTCTTGCGCGAGGTCTGACGGTATAGAGAACAGTCGTTGGTCGACCGATCTCAGGGTTGCCAGATACATGATAATTATCCTCCAAATAATACAACCATTTTGAGCCTTTGGTACGATACTTCACCATCTCCAACCTGGCAACCCGGAGCACCTCGCCCACTCAGAACAGGTCAGTCTGTGGGGAGGTGTTTCTGACAGGTACAAAGGCTGTTTGAAATGATTCTTGTGGTATTTTGACCAAAATATGTTACAAACATTACATTAAGACCTCAAGGAACCAGATCAACTTTTGGAGAAATAGGCATATTATGTCCCCTTTGTAGAAAAATTAAAGGATTCAGGATAACGATGAATTGAAAATGAATAAATGTGAGTCAATCTTACCCGGGTGAGTTCAGGTATGTCATTCTTGTCTATTCCCACTTGCTATAAAGGAAGAGAGCGACATGTCAGTGCAAACAGTTACCGGGCAGAACCAAATGTAGCTGCTGGTCATAAAGGCTACCTCAGCAATTTTGAAGAATTCTGAAACCCGAGTCATTCGCGTCAGGAACCTTTTGTAGATCTCCAGCCCGTCTTTACACTGGCTCCTCTTCATCTGGAAGAACTTCTCTGGAGAGCAGAGGAATGTCAAACGTGAGACTTTATCTTCGTTAAAGTGAAGAACACATCGGAGGGATCTTCAATGTTCGTTCTTTCTGTCAACAAACACGGCGCACTGGGGGACGCGTTCTTCACTTTACACACACACACACACACACACACACACTGCTCACACACAGACACACTGCTCACACACACACACACTGCTCACACACACACACACACACACTGCTCACACACAGACACACTGCTCACACACACACACTGCTCACACACACACACACACTGCTCACACACACACACACACACACACTGCATACACACACACTGCTCACACACACACACACTGCTCTCACACACTGCTCTCTCACACACACACACACTGCTCACACACACACACTGCTCACACACACACTGCTCTCACACACACACACACTGCTCACACACACACACACACTGCTCACACACACACACACTGCTCACACAAACACACAAACACACTGCTCACATGCACACACACACACACTGCTCACACCCACACACACTGCTCACACACACACACTGCTTACACACACACATACACTGCTCACACACACAATCACTGCTCACCCACACACACACATTGCTCTCACACACACACACACACACACACACACACAATGTAGGTGTTGCCTCAGTGGAAAACAAACACATTTATTTACTCCTGTTGGAGTAATGTTTGCTCACAAACACAGAGCTCACTGTTTAGAAAAAAACTTTAATATATTAGAGATTTATTTAATTTGTCAGTATTTCCATAAATGTCATTAATGCAACATACATGGAACATATTGAGAGTAAAAATATTGATGTACTACACACTGATGTTTATTTCACAGTATTTTTTGAAAACCAAATAAATCCCCTATTTTAATTGATTATTTAAATATCCGATATTTAAAAGAATTATAACACCAGTGACAATACCTGTACCGATGCGTATAGACTGCCTCATTTGATATAGTGTTCCTCTATCACTCGGCACACTAAACCGAAGAACGCATGTGTGGATTTGCTGCGAGCGAAACGAGACAAATAGTCTTTATTTCTGGGTACAACAAGGATCATTTCACACGGGGCGTCTCCAGCCTGAGAGAAGTGTGAGTCCTTACCCAGCAGGTTAATGATGCCGTCATTGTAGCAGGCATATAACTTTATCAGGTCTTTGAAGAGGAGGAGGAAGCAGGCGTTTATCACCATATTGTTCAGTTCTGGTGCATGCACCTGTGGACAGGAGAGAAAAGCCAGGAGCAGCAGCGCGATGAGGATTGTTAAAGATGAACAGATGGAACACAAAATAGCTTCATGGGCGACAACAAACTCACTGAAGGTGTATTACAATAAAGAGGCGAAACAAATTCAGCAAAAGCAGATATAGTTACAGGTTGATACTGGTGTGAATGTATCAGTGCAGGTCTATGTGGTATTATTCTCGCCCTTCTGTTGAAGGTATACCAAATAGATGACTGTATAATACACTGTGAGGAATAAGAAAGGGGAAATCCACCTTATTTATACACGTTTGTTTCAATAATAAGAGACATAATTAAATTCAACCTTGTGAGAATGGTCCTCGATATTAAAGGGGACGATAATTGGCAGGTCTACATAGATGAGCTAAGCTTTGTTGAACAATGCCGGCACCTTTTTTTCTCCACTTTAATCCACTCTTATTATCTCTCGGCGGATTCAGTAACCTGATAAAGTGACTTTGTTCCCTAAAAACGAATCCACTCACTTCGAAATCCAGCAGCGCGTCGATCTGGCTCTGCAGGGTGGGCATTCCTTTCAACAGCTTCTCCACTGACATGGTCCTCATCACCCCGTCGGCTCTGAGCCCCGAGGGAGGTCGGAGAGAAGTAGAACATGTGTGAGAATTTAACTCTGTAATGCGTCCTTCTGGTCACATGACATCTATTACTTCTGACCCTAGCCCTCTCTCCTGAAGGTTTCTTCACTTGTTTCCCCCTTAAAAACATGTTTTTTCTATTTCTTGGAAGTTTTTCCTGATCCGATGTGAGGTCAAAGGTCAAGGATGTTGTGCGTGTACAGATTGTAAAGCCCTCTGTAGGATATTCGTAATTTGTGATATTGGGCTATATAAAATAAACTGAATTGAATGGAATAGAATTGAGCAGCAGCTCTCAGATTCATTTACCGTCTTTAACCCTCCTGTCACCTTTAGGGTCAATTTGACCCCATTCAATGTTTAACGTTGATGTTCTTTAGGGTCAATTTGACCCCAGGCTTCTTTTCACTGTCAAACATATAAGAAATATCAACTTTTTTATATATTTAAAGGGCTATTTAGATAGTCAACAAACAAACAAACATAAAGTACCTCACTCTTAAACTTGGGAAACAATATTAATTCTAATAATTTTCAGGAGGTTTTAATAGCAGGGGTCAAATTGACCACGAGGGTGAAATATGTTAGTAAATGTGAAGGTGACAGGCGTGTTAAACACATGGAGCACGTGCACGCCGGCCATACTGTCCACAAACATGTCGGATCTCGATTCTGTGGACTGCAGTTGTTCTCGTGGAGCCAGAGGGACCTTGTGTCTGGCAGACAGATCTGTCCACCCTGCTTGCATGAGTTATGAGTAATAACCCACTCTGTATTCACCGCTGCTCTCAGTAAACGCAGTACAGCCACGCACTTGGCCCGGCGCCGGGCTTGAATCCATCCCCCGCCTTAACGGGACCCCGGTGGGATGTGTGTTATTCTGATAGATGCGCAGGGCGAGAGGGCATGTCCCGGTTAAACTAACAAAGTAAAGTTATTAATAATGCTGAAGAATCGGTACCCTTTCTTCACCCGGCCAAAGTCGAAAGACATCTGTCTGTAGGCGAAGGCCTTCTCGTTGAGATAGCGGCTGTAGCGCCTGATGAACGTGGACATGTCGTAGCCTGAGGAGCAAACACATGGACAGTCTGTCACTCCGGTGCCTCGGAACAAGTTTACAGATTAAATCACGACATGAAGACAATATTGTTAATTAGAACGTTTCAAAATCTCCAAATACTTCTACTGTGATGCACACATGGGAGATTAAATGTAATGAATGTCTCATATCTTCAGTATTTTGGGAAATCTGCGTACTAGTTTTTTTAGAGTTACATAGCCTAAGCATGTACGCTAAGCATGGAGCTAAAGCTAGGAGCTAGAATAGAATAGAATAGAAATATACTTTATTAATCCCCAAGGGGAAATTTGTTGACACAGTAGCACCAATAAACTAAACACACAAGAATAAAATATATAAGAAAGAAAGAAAGTGAAATATAAAATACAAAATATAATATAATGCAATATATATATATATATATATATATATATATAGACAGCTAGCTAAAGCTAGGAGCTAAAGCTAGGAGCCGATTAGCTTAGCACAACGAGTATTACTAGAGGGAAACAGCCTGTATCTACTAGCATATCTAAAACTTGGCTTAACATGTACCAAAACAAAGCTACTTACAATTTAGAGGATCAGGCTAGCTCTGCTTCCAGTCTACATGCTAAGCTAAGCTAATTACTGCAACTTCATATTTAACAGACCGATATGAAAGCGGCATCGATTCTTATCTAACATTCTTGTCTCCATGCTAATTATGAAGCCAGAGCCAGGACCAGGAGTCTGTTAGCTTAGCCTTAGCTTAAAGTTATCTTAGCTTAAAGACTGCAACGGGCCGACAGCTAGCGAGGCACAGCTGTAGAAATAAATCTCTGGAGATGCTATTAGGCAGCAAATATGTGTTTTCTTTCCCCAGGAATTGGAACTATTCGTCAACAGTAAGGAGGACTTTAGCCCGTGTTTAGATTGAATGTAATCCTGATTAAAATGTCAAAATAAATATCAAATTTGCTTATTAAACTGTGTGTCTATCACTATGGAGATGGATTTAATTGAGCGGGAGCAATTAGGGGAGCTGGAACTGAGGGATAGAAATACGACTCTATAGGAGCGATTAGGCTGGTTGTGACATTCAAGCTCATTCTGCACCAATTGTAGCTGCTCGAAAACACATGTCAAATGCACTAAATGGAAGTGAGAGTGGAACACAACGTTAAACCTGAGGAATTCATTTATAAAGGAAAGGTCAGAATGAAGGGGGGGTGGAAAGGACTGGAGGGGCGGGTGGAGAGAGAGGAACGTTACCCACCGTGGGAGCCGGTCTTGTCCAGGAAGTTGCTGAGGTTGAACAAGGTGTTTCTCGATGCCAGGAACTGCAGGAATCTCTGCAGGAGGGAACACAGAGTGCACAGGGTTCAGTTCCCTTCCTCTGAATGACAAACGGGGAAAGGTTCCCAATGTTGGCAAGAAAAAGCGTTAGTCGGCGTTCTTGATGAAGCAAAGTCAAGATGCCACTAAAACATATAGCAACGAAACTAAATTAGATTAACTGAGAATTAACCATAAATTACACCACGCAGTTATATGAATGCACACATTGTACCCCAGCCGTCCTGGCTGGATGTGTTTTCATGGTCATGCTCAAACAGATGGCTCCATTTTAAAAATTAAAAGGGAAGGGCTGTCTCCAAACGGGCTGTTCAGAACCCAACCTGTGAAAGCGCCTGGAGCAGAAAGTGGATTTAATACGAGAGGTGTGATCCTATACTCGTGCTTTTCGTCAGCGATTGGGGAGAAATCCAGCAGCAAGTGAGCAATGCTGCAGCTTTCATGAGTGGGAGGGTGTGAATATGAATTAGACACGAGGGGATCAGCGAATACAATAAAGACAAACCGGCTGCCTCTGCACCCTCGCAAGAACATGAATACCACAGTCGGTGACACACGTGGACATAAATGCACACACACACACACACACACACACACACACACACACACACACACACACACAACAGTATTTAGTATTTTTTAGTATTTGTTAGTATTTTAGTATTAGTATTTAGTATTTTTTAGTATTTTAGTATTAGTATTTAGTATTCTTTTGTATTTTAGTATTTAGTATTTAGTAATTTAGTAATTTTGTAATTTTGTATTTTGTATTATTTAGTATGTTTTAGTATTTTAGTATTAGTATTTAGTATGTTTTAGTATTTTAGTATTAGTATTTAGTATTTTTTTGTATTTTAGTATTAGTATTTTTTAGTATTTTAGTATTAGTATTTAGCATTTAATATTTTTTAGTATTTTAGTATTAGTATTTAGTATTTAGTATTTAGTATTTTAGTAGTAGTATTAGTATTTAGTACTGTGTTTTGTGTTTTTTTATTTGTATATTTTATTTGTATTAATGTTCTAATGTACATCCACTGCTGTGATCCTGAAATGTCCTCACTGTGGGACTAATACATGAATATCTTATCTTATCTTATCTTACACTGCTGATGCTCATTCTGCGACAGCATTTACACAAAACGGAGCATACACACGAGGGAGTGAGGGAGTGAGGGAGTGAGGGAGTGAGGGAGTGAGGGAGTGAGGGCCCCCCCCACCGTCTTCCCAGGTTCGTGGTCTCTCTTCAGTCACTACGTTGTTGTCATCAGGGCTGCAGCAGCAGCAGCAGAGCTCTGACAGCTCTCAGGAGATTAAAGACACGCAGCGCTGCGTACATACGTCGGCTTGTGTAACATCGTTATGAATCACAGTTATGTCATGGTCCCCATGAGCGTTTGTGTCCATTGAGAAATGTGTGTGTGTTGGTGTGTGTGTAGATGTGTGTGTCTGTGTGTGTGTGTGTGCAAATGAGATTGCTGTTTCAACTGCACAGGTTAATTATATTATCTTCATATCATTACATGTCTCTCTGCTTTACACCCAATGCATGCTGGGAAGCCGACTCCCTGTCTTGTCAATCTGCATCAACTCCAGCACTCTCTCTCTCTCTCTCTCTCTCTCTCTCTCTCTCTCTCTCTCTCTTTCCTCTTGCACAATACTTCCTCCTTCTTTCTCCTGCATGGTCTCTCTCTCTCTGTCTGTCTCTCTCTCTTCCTCTCTCTCTTTGGCTGTATTTGATGGGAGGTAAAGGAGCATCTGTTTATCTCCCTTGGTGCTATTCAGAGCTTTATTCAGCTCTCAGGACATACCTACTGGTCAGGGGTCAGTGTGTGTGTGTGTGTGTGTGTGTGCGTGTGTGCGTGCGTGTGTGTGTGTGTGTGTGTGTGTGTATCAACAGTGCGTCATCGCCTCACCTCGTTGCCATTCACCATGAGGTGGTGTGTGGTGATCAGGGCCTTGAACACCACCACCCAGCTGGCGTTGCCGACCCTCTCCATCAGCGTGTCGGCCATCAGGGGGACGTTCACAGTGGTCTCCTGGGTGGCCTGCAGCAGGTCTGAGGAGCATCGAGGGGAGGAGAGACAGAAGGTCAGATGGTGGATACCAGCGGGGGGGAGAGACTCGGCGCTGGGACGGCGTGCGCTGAAACACTTTTATTGGATGGCAGCAGATGGGAGCCGATGCGGTGGTGCTGGGTGTGGGCTCTGCTGCAGCTCACAGCCGCACTCTCTCGCATCCTAATTTTCATTTTACTTAAAATGAGCAAAGCGTCCGCAGATGGAATGAAATCAGTATTAAAGTAGAACGGGCACTCAGTAGAGCGCATACCTTTGCATATCACACGATTGGGCTTTGAATTATGAACATTTTGGCATTAGTTGCATGCCAATTGGATAGAATTTGACCGTGATATAGTAAAAAGAAGATTTTGACCTTTGACCAGATCGATCCCAAAATCTAATCAAATGGTCCCCGGATAATTACCAATCATCCCACCGAATTTCATGCGATTCAAGAAGATTTTGACCTTTTCATGACCTTGATCTTTGACCCGATCGATCCCAAAATCTAAACAAATGGTCCTCGGATAATAACTAATCATCCCACCAAATTTCATGGGATTCGGTTTAATACTTTTTGACTTATGCGAATTACACGCACGCATACAAATACACGGCGCTCAAAACATGACCTTCCGCATGTTCAATGCGACGGTAAAGAACCTGCTTTGAAACCAGTAGCAAGGTACTCACATAATTTAATACCCAGTTTATATTTAGAAAGTGTAAGATGTGAATGAGATGGGACGGCTTTTGCCTAAATGTGTTAACCGCTCTTATTTTGACATCAAATATTATTAATAAGTTGCACACTCATTGCCAGCAGGCGGGGTCGGTTTTCATCGACAGTCTGCCGTTCTCCATCTTACTGAAATCTATCAAAGTGCTTCACATTGCACCACCACTGCCTGGTGTGAGTGAGTCACGCCGGCTCCTGCTTTGTTCCTTCCTGCAGTCGCATTATGAATACCAGCTCACAGGCAGGGCGGAACATTCCAGACAGACTGACGGGTTGACGTAGCGGTGCGGAGATAACATGATGTGATACAGCAATATCTGCAGATTATCGATGTTCATTCTATGATGATGAAGGTAATAATGCTCATGAAATAATCCGCTGAAGCTTTTCTGCTCCGTGTTGTCGAATGGAAGCTGTCCTGTCAAATTATCTTAAAATACCACAAAGAGTATGAACATTTTACTTAGAATCTGCACTAATTAATATTTTTCACCATGTGCAACACAACGACGCACAATTTCCTCTGTTCCCCTGAGCTTACATTTTTATGGAAGTCTATAAAATGACTCTAATTCTCTCTTGATGTATTCCCTCGTTAAAAATTGTAAACTGTAAAATAAATTGTAAAAAATGTAGTTTATGGCTTTTTCAAGTCTTCTTAAAAAACATGATGTTCATTGGGCGTATTATGGTCTCATTTAGAGTAAAATACATAATGAAGCAGGTTTATGCTTTAGGGTGTGGATACCTTGTGATTGACAGTCTGGGAGTTGTCCATCTTTTCGTCTCACAACTTAATATTACATAATAAAGAAGACACATGATGTAGTTGTGTGGTGTCAGACGACAGCGAAGCCTTTGTGAAGACTCGTGTATTCACTGGCAGACACACAAGCTGTCCTCCGCGGTACAGAGAGGCTGAGGGGTGTGCCGTGTAGTGACCGACAGAGCGGGACAGAAAATATGACCGCCGTCATTTTAAAAGCTTCGATTCAGCCGAGCAGCCAGAGCCACTTCGATGGAGTGATTCATTCATCGTGTCATATCCAGGCTGCATAATTACTGAGAGGTGTCCATTGGATGTTCCCTCCCCGGCTTGATATAGACTCACTGACAGTACACCTCACACCTTTAAACACCTCAAACACGGAGCCATCTGTCACTTGTTGGAGTGACATGGAGTAATATCTGGTTAGTTTGATGAAGTGGGCTCAACTTACGGATGCATTGGAGGACAGAAACATAAACACAGGGTACAGATACAGAGGGGTAGTATAGTACAACTACCCTATAGGCCACTATTATAGCTCAATGTACGACTAATAACTTACCAAAGGCCCAGAGAGCCACTATACTATATATACAGTATATATATATATATATATATATATATATATATATATATATATATATATATATATGCTCTGTGTTTACATTCCATTCGTTATTATTTCTAATCCCTGTTTTTTGTGTGTGCCCATGGAGCATCCATGACATTACCTTTGTTTGTTTTCAAGGGAATTATTTATTCAACAATTATTGAGAGTTATAAATGTGATTAAAAACGTATTATATATATATATATATATATATATTTCTTTTATTTATATATTATTTATTTTATATTAATTTTCGGATTTATTTTGAATTTATAAGCATGTTTTGCTTCTACCTATACCTTTTCAGTCTTTCTCTTTTATATATTATATAGAATAATATTGTATTGTATTTGATTTGATTGACTGAATAAAAAACACAAACAAACAAACAAACAAACATGCAAGGGCACTCTCTTCAGGACATCTGTGGTTTTCATTCTAAAATGGTGAACATGATTTATTCTTCATCATAATGGATGTTTCTGTTACCATGAATACGTGGATGTGGTTGGATTAATAGTCATGCACAAATGATGCATTCAAGGTCACGCTGCTTTGACAGACATGCTACGAGTCCGCTCGGGCTTCTGCTCCCTCCATCATGCTTTCATCACGCGGTAATAATACACACACACACACACACACACACACACACAGATAATCCCTATTGGGCTGATGAGTCAGCAGCCTGCATCATCCCACGCGTTTCATCTCTTCCTGTCTCTCCGCCTGTCTCACTCTCTGTCGCTCCCTCGTGAGGGGGAGGCGCCGATCAGACCGTGAGACGACCTGCATTATCATTTAGGATCTACAACCTCTAATCTACTGTAAATCATGTTCTAGGAGTCTCATTAGAACATGTACATGTAAAAGAGATTACAGCTCAAATTCGGGAGAATATTGCAGTTTTGTATTCTCATTATTTCCTGTTGCCAGAGCTTGTCAATCAAACAGGGCTTTCATGCGTTTTCTGCTCACTTAGGTGGATCCCTTTTGTGTGTCACAAACCTTATTGATGATGAAACATTTTCAGAGTGACATGTTCATGTTCATGTTCATCACCAACGCACCGCACGGCGAACGGATATCAGTTTGTTGAACAAATGTGCCGCACGAGGCGTCGGAGGAACGAAGAAGGAGAGATCTCTGCTCTGATTGAGATGCTGAGCATCAACTCAGCAGGAGCTCCTGACTCCTCTCTCCTCTCTCCTCCCTCCTCCTCCTCCTCCTCCTCCTCCTCCTCCCGTCTCTGCACCTTCCTTTTCTTAATTATTAATGATGTGTGAGTGTGAGCATGAAAGAGAGACAGAGCGAGGCAGCTTGATGTTTGTCTATAGAACACGATCCCAGTGGCGTGGATCGGTACTGTGTGCGGTGACTTGTATCATGAATATGTTACGGTCAGTACATTAGGAATATAAACCGGCCCTCATTCTGAACATTGTAGAAACAAGACACGTCTCAAAGCGCGACAATTCGTCCGTGTTTTCTAACAACTAACTAGATGAACCTACAGGTAATTAACCCCCCGCGAGCGAGCGCTTTTAAGCCTTCCGGCTCATTCTTTTATTTTTATTTATTTCTTATGAAATGTGTTCTCTGTCACTCACATCTACTGCAGCAGCAGGAACAACCTGTACAACACCTCCGCCGGCTCCCTGCTGAGCGCCGGAGGGCAGACTAAGCTAGCATCTTCGAAGCCGCTATCGTTTAGCGCTAACAGCTAGCGTGAAGGTGGAGACCAAAGCAGAGCTAAAAGACTATGTGTTGAAACCAGTGTGTGTGTGTGTATATTGTATATGCGCCATAGCAACACCTAGTGGCGTTTGTGAATAGCTGCACAAAGTAAGCTAGGGTGACCAGATGTCCTTTTTTCCCCGGACATGTCCTCTTTTTGAGACCTAAACGATGCGTCCAGCAGGGATTCCCCAAAAACGTCCGGGATTTTGCTTCGTCTGATATTTGTGTTTCTCTGTTTTCACAAACTAGTATTTACGCCCTTACACGTTTTGGAAATGGTATCTCCCGTACGTTCCACCTTCTTGCGCGAGCTCTGGCGGTATAGAGAACAGTCATTGGTCAACGGATCTCAGGGTTGCCAGATACACAATAATTATCCTCCAAATACAACCATTTTAAGCCTTTGGTACGATACTTCACCATCTCCAATCTAGCAACACGGAGCACCTCGCTGCCTACACTAGTTGCATTATTGTTTGTGTGGCATGCTACACACTACTTCCTTTTTTCAAAGTTCCTTTTGCCCACGAACGAGTGACAATCTGTTTACAATCTGCGCAATCCTCGCCTTAAAAGCCACTAAATCGGCTTCATCCATAAGTCATCCACTGTTTACATTTGTATTAACATGTTTACTTTAATATTACTTTGGTTTTAATACAATATTGCCAATTTTGTGTTACTGTCAACTGCATAAGGATGTATTCTTGTACTGACAAAGGCTTGTGTTTTGTGCTCTTTTTCAGTTTTACTGAATTAGATGTTCCTGTTGTACAACAACTGTCTGTTCAGGGTGAATACGATGCTGGAGAATCTATTGTCAAGCTGCTGTTTAACTGGAGAATACGTTTATACGACAACCTTTAGTGAGAACGGTGCAAACTGACCAGGCCAGACACACAACTCCAAATACATCCTAATGTTAACAATAAGCAACATACGCCACCTGCACTAATTACATTTTAATTTAGACGTTAAGTTGAGTAAGAGGCATTAATACGATTGGTGTGAACTAAAAAAAAGTGAAGATCAACTGCTTCAACAGGCCTCTACGCTGCGCTTCACAGTGTAGGAGATTTATGGGAGCAGCAGCGTCTACAAGATACCTCACGTACATCGATTCTCCTAAATGTTGGAGCAGCCCAACATCTCCTCAGGGTGACATTCCTGTCACACAGAACACGGCCCTCACAAAAAGCCTGGGGATTCATACAGCCTATGTTTTGCTCTTGCACAAGGTTATTCATGACATGAGGATTACAAGAGCCGCGACTTATTGTTACATTACATTGTTATACACAGCTGCATGCACTCACTCCAGCAGGAGGCACACACACACACACACACACACACACACACGCACCTGAGCTGTCGTTGTGCAGTGTAGCAAGCAAGGGTGGGGGGCAACCGCCTATGAGTCAGCTCTCTGTATGAATATATGTGTATATATATATATATATATATATATATATATATATATATATATATATATATATATATATATATATATATATATATATATATATAATATGTATTATATATATACATATACATATATGTATATATATATTTAATTATATATATACATATACATATATGTATATATATACGTATATATACAGTATATATAAATATATATATAAATATATATATATATATATATATATATATATATTTGTATATATATATACATATAAATATGTATACAGTATATACATATATATGCATGTTTTATATATATATATATTTAATTATATATACATATACATATATATATACGTATATATACAGTATATATAAATATATATATATATATATACGTATATATATATATATATATATATATATATATATATATATATATATATATATATATATAAACCACTATGCAATCCAATGGCCCTTTAATGTCTTTTTAATTGCTTTTAGATGAGCTCCAGCGGAGGGGTGCAGCATGTGACAGCACATACGCAGACAGTTCTTAGTTAGCTAGACGCATCCTTGTTTTTTTTAAATTGGATTTACTAATAATATTAAAAAAACATGAAATAATGCTGGACTTAAAGTTTAACAGGACCTCAGCTTTCCCTTTGCTTATGGAATGTGTGAAAGTACAGCAGAGCCGTCTACTTCATACAGCAATGAAAAGTCTAGCATGGCGTAAAACAACAACAACACATAATTACTATTGCACACATGTCATTTGTTTCTTCACTGAACGTGGGAACTGTAATTTATTTTGAGTTAATTCCGGCCCTTACCCTTTTCCGATAACACTGCACAACAAATGCACTCTTGCATGAGTGCGGTATAGAAGGGGGGGGGGGGGGGGGTAAGGCATCGTGGATTTGGGTAATTGTATTTATTGTCTGACAGCTGAATACGACATTGACAATGTCAAATAGCAGCCCTCAAACATATCAATCACTGTGAGTTATATTAAAGCTGCTCCTGTGATTGTGTGTGTGTGTGTGTGTGTGTGTGTGTGTGTGTGTGTGTGTGTGTGTGTGTGTGTGTGTGTGTGTGACTGAAGCATATAAACGCAAGCCTACGTGACGCACATGCAACATCCTCCTCATGTTTTTCAAAGATATATTTTTGTTGGCGTAAAAAGCACCAAGGAGGGCGTGTCAAGGTGGTTGCCTAGGCAACAGGCTCCCATATCAATTTTGAAATTTGAAAAGTTCAATTGCGGAAAACAGACAGGGGTCATCCAGCCAGAGCCAGATGTCACAACACTGAACTCGGCAACAAATACATGAGCATTTATGGTTCTTCCTCTACTATTTCCTATATTTATACTTCATGAAGATTGCGATAGGCGACTCATAAACACGGGGATCGGTGTTTTCAGGGAGCGCTTCTTCTTCTGCGCGGAAGAGTGCGACGCCGCGCTGCATGAGCGACGCCGTGTTGAGCTACATGGACCATGAAAGCACCGCGCTTATTTATAGCTCCTCTCAGCCTCAAGCAAAGTACAGGGGGAAGGAAGGGAGAGAAAAATACCCAGAATGCACTGCATCCCATCGTAGGGTACAAACCAATGTGCTGGGGCAGCCGAACAAAGAAGAAGCCATCGGGATGTGGACACCATGGAGGATGGGAGTGACATCTGGGGGGGGGGGTCCTCCTATTGATGCTTTAGCTCCTCAGTCACATTTCAGCTACTGGTGGAGTTTCAGTTTGTCTCCTACAGTCTGTGTGGAGCTCATGGGAAGAAAATCCAATGTTTTTAAATTCGAATCATTCATTGTTTCCATTTTGAACCTTTTCTCATAATTCTCTCATTCACTAAAACCAATAAATCGATCTATAAAGGTAACGGATATAAAAAACTATGTACAACTGAAGATAAACCGCCAAGTTTTTAAACCATTATGAAGATAAACCGGCAATAATGGTGACGCGGACAAGGTATGTACTAGTCAGCTAACGGCGGCGTGTTCGCCGAATGTAGACAAGTCTGCTATTGACCGCATATTTCACGTGGCGTTCCTCTTCCGCTATCCATTTTGGAAAAGGCGCTGTCAATGTTTACGCGTCACGCTCTCAGATTGTTAGGCTAGCAATTTGCGTTAAGAATAGAGAAAGGAGATTTTCTATCAAAGCTTCAGAAAAAGACAAATAACACCCAAATATGAAATAAAAAGCAGTCACTTCCTGAGAATACTCCACTTATCCTTCACATTGTCTACAGCTCCAATGCATGCTAACTCAGACAAAGAGAGATCCATAACCTGATCTTCCTCCTGAGAATCACAGAGCAAACATTATTCCCCTGTAAGCAACATTAATGTGTTCCTCTTCATCCTCTGTATCACATCATATGGAACACACTCCTTGTGGCCAGTGTATTTCTGTTGGGTTCAGGTTAACAGATGTCACCCTGCACGCTGAACCAAATGATGCCGCCAACACACATTTCTGGATTTCTAGGATTCTTGATGGAATAACCTCTTAAGTGCCTACTGAAAAGATTCAAAACTATAAAAATAAATTCATAGAGCCAGGTGTCTCGCTGAAGAGCGTCGTATTCCCAGTCGAGTCGAGTGTTTGCGTCTCACTGTGCTGCAGGTCAGGAGGTCAAACATTATTCATGACGACCGCTCTCCACTGCCACTGGTGGAGATGGGTTCCACGTAACCAACGCCAATGTATGGGAAACGATTAAATCCATAGTTCAGGTTTATCAGAAAGACCTTTTGCACAAAAGTCGTCGCTTAAGTCGGAACTGAGTAATAAAACAGCAGGAATATATTCTAGCAGCATCAGCATCTTCATTCTGCTCATTTCAAGTGCAATGAGCCCAAGCTGCGCTGTGTATGAATGTTTATTTATCCTCAACTAGCAGACTCGAGGGCATCCGACCTCCGAAGAACACCGGAAAAAAAAGAACTGAGGGTCTCGAGAAGAGGTGGGAGGTATGGAGAAGGGGACGCCAAGCCGTTTGAATGGGCTGCTCAGACTCAGAGTAGATAACGGTCTGATAGCAGCTGTTCCAGCTCATTATCCAGGACACACACTGTCGGTAGGACAGTCCACCTCCCACACAGTGTTTGACATCAGAGAGGCATTGGACCCGTGGTGAGATGCATGCTGGGCCCTCTCGCCAACAAGCATTTCTCTTTCCTCCTTTCACGGCGCCGCGCGGATTCATCGCAAAGTCGTTAGGGAGGAAGGAGAGGCCGAGAGGGAGCGTGGGCGAGGCAGAGGAAGGGAAACACGAGAGGACCGATTGAAGGAACAGAAACAGAAAGACGTTTCATCTCTTTACTCTGACTCACACTGACTCAACCGGAGAAGAAAAAGGAAAGCTGAAAGAGAGAATCGATGAACATAAGTATGCAATTTGCAGAGGAGGGATGAAGGCCCTCCGGCCGGGCGTTACACTCAGCAGCATGGAGGTTATCCAGACTCACTGTAAGCAGTAGATGTAGAAGTCATACCAAATACACTAAAGAAAATACCAAAATAAGTTAGGGGCCATTGCGAGTCCAGTCCTGAGCTGGACTATGTTCCATAAGATAAAGAACTCATTATACATATTGCGTATATATATATATTATATTCACAAGATATCGCGTGTCAATGTGTTTTTAAATGCTATTAAATAGAGATCTCATCTAGGGGGACCAAACATCCTCTTTTCCCCGGACATGTCCTTTTTTTTGAGACCTAAAAAATGTGTCCGCAAGGGATTCCAAAAACGTTCAGGATTTTGCTTCTTCTGATATTTGTGTTTCTCTGGGTCTTTCACAAATTAGTATTTACACCTTACAAGTTTTGGAAATGGTCTCTCCCTCACGTTCCACCTTCTTGCGCTCTGACTGAATAGAGAACAGTCATTGGTCGACCGTTCTCAGGGTTGCCAGATACACGATAATTATCCTCCAAATACGACCATTTTGAGCCTTTGGTTCGATACTTCACCATCTCCAACCTGGCAACACGGAGCACCTCGCCGCCTCCACTAGTTGCATTGTTTACAGCACATGACATCTTTTTTATTTATCATTATTGCTTCAATATATGGACAAGACAGCGCTGGACTAAATGCCACAAAAAAGATTTGTTTTACATTTACACTTTGCAGTTTTGTTAAAGTTCAATAAATAGATGTTCATGTAGTCATTTGTGTCATTTTAGTCATTTTACTTGTGACATTTGTATGCATTCACATGGTCATGCTGCGGCATGCTATACACTGGAAAACTGCTATCACAAGTGTTTCTTGGTAAATTGATATTTCCAGTGGCTCCTGCGACTTTAAGCCAAGTGTTTACACAGCTGTCGTTGTTTCTCGGAGGCATCGATAAGAAGGTTGATATTACTGATTAATAAGGGAGTTATAACATCTTACACAGGTTTTCTTCACATGGACTGACCCAGATTGCTAAATTAGCAATCCCGCCCTGGTAAAGGTATGAACCGCCCTTATCTGCCTCTGATTGGTTGGTGCTCGTCGATTGGTTAGGTTTACACATGAGGAGTGAGATGGGTTCTGTGAGCCAATCAGAGGCCGGGTTAAAGTATCGTAGCCCGGCTAGCTGTTTCCTTGTTTCCAGCCTTTATGCTAAGCTAAGCTAACCAGCTGCAGCTTCATATTCACGCCCACAATGTCAAACTATTCTTTAAAACACTTATTAAGAAAAAAATACCAAGCTATATAATATGTAATAATATTGCTCTACTAATTTCAATGTCAACCGTCCGTCAGAGATATATTGAGATACACATTTGTGTCGTCTAGTTGCCAGAAAGTGATATAATTTATACAGTATATTTGTGTATATATCGTTATCCAGATCGGATATGATCGACTCCGTATCGTGACAGACGATTGTGTTTCAGCTTCACATGTAATAAAAGTATCAGATGGAGACGTGAACGCGTAACACACATGAAGCTCCTCCCCTCCCCCGTTTTAGGGACGCAGTCTGTTGAAATCTGGCAACACATCGCCGGTGACTCACGTCGTGGTAACGGCGCCTCGGCCGCCAAAGGGGACTCTGCTTATCCTGCAGCCCCACACACACACACACACACATACTCCCCCCCATCGCCAAACACACACTATCTGCCTCACACACACGCCCAGCAGGTCGTGTATCCTGTTTGAGTATAATCGCGTCTCCGTGTTACAAGAAACACGTTAATTGGAGCGACGAGCTTCGGAGCCGGTGATGAATATTACAGCGAAAACACGCGAATGTGAGCCGAGAGCCAAACGTCATCCCAGGAAGGAGGCAAACACTATGGCAGGATTTTTTTGGAAAAAGATAACCCCTAAACTAAAGCTATGAAGCCTCTAAATAGCAGGGAGGCGGCTCGAGTTTACTCGCTCGACCATTTTGTGGCTTTTCAATTCATTCGCGCCTTAGAGGGGGCGGGGCTTATCTCCATGGCTCGTCGGCAGTTAAGGTGCCTTCACACCAAAAGCAAAACTATTTTTCGCGACGCCCAAAGCGTGTGAGTTTACTCGCTCAACCATTTGCCGTGTTCTCACCATGAGCGTCGAGACGCTCCACGAGGGGCGGGGCTTATCTCCGTGTCTCGTCTCAGTAAAGGCCGTTATCATTTCATTCGTCCACCACGGAATAACTAACCACTAGTTCTGCTTCATACTTGTTGAGGACGTCCCACACACCGACGCCCTCGTGTTTGGGTTGATGACATCACCCGTAGGCTCACACAGCTCGGACACTTTCACCGATGAAGTTACCGTTACGTCTGAAAGACTTCCGCTTCCTACGAGAGCGAAACTCGAGAGCTGATTGGCCCGAGTTGCGAGGTGACAGCCTCAAAGTTTAAATATTTCAACTCGGGGCGAAAATTGTGCCGCTGAAAACTCGTCGCCCCAAACGAGCCGCCCGGGAAAATATTGAGTCTATCGCAGCCACACGCGTCTGTACGTTGACTTTTCATGGGATTCAATCGCGTCTCAACGCCGATTGGACTTTTGCAACTCGGCGTTGGGCGAATTTTCTTTACCTAACTTTAAATATTTCAACTTGAGGCATATGAGAAGCATTTTTTCGCGTTGTGGAATTTGCGCCAATCGCAACGTGCCACGACGGTACATTGTTTTTGCTCGTGGGATCTACTGGTGCGAAAAATTAAAAACGCTTTTGGCATAAGCCGCTATTTCTGCGCCGGCTCTCGTCCCAACTGATAACAGAATGAGAGGAAAACACTACGAGGGAAAAACTGAAGGTCGCTTTCTTTTCTCTTTTTGACCACAAAGATTGTTTCACGTTGCGGGCACAAAGAAGAGGAAGAGGGCATCGTTGTTGATGCAAGCGTTCCTCTTCCCGATCCTTTACGGGAATTATCCTAACAGACAGCTGACTCACAGCTGCACCTCCTCCTCTGCCAGCTCCGCCGCCCCCCCCCTCCCCAAAACTAAACAAAAAAATGACACTCACTCGCATCCTCATTCAGAATTCCTTTTTTTATCTCTGGAATGCCGCCAATGGCATGTGGCAAACTTGTGCAACGCTGTGTATGTGAAGCCGCGCATGCATTCACACACACACACGTGCGCAAACACACACAAACACACACACACACACACAGCCAGTAAGCTATCAAGAGCCTTCTGTAAGACACAATCTGTGCTGCTGCCTGAGCTCTAATCTTTGTGAGTTTGGAGGACTTCCGCTCTGCATCGCAGTCGTCTGTCAGATGCTAAAATAAATGTGAGCGCTGGAGACACTGGTACTATTGAGCTGCCACTGGGATCACTTCTTCCTCTTGCCTTCGGTGGGCAGTTGGTTTGTTGCTAGAGGACAAAAAACACTTGGTCACAGTCTGTGATCCTGCACCTTTAAAAAGGGAGAAACCATTTATGTGGAGGTCAAATCAGGGCTGATGGTAAATGTTTTAAATCTCCTGCTGTACAATCTGTTGTATATCTGTTTGTGGGTAGCGGTGATGTCGCTAAGGGCGAGGAATAACGGCAGCGTTGGGCTTTTATTGTGAAAGGTAAAGAAACAGGACAAACTAAGCTGTCATGTGCTGCCGTTGGCACTGTTGATTAATAAATAAATGTTCCGTATGTTTTATTATCTGCATGAGTTTAGGTGCAACTAGCCGACACTACCTCTCAGCAGCTTGCCCGCAATGCATCCTGGGAGATGTAGGCTCTATCAACCATCGTAGCCGCACTGGAGGGATTTATTGCCTCGATGGAGTCGATGAACACTGAATGGATGTATAGATACAGAGACGGGGGGAAATAAATCTTTCCCTTTAAAGAAAGTGTCTTTACAATCACAGGTTTATAACCTTATGAAAACAACCGTTTCTCAGAGGTTTCTCTTCACGCTGCGTCGGGATGCTGAACGACCTCAATCGGTCGCAAAGCTCTCCGATTTCTGAGTCTCTGTTTTTTTTTTCTCCATCTCCGCCTGTATGGGGTCACAGCGTGAGGAGCTTACTGCCGCGCTCTGGAAGTCATCTCCATGGATCAGCCGAGCAACAGAGCGACACACATGTGGCCGTCGCTGGAGCGATCCATGAGAGATTATTTATAGATTATGGTCTCTGTTAGAGACCTGCCTGGGTTCAGGTCTAGGATAGTAGAGAAGAACTCATTGATCGGCTACCGTCTCATTTCAGCCTGAACTCTCTTTGGATTGCAACCAGAAACCCAAGAATATGGAAGAAACTAGAACGGGCACTCGGTAGAGCGCATACCTTCGCCGCAGGCACTTTTTTGGTACCTTTTCATAACCTTGACCTTTGACCTTTGACCCGATAAATCCCAAAATCTAATCAAATCCCACAAAATGTCATGCGATTCGGTTTAATACTTTTTGAGTTATGCGAATAACACGCATACAAATAAATAAATACACAGCGATCAAAACATAACCTTCCGCTTTCTCGAACTTTGTAGGTAATAACTAAGCGTAAAAACAAGCAATATCTCAATATAATTATAATATGTAAAATACATAAATAGGAGTCAAAATGTCCATGAGACCTGTGCGGTTGATATATGTGCATATTACTTACATTAGTCGTGGACTATAGGAGAATTTGTGATGCAGTTTTATTGATTTGGATAGACTAGACTCTAGAACATAAAATATCAGGAAGAGCATGACAGATACTAGTGTGAGGCGACATGTGGGTCGGTGGTTAGCAGGTCTGTCTTCCAATGGTGGTTCAATCCCCACCCTAGTCGATGTTTTTGTTTTTGTTTTTCACGTGGAGCAATAATTTTGTTTAAAAGACGGTAATCGGGTCAAATTAATAGTTCTATTTCTTCGTGTTTAGCTTTGAAGCAAGGCTAACTTCTTGCTTCAATGAAAGAGTAACAGGACAGG
The DNA here is from genome assembly GCA_036178185.1 of Liparis tanakae. NCBI lineage: Eukaryota > Metazoa > Chordata > Actinopteri > Perciformes > Liparidae > Liparis > Liparis tanakae. The sequence goes on from CM070092.1 coordinate 17,280,214, forward strand.
ACCCTGAATGTTCCTTCATTTCCCAAGATTATCTCAAGGCAGTTGCTTTAAAGTCATGTTTATTTACGACATGCACATCGAACAGTAACCAAACAACAACAAAAAAAGGCAACAAATTGCTTCATTTCTAGTCTCTTTGCTAATGTTTGTACCAGTAAAGCTGAAGGAGCAACACCTCTATGTCAGGAACTCTGCAGAGCGTCATCCTGCTCATCAGCATTTCAGTATTCTACCTTCAAACGAGATAACTGCAACTCAGAGTGTGAAAGACTTTTTAAACTTGTGTTTGCTGAGGGCGATTCGAGGCGGTCAGTGCTCCCTCTGCACTCTCCACAAAAGTGCTGACTCAACATCTGGACATCGGTCTGGACATTAACAAATTGGCAGAATCGATTTTTTTTTTGAGATTGCCAAATTGAACTTTGCTTGTACGCTGACTAGTTGTTAACGCGATGGAACAACATCTGTCTAACATAGTTATTACCTAACTGGGAAGGCCCGCATGTATTCACTGTCAGGCTCCGGTTTCTCTGTCTTAATTTCTTCTTCTGTGGTCTCCACCATCATTTCCTCTGTGCGTCCTCCACCACTTAGCCTCCTAGGCGGTATCCTTAAAATCCATCCCACTGTTTCTCAAACGTCAGCATGTCGCACGGTGTGTCGTCACATGTATCCATGTAGATATGAACGTACTTTGACACTTTTATCTTCACGTTGTTGCACTAGAAGCTAAATGCTGCTAGCGTAACGTTACGGCTAACGTTTATTTCAGAGCTACATTAGCCTCTTTTAGGACGCTTCCTACAAATTGCGGTACGCAACGTAGATAAAACACGATATAAATCAATGTCTAATAGAATGATAATGGTTTAATGTAAAGTAAAATGTTCAATAACAGATAAGCAAACACAAAATGAGCCAAACCCCAGATTATTTGGTGAGATGCTGCGTTCACACCCCCTCCCTCTCGTCCACACCCCGGCGGAGGGCGTCACTAGTGTGTTCGTGCCTCGTTCTTTAACATGTTCACCAACTTTACGTCAGGATGCTCAGCGGGGACGGTGACTGTGTGACTCCGATGTGAGGTCAAAGGTCAGGCGTGACGTATGTGTACGTATTGTAGAGCCGTCTGAGGCAAATTTGTATTTTGTGATATTGGCTTGTACAAAATAAACTAGATTGAATGGACCTTAACTATGAAATAAATCGGGTGTGCAGCATATCTGTGATTTCTGTTCGAACTGAACCTTTTTCAAGGATTCACCCCTCCCCAGCGTTTGGAATTGAATTGGCACCGTGACTTTACACTGTTTGTATTCCCCTTGTTCCGTACTATTATATTATATTATATATAATATATATGCAGCAGTGCCACACACACCTCTTTGTGTCATCACAAGGAACAGACAATGATCAGACAAGGCCTGTGTGGAGTCACCAACATGAATCATGAGGCATTCATCAGCACTGGGGTGACGTGGAGGAGACTGTCTCTAGAGGGGCTCAAGTGGCCGGTTTTTAGGGCATCGTGACATTCTTCTGGTTCTACTCCCCGGCACCACGGGGGAAGAACCCTCCAACTGTGACAAGGTAATAGGTTTGTCGTTCAATTAAAGCCTGCATTAAATGAATGTCTGCCTCAATCATTATGTGTGTGTGTGTGCATGCATGTACATAACATGTCAGCCCCCCCCCTACATTAACGCTGGAGGACTGGATGGGGGGAGGCATCCGTCATGGCTCCTGTGCATGGCCTAGTTGCCCACGAGGATGGATGGGCGGGTTTTAAGGACACATGATGAGATGGATCTATAGATACATGATCAATACATCGATGCAGATCGGTCGATACGTGGATAACTCACATTCCAGGTGCTTTTTCTTGGGAGCCGTCTGCTCGTGCGTGCTGGCTTTACACACCGCCCGGGCCACCTCGGATCCCGTCAGGGTGTACTGCGCCGCGGCGATGCGGTCCGTGAGCGTCTGACCCGACATCTTCTCTCTCTTCTGGAGCCTCGACTACACCGAGCGTCCACGGATGGTCCTACCCCCCCACCCCACCCCGTGCCCCGGACACCCTCCACACACACACACACACACACACACACACGCACGCACACACACACACACGCACGGAGCAGAGCGGCCGGCCTCAGAGATGCCAGCGGCCCTCGAAGGCACCGCAGGAGGAGACAGCAGAACCCGTCACAGACCTGCGGATGATCCGAGTTGCATAACAACACTTTGCGCTTCTGGAACAATCCGGAACGGACTTTCTTCCTTGAAGACAGATATCCTTTTAATAAATAAATAAATATTGAGGCAATTGGCGGAATAAGCGACAGTATCCAGCTGGGTAATCCGTGTCCAGGTTTCCCCCTCGCCGCTTCTTCTTTGATTATCGATACAGCTCCGTGTTATTCGTCGGCCAGCCTCCCTGGCAAAACGGTCCTCTCCGGATGACGCGTGTCGCTGCCTCCCGTCGCTCCCTGTCTCCTTTCCTCCTTTCCTCCAGCCTCCCGATAATCCTCCCCACCAGTCCGACGGTCCTTGTGTATCAGCGGGGCGCGCAGGGGAAGATCAGGTCCTGGATGGCATCATCATCATCATCATCATACTCATCATCATCTCCCACCGTCCAGTGCACCGGTGTTCCCTCCTCCTCCTCCTCCGCCTCCTCTTCCTCTCTGCTGCGGCCGACCGTCAGCCTGCGAGCCCCGGCGATGCGCGCTTTCAGCCCGGTGTGGTTGGATGGCGGTGCTCCTGCTGGATTTTTTATTTATTTATTACATCCCCTTGTTTATTTCATTATTAATGTATTTAGACGTCTCCCCCCCCCCGCCCCGCCTCCGCCCTCCCCTCCCCGAGTCAGGTGACGCAGTATCGCCAACCCCGCTGCTGCGCCTGTCATCGCGAGAGCTGGGCTGGAGGTTGTGGACGGGGGAAAGGACCCGAGGGGGTTAATACGAGTCACGTGACGTCACGCTGCTATCACACCGTGAAGGTCACGCACGTGCAGCCTCAGTTAACGAGTTTTCTTCATCGTGATATTTGTGTAAAAACGTCATACACGACCTCCTGACAGCAGCCTGTGAGTCGCTGTCCGTGGTGCTGATGCGGGCTCGTCTCTGGTCATCACTCGGATCTACTGAATGGCTTTTATTTATTTCACCAACCCTGATGACAACACATTGACCTTGTATCTAGATAGAAAGTAAATGTGCTGCCAAAGAAGAATTATTCAGTTGCATCTGGTTGGTAGAACTATTTATAGTCCGGTAGTTCTCCACCCAGGCATCAATAAGAAGAAACCTGTTCTGAGAAACACATTTGAATTGTATGAACCCTTTTTTGTTAAGGCACCGAAGAGGTTAGGAACCACTGGTTTCATTCTTTAACCTTTTATTTTTCTTAAGCCCATCACATTTTCTTTTAATGAAAAATCCTGTTAAAAAAAAAAAAATTAAATGATTTCCTTCTCACGTAAGTTGTACTTATGTTAGTAAATGTACTTTCCTTTGCATAAATCTATTTTTTATTATTTATTGGAGGCAAGGCAGATCAACGTCGTGGACAAACTGCCATCCCAGTGGGTCTTTAGCACAGTAGGAAAAAGCACAGGTGTTAAAACATTTGATGAATTCCATTTAGCCGTTTCAGTTTCAGGCTCCCGGTTCATTTTCACACCGTCACAGCTCACCGGGACGTCTGAAGATGACGGCGCTGTCGCTAATTTGTTATTGGTAACACCTCAAAATGTCTGCAGTGAATAAGTCTTTTGATTGATTTATGTATTTTTAGCAGCACGCACACGCAATTATCAGAGGTAAATGCATTTTAAATGTCATGACGACAGACGGAGCGTGTTTACCTTCCATTAGAAATCTTTATTAAGTCACATCGATATGGAATGGCACAGCATTTTCACTTCGTCCAAAAGGACTCACATAAAATGTTAAAAGTCAGTCGTCAAAGCTGCTCTATATATACAAATAATTAAAAGTAAATACAATAGCCTTTGAAAAGTAAAATAATCATTATAAATACAAAAAAAAAAAATGTACAAACTCTTTGTTCCCCCGGTTGTGTTTCCCTTGTTCTCGAATGTACAAGTTGAGGCTGTTCACGAGTGTTGATCAGTGGCGTGTTAATCCCCTCTCGGTCCTCACGTCTTGATGAGGCCTTCTAGAAAGTCCTTCTCCACCATCTCCTCGATGTTCTGCCGAGCTCGGCTCCAGAAGACCTTCTGGCTCTCCAGCTTGTGGCCCTCCTTGTGGCCGGGGAAGGAGGCGTGGGCCGCGTTGTGGCTGTAGGCGGGGCCTGTGCGGTAGCTGGCCTTGCTGTTGAACACCTGGCTGAGCAGGTTGAAGAAGGGCAGCAGCTGCTCCATGCTGCGGATCACGTACAGGGTCAGCGTCAGGTGGCCCGGCTCCCAGGACAGGGTCCGGGTGGAGCAGTCCTCCTCGGGGTTTTTCTGTGGGAGGGGAAGCGGATTATAAAAAAGATGTTGTGCGCCTGAATGCTACGGCTTGTAAAAGAAGAAGAAGGCGGGGCTTTAATGAGTGTTTTCTGCACAGTGAGAATGGTTTGACTCCATCCTTTAATAACCGTGTATAGAATAGAAATATACTTTATTAATCCCCAAGGGGAAATTTGTTGACACAGTAGCACCAATAAACTAAACACACAAGAATAAAATATAAATATAAGAAAGAAAGAAAGTGACTGCATAAAGTGCACAAAGTGAAATATAAAATACAAAATAAAATAAAATATTTCACTTTGTGTACTTTATGCACAGTCAAATTTGTTGACACAGTAGCACCAATAAACTAAACACAATAAAATATAAATATAAGAAAGAAAGAAAATGACTGTGCATAAAGTACACAAAAATAAATATAAAATACAAAATAAAATAAAATATTTCACTGTGTACTTTATGCACAGTCAAATTTGTTGACACAGTAGCACCAATAAGCTAAACACAATAAAATATAAATATAAGAAAGAAAGAAAGTGACTGTGCATAAAGTACACAAAGTGTAATATAAAATAAAAATATTTCACTTTGTGTACTTTATGCAGTCACTTTCTTTCTTTCTTATATTGTATTGTGTTTAGTTTATTGATGTGTGTGTGTGTGTGTGTGTGTGTGTGTGTGTGTGTGTGTGTGTACCTTTGCTCGTTTCCTCAGCAGCTTGGCCAGTCGGACCACGTAGGGTTTAAACTCTCTCTGGTGAGTCCCCTGGCGTCTCACTTCCAGCCCTGAATCGTCTGACGCCTCTGGGATGAAGGCCCAGCGGTACCTGGAACGAAGCAGCACCCACTCAGAAATAACACCTGTTTCATTTAGTTAACACGTCACCAGAGCTATGTATTTAAATGTATTATTCAAACGATGAGATTGACAATTCCTCCATCTAAAATGATCCATCCCAAATAGTGACAGGCCAGCATTTGTAACTAATCAACGATTCCCTGAGCCCGTCATCGGTACTGACATCTGGAACTGAGGCAGGCTCTCGGGGGGCAGGGCCAGCGCCAGGTCCAGGAGCTTGCAGGCCGACAGGTACAGGTTGAGCCAGCGCTGGCTGTTGTAGGAGGTGGAGAAGCCGTTCCCCCCGGAGTAGGTGGTCTCCAGCCCGGCCACGGACGGCCCCGACGTCCTGAAAGACGGAAGGGAGAGGAGAACTCGTCATCGCACACGGGAGGAAGAGGTGCCATTACCACCCAGACCGTCTGGGCAAGCGGGGAACACACCTCGATATGTCTTCGTCGGCCGTGAGCTCCTGCTCCATGAGAAGAAACACCTGAACCTGCAGGGGAACACAGGGAGAATCAGTGTGTGTGTGTGTGTGTGTGCTTTTGTGTTTGCTCGTGTCTGCTCGTGTGTGTGTGTGCTCGTTTGTTTGTGGGCGTTTGTTACCGTCGCATTCGAGAATGCGGAAGGTTATGTTTTGATCGTTGTGTATTTATTTATTTATTTATTTATTTGTATGCGTGTTAGTCGCATAACTCAAAAAGTATTTAACCCATATCTGATGTTCCAAATAACTGTAAAGTTAATTTTTATTCTTTATTTGTCATAGTTACAGGAAGATAATGTCAGTAAAAAAAATATATATATATATACATGTTGTTATTGTTCTGCAGATAATGTATCCTTTAATAAAAAAGAATAACAAAGAGAAAAAGTATTTAACCCAATCGCATGAAATTTGGTGGGATGATTGGTTATTATCCGGGGACCGTTTGATTAGATTTTGGGATCGATCGGGTCAAAGGTCAAGGTCATGGAAAGGTAACAAAAAAGTTTCTGAGGCGAAGGTATGCGCTCTACCGAGTGCCCGTTGTAGTTTGTCTGTGTTCTTGTGTGTTTATCTGTGTGTGCTTGTATTTTTTTGTGTATCTGTGTGTGTAAATGGGTAAAATATGCGGAGAGGGCTGCTGCAAAGAGACGTGTCCGGACTAAGAGAGCCGAGCGTCACGGCGGTCCTCACCAGCTCCGTGATCATGGTGGGCCACAGCGAGGTGAGGTGCTGAGGAGACATGCGCAGCAGCAGCACTCGGAAGAACAGGAACACCTGAGCGTGAAGGATGGGCACCTGAGGCAGCCGCAGGGCCTCCACCAGACGCTCTGGAGAATACAAAACACACACAGATACACTTTAAAACATCTGCTCTGGCTCATATTGAATCATTTGGAAGGCTGTAGGACTCCGGGAAACTTTTTTTTCTCCTAGGAGGGGGCAGTTTGTAGAAAGCATGACCCCACAGACTCAACCCTTCATACACAGCAGGTTGAAATCTTCATTACAATTCATCTCTGTGCCGTTCATTGTGGGACCACTCAGACTAATAGAGCACGCGTGTGCGTTGTGTACCTTGTATGTCTGGCAGGTACTTCTGGTACTGGTCCACCTCACTGCTGTAGATGGTGAACGCCAGGCGCTTCAGCAGCATGGCTCTCTGCTCCAGCTCCGCGTCTCTGTTGGTGAACAGACTCAGAGAGCTGCTCTGGGCCACAGCCACCCGGGCTGAGGACACACACACACACACACACACACACACACACACACACACACACACACACACACACACACACACACACACACACACACACACACACACACACACACACACACACACACACACACACACACACACACACACACACACACACACACACACACACACACACACACACACACACACACACACACACACACACACACACACACACACACACACAAGATTGGTGGTCCAGCTAGTATCCAGCTATCCTGTTTTCTCCTCATCACATCCGTGGGGGTCACAGGTTGTACAGATTGTGAAGCTCCATAGAGGAAAATGTGCGATTTGTCGTATCGGGCTGTATAAACTAAACGTGACTCGTTTACGTCACATGGGCATATTTCTGTGAATGGGATACAGGTTGAAAAGTGAAAACACAAGTGTGACACTATTCAGGATGAATTCTGCTTCAGAAGAGGCACGGAAAGGGCGAAACATTCCTGTAAATGTGAGAACGCAGCCGACGCCGAGCTAAACGGCCCGCTATCACACCCAGATGTAATATACACGTTTATTAATTAAGCTAAAGAATCGTAAAGCTTACTCATGAGGTCTCTGAACGTGGTCTTGTCATGAGTCATCAAGTGGTCAATAATGGCTCTCCAGCTGAAAAATAGGAACATTAAAGTTAGTAATGAATTAACAAACAACCCCTTTACACATGCCAATAACATGAACCATTCAAATGTGTTTACACTTTGTCCTCCGCTAACATAATGATTCTGTATGTCTCTTAAAACTGAACACACGCTTATGCTTCTTATTCATTTAGAATTAAACATTTACAACAAAATAATAAACAATATTTTTGCTTGATTACACTTTATGGATGAATGTATAGAGTCCTATAGTTCATAAGCAATGCATAATAAAAGGATGCTCAAGCTGTTTGAAGAAATCAAACGGACAATTTATAACAGAAACTGGATCTATATATATTTTTTTATATTTATTAGGATACTTCTGTTGCACTTCTGGTTGGATGCCAAACTGCATTTCAATGCTCTGTACTTGTACATGTGTGATGACAATAAAGTTGAATCTAATCTAATCAGTGTGCATTTTAAGATCCCTCTCTCTCCCTCTCAGCCAAATGTTACACTAGTCTAGACTACACTCAGGGTTCTTACACATTTTGACCAATGGGTTTTCCAGGACTTTTCCATGACTTTAAACCAAATGTCAATGACCAAACTGAAATCTCAGTAAAAACATGAACAATTTAGAACATTTTGTGTATTGAGAGTGTACGCCGGCTTATATTTTGAGCATCTTTCTTTAAAAAACATTAATTATTTCAAACTTGGTGTGATCATGACAAATATCCATGACTTTTCCAAAACTTTTATGATTTAAGTTTTTTTCCATGACTTTTCCAGGCCTGGAAATGACCTTTTTAAAAGTCCATGACTTTTCCAGGTCTTCCATGACCGTAAGAACCCTGTACACTAGAATTTAATTGAATTTGAATAGTCATGAACAGAAGTTTCCTCTCCTACTCACTGGCTGACGCAGGAGGAGTCCATCTGGAAGAAGGTGTGGTCCATGAAGAGGTCGAAGGCCTCCTTCTTCCAGGCCCGGCGGGTGTACTGGTACCCGCTGAGGCTGCTCAACAGCTGGATGCAGGCCCGGTAGCTCGGGGCGTTGTGAGCACTGCCGGGAGAAACGGGGAATCACTTCACATAGAGCACTCACATTTACACGTTGCACCCTGTAAAAAAGGAAGAAGGCGCCCCCACCTGTGGTTGCGGAGGTAGGGCACCACGTAGTGCATGATATTAACCAGCAGCGGGATCACCCTCTCCTTCTCGTCGCTGTAGAACACCATGTCCAACAGGTGGGCCAGCACCTGGCGAACACAGCAGTCACCCACGTCAGTCTCACGCGTGCACGCAGTCGGCATGGCAACATCGATGAAGTTCTTCTCGGAAAGTCGCCATTCATCGTCAACTATTGAGCTCCCTTAATGGAAGAGTACAGACTGTACGTATGTATGTATGTATGACGAGATGCACTTCAGCGTTATGTTGATGTTTTGAATAAACACATTCATCTATAAAAAGGTGCCAACAATTGATTCATCGGTCCACAAATATTAAGAAAGTAGAGGCGATTGTGAATCAGCGATAAGGAGCTTCGTTGAGATGTGTCAGTGTGCTGTAGGGCTGCACCCTGAGTGAGAGAAGCTTGGGATGAACTCTGGAAAAAAGAGGCGGGGCCACTGAGAAAACAACAGGAACAAAGGAGTGAGAGACGTGAGTGCGTTACCTCGGCCAACAGCGTGAGGGCGTGAACGCTGTACACTGACGGAGTGAAGCTGGAGGCCTCCACCACCGTGAGCATCAAATCTACAAAACACACATGCCAAACCTTAGCAGCAGCTACATTGCGGGGGAAAGTATTAATACTGGACATGCTCGGTGCTCCGCTCTGACCCCTCATTCAGATTATGATTTTGACACTTGATTTAGCTGGATTACATTAATCCCCGACATTAAAATGCATCTTTGGAAGGAACACAGAAACGATCTTCCCCTTGACAAAATACAGATTCCCGAGCTCAGATGCTCAGATGCTTAGTAACGACTACTTTACAATCAACTGAAGTGTTCATGCTTGAATTCACTAAATCGTATGTCAGGAGATTCACTGGCAACACAGTGATTAATAAACATGTTTCTGTACGCATGAGTGTAAAATGTCACTCAATGACAGATACTTCATTGGCTTTCTTTTAGTGGCTGTGAGCAGCGTTGCACCTTCTACGTCAGCCTCCAGGTTGGCTCCGTCCACGACTATCTGGGGCGAGGCCTTCACCTCCAGGTTCCTCCTCAGCCAGGTGGTTTGCTCCAGGGAGGAGCCGGCGATGGTGCCGATGGCCTCCACCACCTTATGGGTCACGTCCTGCAGACGCAATAAGGTCGGTCACATGTTCTTAACTCTGGTTCACTCCATCATCCTGTATGCAGGGTTCTTACACATTTGGACAAATGGATTTCCATGACTTTTCCAAGACTTTTCCAAGATGTTAAACCAAATTTCCATGAACAAAATGAAATCTCGGTATAAACATGAAAAATGTAGAAAATGTTGCGTATTGAGAGCGTACGCCGGCTAATATTTTGAGTGCCTTTCTTTAAAAAATATATTAATTATTTCAAACTCAGCGTGATAACAAATTTCCATGACTTTTCCAAAACTTTTGCGATTTAAGTTTCTTTTTCCATCACTTTTCCAGGCCTGGAAATTACCATTTTAAAATTCCATGACTTTTCCAGGTTTTCCATGACCGTACGAACCCTGTGTATGACTACACGCCATTAAATGAAATCTCTTCGTTAAAAAAGGGTGTCGATGCAAGTTATTGAAGTTAAAGGAAATCAATGTAATGCTTTGAGAGTTGAACAGTAGCCCAGTTGGTGGCAGTAATTACCTGCAGCTCCCGTTGGTCCTTCTTGCTCTCCAGATTGGGATTCTTCAAGATGAACTCATTCAGAACTCTAGAGAAAAGGAGGAACATGTCAAATAAACTAAAGCCGGCGAAACGTTGAAGGCGGTGTAGAGTCTCCACAGGCGGATTTACTCAGACACACCATTAAACACAAGCAGCACACTAATATCCACAAAACAGAGTCAACACAGATGATTTTGAGTAAATTGGTACATCTGGACCACATCTAAGGGGAGAGGAGGAAGAGAAACCAACCCGAGTATGAGGAACTGTCCAGGGGCCGGCAGGCCCAACGACACGGAGTCCTTCAGCAGCGCCAGCAGAGAAGGCCAGCTGTCAACTAAACTGGACACGGGGATCCTGGCACACAAACGAGGAATGAGGATGAACACAAAGTAAACAAAGACGGCCTTAATAAAGAAACATTAAAAAGGATGTATACACTACGGTTCAAAAGTTTGGGGTCACTTAGAAAAAAACAAAAAAAAAACACTGTTTTTTCCAATGAAAATGACATTAAATTAATCATAAATACACTCTATACATAGTTAATGTGGTAAATGACTAAATACTTTAATGAAATCTCTACAGAGGTGTATAGAGGCCCATCTCCAGTTTTGTCTTATTGCCTTAAAAGACTAGCAGAGGGGTAGAACCCCCTTGAAACCCTTTTTTTTACTTTTTATTTTGCATTTTTCACAAACGGATTATTCCTTGACATTGAAACCCTTTTTATGTGAGCGCAGCTGAAAACAGTTATGCTGGTGAGAGAAGCTCTAAAACTGGCCTTCCTTTGAGCGACAAGTTTGAAGAACAATATTAATATTTACAATGAAAATCCTTATTTCTAACCTCGTCAACTATATTTTGAATTAATCTTGTATTCATTTAATAAATAAAAGTGTGAGTTTTCATGGAAGACACAAAATTGTCTAGATGACCCCAAACTTTTGAACGGTAGTGTATATCGAGCACGGCTGTGTGCAGTGGACTCACCGCTGGACGTAGGCATAGAAGAACTGCAGCATGCAAACCTCCAGAGAGAGGTGCTTCTGTGGGGGAGGAAAAAACATCCCGTCACGACCGGCTATGGAACACGACGAAGCTAAAACACAAGTGTCGAACCAATCCAAAGATTGCGCTCAAACAACCACCTTGTCCTTTGCAATGGCGGGCGGCTGCTTCAGGACCTCTTTGACCGTCTGCATGACCGTCTCCGTGCGCATGGCGCTCACCGAGCGGACCAGCTCCACCAGCAGCAGCTGCTCCTCACTGGCGGAGGGAATCACCTGAAATGCATGGCGTGTTGTTTAAATCACTCTTTGATTGCATTTGACTTTTACAGGTTAACATAAATGAGTCCACAGCAGATAAAGGCGGGACATCCACCTTATTTCTGACTGGAGTTTTGACTTGTTTCCTCTCATTCCAGACGTAGGCGATGGCTGCCATGAAGTGAGCGCCGTGGTTCATGGAGATTGGACCCAGCAGCTCCAGGATCTGCTGCCTCAGGTTCTGTAGACGAGACGCAAGCAAGGAGGTTAGGTTAGACCAAAACAGCTGATAACTTAGCATGCAAACAGGCCATACAACACGGCTCAATACAGTAAATCAATCGTACACTGTGGTATTTCCTCAAATTACTGGACATTTAATTTTCAGATATGCAACGATCCACAAGATCAATCGTAAAAGGTTATCCGCGTTCAAGTCCAGCTGCTGTTACACGTGTGGAGTCTACGCAATGCAAAATGCTCAAACTGACAGATGTTCATTGCAAAAGTAACTTTCATAAGCAGATTTTTATGCCTCGAGTTAATCCTTCTGCAGGGGCACAGGCCATGTAATCATTACAAATTATGTTCTGTAGATCACAAATTAATCACCATATTATCTCATTGAATTAGATTAAAACCCACCTCCAGAATAACAAAATTAAATCGTTTGGACATGGGTAATAACTGCTGCGTTAACCGGAAGAAGCTGATGGCAATGATGCCAATCATGGTGAAGACAACTCACTCCATCCCTCTCAACCAATCACCGCTGCCCTTATTCTACAGTCGAGTACGACATTACAAAGACTCGTTATCACCTTGCTAGACCGGCCCGGTGCAGTATACAGGGTTCTTACACATTTTGACCAATGGATTTCTATGACTATTCCAGGACTTTTAACCAAATTGCAATGACCAAATTGAAATCTCGGTAAAACATGACAAATTTAGAACATTTTACCTTTGAGAGCGTACGCCGGCTTATATTTTGAGCGTCTTTCATTAAAAAACATTCATTATTTCAAACTCTGCGTAAATGAACATGTGATTTTAACAAATTTCCATGACTTTTCCATAACTTTTATGATTTAAGTTTTGTCCATGACTTTTCCAGGCCTGGAAATTACCATTTTTAAATTCCATGACCGTACAAACCCCGAGTATATGTTTGAGTACCTTGGTAGAGCCCAGGTTGATGTTGGACGTGGAGGCGGCGGAGGCAGCAGCCGGCTTGTCGGAGCTGTCCGCCTGGTGGAGGACGCTCCACAGCAGGGTGACGGAAGACATGATGGTGTGGAGGATGGACAGGATGCCGGAACGAGCCTCGGCCAAGTGCTTCTGGTCAACGCTCACTTGTAACTGAGAGACAAGACAGTCAGTATACCGTTTTTGCAAAGTAGATCATATGTACAGGGTTCGTACACATGTTGACCGATGGAATTCCAGGACTTTTCCAGGTCTTTAAACCAAATTTCCTGAAATCTCGGTGTGTACGTGAAAACTTTTTGAAAATGTAGTATTCAAATAATGAGAATTACAAAGCATACAATATACCTAAATGAAACAAACGGATGAGAGACAATAGTTTGATTAAAAGAATAAACATTACTATACATGTTTATTCTTAGAAACACTTATATAAATGTTTATTCTTTTAATCAAACTATTGTCCTTTATGTGCAAATCTTTTTGGACGTGGCGTATGCCGGTCTTCCTTTCAAAAACATCTGAATTATTTTAAACTCGACGTAAATGAAGTGAATATAACAAATTTCCATGACTTTTCCAAAACTTTTCCAGGTCTGGAAATGACCATTTTAAAATTCCATGACTTTTCCAGGTTTTCCATGACCGTACGAACCCTGTATGTAACCGAGTCTTAATGCAAAAAAAAAAAAAGGTGTAAACTGCAGCAAAGGAGGCCTTTAGAACGGCCACATATTCACGTGTGTGTGCAGAGGTTGGAAACAATCACCGAGGATGAAAGAGTAACTTGTCGGTGCGCGGCGCCCTCACCTGGTGGTACTGGGAAGTGGGGTCCAGCAGGCAGTAGTGGATGATGGCCGTCACCCCCTCCAACACCGTCAGAATCAGGTCAGGAGGGATGCAGAGCGCCATCCACTGGGGTCTAGGACAGAGAGGGCAAATATCTTTTAACAGAAATTATAATTTAAATGCAAAATTCTGAATGCCAAACATTTTTTACAATGGGTACGTCAGAAAGTAATATGCAAGACAGCGATTGCATCTTGTGGTCAAGAGCGCCATCTGGTGACCCAACCCAGCCATTGCATTGCACTGCACTGCACTGCCAGTGTGATGTATGATAGTGTGTCAAAGTACGAACTGCAGATGGTAATACCTGGTGTCGGTGAGTCCGGTCTCATAGCGGTACTGATGAAGGAGATTATCCAGGTTCCTGCACAGCTGCAGCGTGACGGAGGCCACCACCCTCCTCAGCACCCTCCCCATGTAGGGCAGGGTGGCCGTGATGAGTCCGATCCACTGGGGGTGCATCTTGCACGCGTGGTGCTGATGCAGCGCGCGGATCACGGCGCACAGGAACATGCCCTGCGCCGTGATCGGCTGTCCGTGGAGATACTGCAGCGACGTCATCGGCTGCTGAGGGTTGACGTGCTCCACCTCCCCGCCCAGGACCTCGAACCCGGCCCCGGCGCCGCCGCCGCCCCCCGCCGCGGCGCCTCCCGCCCCTCCCCCCGCGGGCGCCCCGTCGGCCCCTTCTTCGGCCGGCACCAGGACCCTGTGCTCCAGGACCACGAGGCTCTGCAGCAGCCGGAGCAGCTGCGACTGGACGGCGCTGCAGCTGTCGATCTGGTCCTCCGACAGGTTGATGACGCTGTCCTCCGACAGGCCCTCCTCCACCGCGGCCGCGTTGGCGCCCGCCGCCTGCTGCTCGTGCCACTTCTGGGCGCTGAATATGGAGGAGAGCAGGCAATGGAGAACCACTTTCTGGACTTTGCACTTGGAGAGGACGTCGCTGATGAAGCTGGCGAAGCCCTTGGCGGAGCTGCCGGTGACCTTGACCAGCTCGCTGAACAGGAGCGTGAGGACCTCCACGCTGGTCAGCTGCATGGCCCGGTTGCCTGCCAGGTCCTGAGGGCCGGCGGTCAGGTGGGCAGAGTAATAGCTCCTGAGGAAGTACAGGCAGAGCGAGATGATGATCTCCAGGTACATGGCGCTGCGGAACGAGTGGGAGTGGGAGTCCTGGGGGATGGGGCAGTAGAAGTCTTTGCCCATGACGGAGACCCGGTGCCGGGCCAGGAGGTTCTGGAGCAGGGACAGCTGCGGCGTGTACGTGTTGTTGATGCTGGTGGTGGAGATGGCGCTCACGAAGCCCGAGGGCGTGGCTCGCAGCATGGCCGCGACGGCCGACAGGGCGTGGAGCGCCCGGGAGGAGTCGTACAGCTGCAGGTAGAGCAGGACGTGCTGGTAGAGAGGATGGATGTTGAAACGAGGAGGGGCGGAGGAGGCCCTGCGTCCCGAGACCCCGACTCCCCCGACGGTCCCCACGGAGCCCCCGCTGGGTGAGCCGGTGTCACTCTCAATCTCCGACACCTCGCCTTCCCCACAGCTGTACCAGTTCTCCAGATCCAGGCTGTCCCCGAAGAAAATACTGGTCGGCCGCAGTTTCTCAGCTTGACTTGCCATCTTCCTCAGCCGCTCCTCCTCTTTCCTCTTGGCCTTCTTGACCTTGGGCTTGGCCCCGGTGGATTTGTCCGCCAGCCTCTCCATGATCTTCCCCTTCAGGCTGAGCTGGGTGCTGCTGTGGCTTCGTTTACGGGCCTGAGGGTCGTCCACCTGCAGGCCGTGGTCCGGGGCGGCGGCGGCGGCGGCGTCGGCGCAGTCGGGCAGCGTGACGATGGACGGCGAGGAGCTGTGGCGGGTGATGCCCTCTCGGTGCTCGTCCTCTGCAGAAACTTCGGCCCGCGTGACGGAGAAGAACTCCAGCGTGCCTCCGGCCAGCATCTCGGGAAGAGTCTGGTTGTTGGAGCCTGAAGGAGGTCCGGAGTCCAGACGGGGACCGATGGAGGTATCTGAGGAGGTGCTGTCCGTGTCCGTCTGGGGCCAGTGTCCAGGTTGAGACGAGACTTCAAAAGAGGATCCCTCGTCTATTAAACTCAAAACATGGTCGATTAGCTCTTTTATGACGGAGGACACAGCCTCCTCTATAGGGTCCTTAAACGCGTCACAGGAGGAACCGGGCGGTTGGTCCGACCGAGCGGCTGCGCCGCTGGGAAACTCGGGTTCCTCAAAGCTACAATTCTCCAACGTAGATGATCGAGAACCACTGGACTCAGAGCTCTGGAGCTCCCCCTGTTGGACCACATGCTGATATTCACCAGCTAGTTGCAAGTTCTCACTGCTCAGGCTCAGCAAGGACAGGCTGTCACTCAGGGGGTTGACGGTCAGACAGAACGGCTCCATGTCACCCATCACCAGGCCTCGGAGCTCCTCCTGGGTCCTCATCTCATCTTGGATCTGACCAAAGTCTAATGAAAGAGAGAGCAGAAGATTTCCATCACAACCAGCGAATATGGAAACAATGTGGATAAGAAATGACGCAGGATTATTGGCATTTGCTTACTATCTGAAAAGCCAGAGTCCCTGGTGTAAAGGGCTTCTGGAGGCCCTTGGTCAGGGGGTCCAGGGGAGACCTGGGCCCAGTGGCGCTGGGCCTGGACCCTCTGGATGGATACTCGGTGGGTCTTGGGGTGGAGCAGAACGAGCAGCAGAGGCTCTAAAACCCGAGCGATGTCATGTCTCTGGAGAACCTGATTGAGCCAAGCCCGGCCAACGGCGCTGGTACACGGATCCCAATAGCTCAGACTGTCGAGCATGATGAAGAGAGATCTGTGGAGAAACAAATGTAAAAGAAAATCACAAAAAGAGCACTTGATAAACTGTATTCATGGAGAAAAACAAACTTTAAATGCACTAAAAACATTGCTGTGGGGCCGTGTACCTGTCAAAGGTGCGATTAAAAGGAGAGGACTTGGTGATGTTCAAGTCTCGAGTCAAATGCCACAGCACAGAGAACTTCACATGGGCCTCCAGACGGATTCTCTGGAAGCAAAAAGGAGCTTGAGCATGGACTTCACTGGCAGATATGATGAAGAGTCCCCTGTGACCGACCTTGTCTCTGTGCATGAGCTGCTGGCTGATGACGTCCTCACAGATGCTGGAGGAAGGCACCAGGTTGTGGAGCTGGTAGAAGAGCTCCACGCTGCGCTGATGGTGCTGAGGAGTCCCTTCACTCAACTGCTCCCAGAGGATCAGAGCTACACCCTGTGGGCCGCGATTGGAGAATACAGGGTTCTTACACGTTTTGACCAATGGATGTCCAGGACTTTTCCATGACTTTAAACCAAATGTCCATGACCAATCTGAAATCTCGGTATAAACATGAACACTTTTGAACATTTAGCGTATTGAGAGCGCACGCCGGCTTATATTTTGCGCGTCTTTCTTTAAAAAGAACATGAATTATTTTAAACTCGGCGTAAATGAACATGTGATTATAACACATTTCCATGACTTTTCCATAACTTTTATGATTAAAGTTTTTTCCATGAACATTTTTGAAAATGTAGTATTCAAAGAATGAGAATTACAAAGCATACAACACATCTTGAATTAAACAAATTACATTATCCCGACCGCTTCCTGAGCTGTTGTTGCTACGGCCAGCGAACTTTCCAGTTAAGGTGCGTTCGCTTGCAACGGGAAAAAATAATAATTGAGAGCGTATGCCGGCTTATATTCTGAGTGTCTTCCTTTCAAAAACATATGAATTATTTTAAATTCGGTGTAAATGAACATGCGAATATAACAAATTTCCATGACTTTTTCAAAACTTTTATGATTTAAGTTTTTTCCATGACTTTTCCAGGCCTGGAAATGACCATTTAAAAATTCCATGACTTTTCCAGGTTTTCCATGACCGTACGAACCCTGAGAATAAACACGGTCAAGACGATAAAAGACAGGAAATGACGCCACGTGACCCCGAATCGAGAACTCCACCTTGAAGAAGGTCGTCTTGTCAGCGATGTACTTCAGGATTCCCTGAGTGAGCGGCGGCCGGATGACGACGGCGACTCGACCCTGGCTGGGGCTCATGGACTGGGCGGAGTCGGAGCCGCCCCCGGACGCGACGCTCTCGGCGGTCACCATGGCGACGGACTGGGTGAGCCCCACGAGGTCCATGAGGAGCGAGATGGCCACGCCCTGCTGGCTGAAGTCCCCGGCCAGGCAGCAGGCGTCCATCAGCGTCTGCAGCCACACCGGCAGACGGACCTGCTGCCGGTCTGTGTTGAAAATACCAGATTGAGAATTCAACCAAAATATTGGCGACATGCAGAGATACGGCAACCCGCACGGGCCAAACGCATGACTCGTCGCCTCACCTCTCGTCTCATCTGATTTTGACGACAAAATGTTCGAAATTAGTCATGCATAAAGATCCGTGGACAAATATTAATATAAATTTGATGTTATCATTATTATTATTTTATTTGTTTTCCTTTTTTTACTCATGATGGCCTCCCCTGACCGCACGTCCCTGATCAAAACCAAGGTTAACCTTTCCGGTCCCTTCCCACCGGACCTGACAGTTATTGCACATTGTGCTCACTTTATCATTTATTTGTATGTGTCGCGTTCTTGGCACGTACCGAACTGCTCTTCCTGCGCGGGTGACGAGTTGAGATTGCCCTCTGCGATGTAGACGGGGAAACTGGAGCACTCCAGGAAGAGCTGGCAGGCGGCGGTGAAGGCGGCGACCCCCTCCCTCTGGACCGGCCCGGCTTCCGAGCACGACTCCGTGTGCTGGGAGCCTTCTGAAGCCGCGGGCCCCGATTTGATAACGTCGCCTCTTTCCCCCGCCTCGGCTTTGTCCCCGTGCCCCGGCGTAATGTACAAGGAGATGAGTCGGGAGAGGAACTGCTGGAAGTGCTCCAGGCAGCACTGCATGACCGGTTTGTCCAGAGGCTTGGCCTGAGACGGGCCCGAGGAGCGGCGGGCCGTCCTGACCGCGGGGAGCGGCTGGGCGCTTTGCTCCGACTCGTCCGGGCCGTCGACCTGGTACTGGACGAAGTCTGCGAAGCCGCCCTCGGAAGAGCGACCGCCGGGAGGAGTTTCTCCGTCCTCGGACATCTCCCCAGCCTGCAGGAGGACAGAGGAGGTGAAGAAGAGGGACAGAAACAAAAAGACGGGGAACGGGGTTGATCAGTAAACTGGGAATACTAGGAACATACTGCTGGTTTTAATGTGTTTAAGAGCCTTCTCAACCACACGGGGGTTGTCATTATACAGGCTGACCAGACCTAGGAAAGAAAGGGCTAAACTAGGAATGACATGATGCCGCCAAACTCCATTTGATTTAGAGAGATGTCAATCAATCTGATAATACAAGTGAGACACCTCTGTGAGGGGATGTGCAAATACTTTCATGATCGCAGCGTGCCAAACATGTTGGACAGATCCTTAAATAGAGACGACTATATCGGATATATTGACGTTTTGTCATGCAATGAAAATGTAGCGTTGGGCAAACTGAGCGTATCGAATGTGAGACAATGTCAATATGAGAACAAAAGATTGGGGTAGTAATGTCTATCCCATTGTTATTTCTCTATTTAGGGCCCTTGAAGGCAGAGCTGAACGCCTTCTTTGACGCAATATTGGATTTAGAGGATTACAGCTTCATTTACAATGTGTGACTTATTTATCAAGGTACTTAATTCGAAAAAAACGAATTCCTATCGAGAACTTAATTTTGAAACACTATCAGCCAGACACTGATATAAGATGTAATCCACGTCACATTTGCAGTAAACGCAGAACTATGAGCTTTAATAGTGCATTCTTAAAACCCACTTTTATAGAACTGCTTTTAAGTGATATCGTCCTTTTATGTTTTTATTTTAATTGGCTATTGGTTTGGTTTTAGTTGTATTCAATGCTTTTAAGGTATGGACTTTTTTGTTTGCCGCCATTTAAGTTGTGTTTATGCTTTGTTTATCTGTAGAGCACTTCGTAAACCTTGTTTTTAAAAATACTATATAAAGTTATTATGTCTCATTGACCTGGTCAATGCATCGTTCTGTCCACTGGTCATTACATAGTGACATGTACACACAGCTGGGCCCCGTGTAGACGGAGCTGAACACCAGGTTTCCATCCTGCCAGACGGACTGAGATGTAACTTCTTCATATTGTTAGTAACAGCTTTCAGGGCCGGAGGGCGTCCTGGGAAGCGTTCCGATTGAGGCAGCATTCGGGCTGAAGCCTGGACTCAGATGGCACGTCGGACGGGAAATTCTCTACATGTCCCTCAGGGTGGGGGGTGGGGGGGTGGAGTTTAAAGTATTCAGTGGATGCATGTGGAATCTTTTCCACTCCGATGGAGAGGGCTCACCCAGGAGGCATCGCTCGCTCTTATTCCGCAGAGACGAGAGGCGAGCCGGGCTCAGCTGTTGGTTAACCATCTTCTGTCTTTCTACCTCTCCTCCGTCCCTCGTGAGCCTACCTCAATGCATCCAGCTCCCTTCAATCTCGCAGCTCGGGACCGATTGACTGAACTTAAAATAATCGCGACTCACTGAGCTCTCGAACACTTCGACAGCCAGGTTGCCGGAGGGGGACCAGGAGCAACCGGATGGCCAGACTAAGCGTTTTGGTCTGAACAAGTCTTCACATGCCTCGCGTCGAGGGAGTGGTGGATGGCGGGGGCCGGGTGGGACCACCAAGCCGACTACCGCATAGACAACGGAGCCTACGGGGGCCCTGTTCAGGGACCAGGGACCGCCATCAGAGCCTGAACTGATGGCTTTCTGGGCAGCAACTTGTAAGGGAAGTGGGTCAAAGTGGGAGTCTGTGCTTTTATCAAAAGATGTTGTTCAAAGACTAAACGGAGTCGTCAGCTGGCAGGAGTTTCAAAGTACGAGATCGGCATAGCGGGGGAAACGCTTTAGTTTTGGTGCTTGTGAACACTTTTTATTTAAAACTGACATCTAAAGCGACACACGCTCTGATCTTAAAGTGATTTAAAGTGGCAGGACAAACACGATTCACGCAACACATTGTTTACAGGGTTCTTACACAATTTGACCAGTGGATTTCCAGGACTTTTCCATGACTTTTAACCAAATTTCCATGACCAAACTGAAATCTCGGTATTTACTAGAACATTTTAGGAAATGTTCCGTATTGCGAGCGTACGCCGGCTTATATTTTGAGCGTCTTTCTTTAAAAATCACATTCATTATTTCAAACTCGGCGTAAATGAACACGTGATTATAACACATTTCCATGACTTTTCCAAAACTTTTATGATTTAAGTTTTTTTCCATGACTTTTCCAGGCCTGGAAATGACCATTTTAAAATTCCATGACTTTTCCAGGTTTTCCATGAGCGTACGAACGTGGAACTTGTTCCCCCTCACCCGTTTGTCGTCCTTGCCTCCGCCTGCCGAGTTTGAGCGGTTGGCGGCGGGGTTGGCGTTGGCGTTGGCGTTGGCGTGGCCCTGGGGCCCCGACGGCAGCGCCAGAGGGGACACCAGCGGCGGCTGCACTTTGCTGAGGATCTTGGAGCAGAGGCGAAGGCAGTGGGTGAGCTCCCCGAGGCCCAGGGCCTGCAGGTGAGCGGTCAGAGCCGCCACCATGCGCAACAGCAGCTGGGGAAGATGCTCCGTCTGGATCTCGATGTAGGTCTCCTGGGAACGTCGGGGACAAACGGAAGGGAAGTCAGGACTCGGGAGGATGTGAGGGGCAATTATTGGGCATCTGGAAGGCGGTGAACCTGATGCAACGCAATTATGGCCCTGAACCTAACTCAAGCTGATGGTGGACCTTCAAATGGTTGATTTAATGCAGTTTGCTTGGTTAAATATTATTAAATACAAATTAACATCTCGAATGATCGATTGACCACTTTTCCCTTGGAGGGGAAAGATGCTGAAATAAAGAAGAAATATGATCTGCTACAGTCCAAAAGATAATTAGTAAAAAGCTTGTGATAGTTAGGATACCAAAATGTTGCCGTTTATATGATGAGACTATTTTATCCAAAGACGTCTCTCCCATTGTTTGGGGATTTCTTGGTACATTGGCCATTCCTTTATTTTATTCTAGTAAAAAGATATACACAGCTGTCGTTCTTTTCCCTAAACAAAGACTCTAAACACTTAGATCCACTTCCTGCATTTTATAATGCATTTATCATTAAATAAATTGGACCTAAATGTACAGACCCTTGTATTCACATCGACTCAACAAGCACAACACATTTTTATGAAAGCAAATAAAAGCACAAATTACAACAAAGAAAACATAAAATTAGCATTATACATTGAAGTCAATTAGAGGAGTCATATTTTTTACAAATAAGCGAGCAGTGCAATAAAACATATCTGCATGCATGCTGAACAGGAAACATATACACTGGGCGGAGATTTCATTTTCACAAGATCCACACCACACAGCCGGGGTAAGTTTACATCATTAATGACTTAGAATCCCACTTCTACGGATCATTTGGTTCTCCATTAACATTTGAGTTAATATAAATATTTGATATATATATATATATATATATATATATATATATATATATATATATATATATATATATATATATTTGAGTTAATATATAAAAATATATATATTTGAGTTAATATATATATATATATATATATATATATATATATATATATATATATATATATGAGTGAATATATATAATATATATATATATATATATATATATATATATATATATATATATATGAGTTAATATATATATATATATATATATATATATATATATATATATAAAGTCAGTCTGAAATGATCACTCAAAGCAGGGCGGGGACAAAGATGGCCTGAGGGGATGTCGGCAGGACGTTGAAGAAATGTTATCGTAGCCTCAGTGAAGCAGCAGGGTGAGGGGAAAGGAAAGAGCAGCAGTACTTTACCTGGCAGATTACCCTCATGCTTCTAGTAGGCTTCAGGAAAAAGAGCAGATAGTTTGAACAGACAGGAGCAAGCAGAGGACACACACCTGGTTCACACACACACATGGATTTCCAAACTGTTCACATTTGGAAATACTGTATATTCTATATTCAAGAATATTTCTATGAGGATGCAAACAATATTTTGGGAGGGAAACAACACAGGTCATTTTTGTAAACTTTGTGGAGATTGCACACACACACACACACACACACACACACACACACACACACACACACACACACACACACACACACACACACACACACACACACACACACACACACACACACACACACACACACACACACACACACACACACACACACACACACACACACACACGAGAGGAGGGACAGGAGGATGTGGTGGAGTGACAACAAAACAAATCTATAAAGGAACCGCAATGGAAACATAAAAATGTAGAAAGAGAGACTGAATAATGACGACAAAAGAGTGTGAATGGAAAATTAATGGAAATTACAAATATGTGTAATGGTAAAAAGAAAGTCATGGTGGAGAAAAGACAGAGAAAAACAAAGATGGAAAAATAGAGGAAGAGATATAGAAAGAAAGATATAGATAGAAACATAGATAGAAAGAAGAAAAGAAAGAAAATCATTAAAAGAAAGACAGAAGAAAAAGGATCTCACCAAAGAAACAATATCCAGCAGGAAATCGACCAGCTGACAGAACTCCACCAATGAGAGCTCCGGATGATCCAAGCTCCCAGAATGCCGCGGTGCACGCGCGTTGCTGTTCACTGTCCTCCTGCAAGAGAGAGGTATGTGAGAACATTCTAAGATGGTGAGCAGTGACCTCAGGTGCTGGATGTGGTGTTGAGGGTGTGAAGGCAGTGAGGAACACATCTTGGCTCGCATTGGGTCGGTATCAGCTGAGCAGTGTATCGAAACACCACAACATCTCTACCCGGCTCCATAAACATGACGCTCCGGTGTTTGGACCCGGCATAACGAGCGTTTGTGCACACGTGAATATAAACGAGCAAACCTGCAGCACTCCTCAAACCAGCGGGCGATGTAGTCCCACATGTAGTACGGCTCAAACGAGTTGAACAGCAGGTTGGCCGTTTTGATCAGTTCTGCCGTCTTCTTGTTCTCTCGTAGTTTACTGAAAATAAAAATTAGCATCTTAGTGTGTATTGAGAAAGAAATTTAAAAAATGCACATCTATTTTAATGTTAGCCATGATTCAAGTTACTCATGTAGAAATGATGTCACATTTTTTTCCTATGTTGTAATTTTTCATACACCTTTTCCTAGTAAGTTGTAAAGCTGTTTTTTGCACACCCAGGATAAATCCGATCAGTTAAATGTCCTAATGTTGAAATTATTAGATGTTCTTGGTAAACATATCCCAATTGTTATATTCCCCCTTTGTTTTTCTACAATGATTCAACAACAAAATGTAATATTCTTGGACTGACCTGCTGAGGTGTGTTTGGTCTTTACTGAAGGGACTCTGGTTCTGGATGTCCAGCTCTGTTCGGCATTGTGTGTGAAGAGTCCGAAACACCTCGATTAGAACGTCCTCGAGGATCGCTGGACCTGGAGGGGCACATACCGACGGGAGAGGTGACGCATACCATGTGACATTTTGACTGGACTGTTGGAGTCTACATGCTGATCGAGTGATTACCAAGTTCCGGTTTGTCCAGCAGACTGATGAGGATGCGAAATGGCTTGAGGTCGTGCATGAGGATGCTCTCCTCCTCCCCGCCCCGGGCCTTGCCTTGCAATATCCCCACCATTGCCTGAAAACACACACATCTCTATTACAGTAATCCGAAAACTCCAGAGCATTTTTTTCCCCGCTTCGTCTGCCACTTAATGGTGGAAGACCAAGAACAGACGGTCTCTGTAGAACCAGCCTTCTCCCAACGGAGGGAACTGCAAGAACTATTTCAGAGCAGATGGTGGATGAGCAAACTAAAAGCACATTGGAAACTAAACTTCCCCTCCTGGTCGCTCTGTTTTGCCGCCCCCTGGAGTCCCAGAGCTCATCACACGCCGGGAGGCCAGAGGCTGTGAGCGTGACAGACAACACAAGTGTGTGTGTGCGCTGGAAAGGTATTTGGGAACTTCAAAAGGACACACTACTGGGAATAGTAGGAGAGAGAGAAACACAAACAGACACACACACAAACACACACTTCACCTGGACGAGCATGTCTTTAGAGAAGGTGTTGAAGTAGTGGCTGGCGTGCTCCTCCGGGTTGCTCTGCCGCGTGCTGCGGGGGCCTGTTTTCACCCCGTTGTTGTCAAAGCCTTCAAAAATAATTACGATGGTGTAAATACCAAGTTGTGATTAAAAAAAAAAAATCTAATGTATTATATTACATGTCACTTAACAGATGCTTTTATCCAAAATCCGTTAAACCATTAGTAAAAACTATCATAATCAACCTCCATTATTTTCAGACCATTTGATGAATAAATATATATTTTAACAGCAAAATATTTGTGTTTGGGGTCAGAATGAGTCCAGGATAGCACAAGAGTTCAAAACTGTCGCAACATCCAGAAAGCTAGAGATGGCAGCAAGATAATAAGCCAGTCATTGTGGGAAGAGAACCTTGTCTGATTGGCCCAGAATTAGAGTCACACTGCACTGTAGGTCCGAATTTGAGAGCCTCACCTACAAATCCACATTCTATTTGTTTCTTATCTCTTCTGTTGACCTAAAATCAGACTTATCGTAACGCTGCTGATTATGCTCGATAAAGGCCGGGCCCATCCTTCGCCATGCACACACTTACCATCATGTTCATCCCACAGACGTTTGCAAAGAAAAGAAAACACAGTAAGATGGTGACGACAACAGATACAAGCCTACTGTATGATCAACACAACAACACAACCATGTGGGCATATATTTCTGTATTCATTGACTTCCCCAAAGGAGAATTCCTCTCTAAACTTCATAATATTCAAGAAATGGCATGTTGGAATAGTACTGTGTGTGTGTGTGTGTGTGTGTGTGTGTGTGTGTGTGTGTGTGTGTGTGTGTGTGTGTGTGTGTGTGTGTGTGTGTGTGTGTGTGTGTGTGTGTGTGTGTGTGTGTGTGTGTGTGTGTGTGTGTGTGTGTGTGTGTGTGTGTGTGTGTGTGTGTGTGTGTGTGTGTGTGTGTGTGTGTGTGTGTGTGTGTGTGTGTGTGTGTGTGTGTGTGTGTGTGTGTGTGTGTGTGTGTGTGTGTGTGTGTCACACCAAGCAGCCAGGCGTAGAGTCTGCGGTTGAGCGACATGTCTCTCCTCAAAACCACGTGGAGAGCTGCCGACAGGATGCGGATCATGTCGGGGCGAGTCGCCTGAACACAACGAGAGAGAACACAAGGTTTGTGACTTTCACAAATATGCATTTGTACATACACGCTTTGATTTACGGCCCTCAGGGTTCAAGAATGTGAATGAAAGGATTTAACAAGCAGCCAGCGTGAGTCACCACTTGGCTGACTTTGATCCAACCCTCATCCTAACCCTAACCCTTGCAGACACATTCGAAAAAACATATCGACACTAGCTGATATATGAATAGTTTAATATATGAATATCTGCCAGTTAGATACTTTGGTCTAATAATTGTGAATTTACTCTACAACCAGGGTTCTTACACATTTCGATAAATGAATTTCCATGACTTTTTCAGGACTTTAAATCAAATGTCCATGACCAAACTGAAATCTCAGTAGAAACATGAACAATTTTGAAAATGTTGCGTATTGAGAGCGTACGCCGGCTTATATTTTGAGCGCCTTTCTTTAAAAAACTAATTAATTATTTGAAACTCGGCGTAAATGAACACGTGATTATAACAAATTTCCGTGACTTTTCCAAAACGTTTATAACTTAAGTTTTTTCCATGACTTTTCCAGGCCTGGAAATGACCATTTTAAAATTCCATGACTTTTCCAGGTTTTCCATGACCGTACGAACCCTGTACAACAAACTTTCCTCACCTGGCTCATGTGGAAGGGGAAGCAGAAGAGGATCAGGTCCAGGGTGCTCCTCTGCACCAGCACACTGGAGTCCTGGACAGAGGTACTGACCGCCTCCACCTGGTGAGAACAGAGACACGCCATCATTCAACCGGCCTACTTACATTGGTATTTATTTTTTTCAAATTGAGTGCATTCAACAACATAACACTGTATTTTAATCATATTTGAACCTATTGATTCACTGTACCCATACAAAAATACTCGGCTTTGGAGGAAAGTGTGCAAATCTTATTTTCAGCTCAGGAGCACGCAATTGTATCGCAGTGTGCCGTCACGTACCATGAGCTCGATGTCACTGCCAATGACGTAGAGCTGGTCCTCCATGGAGAGCTTGCGGTTGAGGTGCAGCAGAACAAAGGACACCCCGGGGAGACGCACAGCGGGGCTGGTCAGGATGCTGCCCCATAAGGCGCTGTAGAAGGCCGACTGCTCCACCGCCGCCGCCACCTTCTCCAGCAGGCTGTTGGTTCTACAAAAGACACAGAGGGACACACACACACACAAGCTGGTTATGTTTGTGGTCTTGTGGGTTTGAATGTACACATGTAACGCATTAAATCATATTTACTGAGTTGCGCCGGTTTTATTGACCCCTGTGTTCAATGCAGCAAACACAAGATATTAAAAGCAACACACACACACACACACACACACACACACACACACATACATACATACATACATAGATAGATAGATAGATAGATAGATAGATAGATAGATAGATAGATAGATAGATAGATAGATAGATAGATAGATATCGTTCAATGCTGATGAGCTTTCTCTGAACAGAGCGCTCATTCACTGCTGTTAATGAGGCCGTTGGGATCTCCTGGTGAAGCTTTAATTTGCCATTTCCACATAGTGAGAACATACATAATACATTCTATTTGGGCAAATAAGGTGATCTTATTTTAAGGCTGATAAGATTAAAATGCCCCTGTGTGGAAACTAAATTGTTCTCACAGTAACAGGAAATAGCTACAGGAAGTAGTAAAAATAATGCAATCTCCTATTAACCTCAATATGAGGAGAAAAACAAACTAAACTGAAGACTGCTCGATACTACTCATCTGGACTATAACTATTAAAACTATATATTAAGAACTTAATGGGAAAAATAGATATCACTATACATGACGACCCTGAAATATAAGCCTTTTTGTGGAGGATGTAACAGGTGGCATTGCTCACCGGGACAGTAGATCTAGTGGGGCCATTGTTAAATGAATAATCACCTGTGCTTACCTGCAAAATACAAATTCAATATTCTACCATGAAAGTGATGTCACTGTGGCTAAAGCTGTAACCACAGCGCCCTCTAGGGACTAATTGACGGTAGTGCTGATGAGATGAAGTCTTGCTCTGTTTTTGCAATATCTGAGATATTATATCAATAATAAACAAACAACAATGCAACATTAAATTACTAAATCAATAAAATACAAATAGATGCGAGGAAAACACTAAATTTAACTTGACACGCGTCTGCAGGTAATTCCTGGAATCAAACTATAAACTTGTTTTGAACTGTCGAGGCAGAGGTCTGTGTCCCGAGTTTAATCTTTTAATGTTATCTTGCAATGACTCACACGTCTCATATATCATTCAGTCGATCCCGAAATCAATTCACTTCCCCATTACGCTATGAAATGCCTTCTCCTAATGGACTGTTCCGTTGCCTGCATGTGCGCATTAGAGGCGTTTTCTTTCCGCCCTTGCTCTTCTCACCTGTCGTAATACTCGGAGCCCTCCTCCAGGCCAGGCAAGACGCCGGTCAGCAGTCCCTGCAGACCCGGTTTCAGAGTCTTTCCCAGGGGCAGGTAGTAGGTCTCGTAGAGCCCCAGCAGCACCGGCTTCACAGACATGGCGGCATTGGAGAGTAAAGGGAAGAGCCCAGAGCTGCGGCGAGAACACAAAATTGTTAGAATAATAATTATATATATTCGAATAATGGCAGAAAGCTTTATCAGGGTTCTTACACATGTTGACCGATGGATTTCCATGACTTTTCCAGGACTTTAAACCAAATTTCCATGACCAAACTGAAATCTCGGTATAAACATTAACAATTTAGAACATTTTGTGTATTGAGAGCGTAGGCCGGCTTATATTTTGAGCATCTTTCTTTAAAAAAATAATTATTTCAAACTCGGCATAAATGAACATGTGATTATGACAAATTTCCATGACTTTTCCAAAACTTTTATGATTTCCTTTTTTTTTTTTACATGCCTTTTCCAGGCCTGGAAATTATCATTTTAAAATTCCATGACTTTTCCAGGTTTTCCATGACCGTAAGAACCCTGTTTATCCAGTGCAAGTGGAACTCCAGTATCACCTGTACAGAAATAGGTCTTTGGCCAGCCTCTTGGGTCCAATGATCTTGAAGATGATCTCGTACGTCTCCAGGGCCTTGCGGTGGACCCCGCTGGGCAGGGCCGGGTGGAGGCATTGGGCCAGACGTTTGCCTATCGTCAGCTTCTTGGGAACCACTTGGTATTTTGCATTGTTCTGCAAAACCTGAGACGGGGACAGTTGATAAGAAGCAGGCGCTCACAACAAGACGACAGAACGTTCATGTTTGTAATTCGAGAGCAGATTGGATGTTATTATATGCTTCTAAAAGTAAATGCTGTTTATTTAAATGAATTCAACCCTTTTGGCACATCTTTATACACCTTTGAGATCCTCACCTTGTTGAGTTTGCCCAGTGCAGAGATGAGGTCGGCCCACTCACTGGAGTACTCAAAGTTCTTGAGGGCTTTGTCCACGGCTGCCACATAGTTCCTGTACTTGGAGTCACTGAGCAGCTCCACTTCCTCTGCATTCATTCTCCTGGGTGGTTATTGCACTAACGTGATACACCAGGCACACACACGTACATCACACCTGCAATGGAAAAGAAGAGAAAACCAGAAATATACAAGTGGTGAGATAAAAGTGTCTCTACATGTTTGACCGTGAAGAGAGAGGGGGGGACATACATTATGGCAGGGTGAAGCAGGGGCCATTTAAAAATAATAAAAAGTAGTAGACATCAGGATAACGTGTGTGTGGGGGGGGGGGGGGGGGTCCACGTTCACACAGAAAAACACATTTATTTTTTTGAGGAATGGCAGCCCAATTTAATGTAGAAGTATCGAATATAAACACGACTTGCCCCAGCAGTGAAGGTGGAAACTTTAACACCAAAGAGGGCTCGGCCAACACCTGACCCACTATCAGCGAGCCCGTCACGCGTAGTTACAGCGAGGTCGGCGATGACTAATTAATGTTTTATTACTCACACCTGTGCTATTCCTGCGGTGAGAAGCGCCCCCAGGTAGACTGGGAGGAGTCTCGCGTGTTTTGAAGCGTTTGAGGGTCTCGCTCAACAACAGCGGCTGAAGGAAGTCTCGCGCAGGGGAACTAGCTTGAGTCAGCTCGTCTTTATTAAGTCACGCGTAACACACCGTAGAGCGGGTACACCTGTCGTCCAAACTACGGCGGCCGCGGCATGCCAACGTTCGCATTGTGTCGCGGAAATTACAAACCAAGCATTTAATAATAAACGCACGTTCAGCTCAGGGATATTTGCAAAATGGTATTCGAGGCGTTATACTGTCGTTTTGATGGAGCGAGGCGGACGGTTATAGTGCAGCGCCGGGGCTCGCGAGACACGAGCTAGGCGAGGTGGTTTCCGCCAACGTAACGTCGCGTTACGACGTTTAACAAATGGAGGCGGGTGTGAACGCTTACCGATACAGGACGGCGACTGTCATTCAGTGCGGAGTAGAAACGCCTGACAGCGGCAGCGATGTGATGAGCGAACTACAGCTAACGTGACCGTTAGCAGCGGGTCGTTTAAACGCTCGAGGCGAAGGGCCCGCTGTGCCTTGACAGGAAGGCTTGGGGAGCAGACGATGGGTGATGGTATTCTACATATTCTTCTGTCTCTTTGTGTGGTCCGGCGGTGTGTAAATAAACACTGGTGAGCGCATCGGTAGCTTCCAGTGCCAGAGCGAGACGGGTGACAGCTCCCAGACTGCACTGCAGATTAGCTGGACGTCCAACGGCGCTTCCGCGTGGAGGTCTTCCGCCTCTCGGCGACGTCAAGTCACCTGACTTACACACAGTCCA
This sequence comes from Liparis tanakae, assembly GCA_036178185.1. Classification (NCBI taxonomy): domain Eukaryota; kingdom Metazoa; phylum Chordata; class Actinopteri; order Perciformes; family Liparidae; genus Liparis; species Liparis tanakae. The sequence goes on from CM070092.1 coordinate 17,311,192, forward strand.
TTTTTTTCAAAATAAAATAAAAAAATGTATAGATATTTTTTAAATTGTGTGTAGGATCTTAAGTTACCAAACGATTAAACTAAATATATATTTAAATACATTATAATTTGGTAGTTTACAATAGTAATTGCTCTCCCAGTCCGTTGTAGCAGACTCATCTCACTAAACTGGTCCGGCTCAATCATTGGCTGCAAAGAGAAATATCTGGAACAGGTGATGGAATGAATGAATGAATGTAATGAATGAAAGAATGAATGACATGAATGAATGAAATATACTTTATTAATCCCCAAGGGGAATTTTGGTGACAACAGAAGCCGCCCGATAAAACTAAACACAATAAAATATAAGTATAAGAAAGAAAGAAAGTGACAGTGCATAAAGTAAAGTGTGCAAAGTGAAATATAAAATACAAAATAACATATAATAAAATATGTATGTATATATACACAGCATATACACAACATATATGTAAATATAAATAAAGCACTGTAACATTAAATCATATATATATATATATATATATATATATATATATATATATATATATATATATGGATAATGGAGAGGACACTGAAGACATTATTGTCCATATTGGATAACCCGGACCATTCTCTCCACCACATACTGCAGGTGCAGGGACAGCGTAGCATGCAATATCAAAATGCTAAATATCTACCACTACTCGAAGAACGCTAGTTAGTTAACTTCCTTTTATTTTGAATTGTCTGACCGGATGCTTCTCTCTTTCCGTAGTGTGCTTGATGTTGGCGGCATAGTCACGCTGCAGACGAGCAGCGTTACCAGCCTCTGGATACCACGAGCTAGCTGGAGCAGACTTGTCTTCTTTTGGATGCTATGCGGCAGAGTCTCACACCTATACTGAGTTTTGAGTAGCGCGTGATTCTTTTTTATTAATAACTTCTGAATAGTGCGTTGCAAAAATGGCAGACGTAGAAAAGCCAGCCAAAACACATGGAGTTGGAGTCTTCTTAGAGCTGAGAAAGAGACTGGAGAGTGGGCTGCTTATTGTGGGGTAAGTTAGTTCATTATGTCTGATAGAAAGCTCACGAGCTCAACCGCTGATTTAGGGTTAGGGTTGCTTTTCTAGTTTTCCAATACATATATTATTAGTAACGTTTGTGAAACGTTACCTGCCGGTTGTTTCAGGGACATATTTATTCTCGTGTGAGCTAACGTTAACTGTTTAAATATATGATGCAGCGTGCCTCTTTTGTTAGCAACAAGTAGCACCTGTAGTAGATTAAACCCGCTATCAGGTGCATAACTATTATTTATATTTTTATGTTTGTGTTCTGATGCAATGTGACCTATGCATGAAACGGTGGTTACAATACTTTGGGTTCTGCTCATTGTATCACTCATCAAGTAAACAGACTTAACAAGTAGCATATGAAAAGAAGTTTAGCTTATTTTGATACTTTTGTAGTATTTATCAATGGTGGAAACTACCTTAGTGCATTTACTCGAATACTGAACTGTAGGCACTACCTTTTGAGCCATGTGTAATTCAGTATCTCTATTAAATGCTACTTTCTACTTCTCTTGCATTTCAAATGCAACTATTGCAACTTTTGTATCACTATGTTTAGCAACAGTTACAGCACTGTATATATTTTATGTTGGAATTGATTTGACGACTACAGATTAGTATATTTAGTTGTTACATTTCCTCCACCTTGATACATTACATAAGAAAATACATCTGCATGTCTAATAGTGAACCTTCAACTCTGGCAAAGGCAATTCTGCTTATTGAGTTTTCATACTTTGGAATTATATTTTGAATTCAGGACTTTTACTAGAAATTGAGCATTTTGTAAGCAAAAATAGCCCCTTGGCTAACTCTGGCAAATTTACTGAAATGTTTTTATCAATGTGCACTGTCCCTTATTAAATAAACCATTACAAAAATAAAAATACAATAGGTAGTAAGGCACCTCGTGTGTATATATATATATACAACTACTGTTTCAATGAAGATGTGTGTTCGTAATACCAATTAATTAACTACATTAAAATGATTCAGAAGCAAACATCAGGGTCAGAAGAATCTCTCTGAATGTGGGTGTAGTACACCTTCACCGTCACTAGATGGGGCTATTGAGATTAACAGAGAACCGTGGAACAGTCTGTTGCCTTCATATTATAATATCTCCACACAGAATACTTGACAGAGGAGGGAACAAGTAATTATTAAGACTAAACATTTTTTTATATGTATTGCCAGGGTGGGAATATTTCTTTGGTTCACCGAATACAACAAAACGACCAAATAAAGACAAACGCGCACAAGATTACATCACACATTTAAATGGTTAAAGTAAGAGTGTGGCTTAAATCTTCTGCCAGTGTGTTGAGTTAAGAGTGATGATGGGACTTGGGATGAAGGACTTTAGATGCCAGAGGGGCTTGGACTTGCTGAGGAGAGGCTGGGAGGCCTGGGTGGATACTCCTCCACCTTTCTGTAGTTGGGTAAAGGGCTATGGGGGGGTTTGCCAACTGTTCAGTCTACGCTCCACATTGATGGCTGAGTTATTAACCGGCGTATTGAGACCGTGACTAATTGCATATCTCCCGGAATCCACATGTGTATAGTTTGACGTTGCCGAGCTGTTGGGACATTGGCTCGTTGTTCACTTCTGAAGCATTAAGTATCAAGAACAGGAAATTCTCCAGCCTCCTTCGTTCGAGAGGTAATTATGCGTTAACGCTCGTGCGATCTCTAGACCTAATGTTTCCTGACGTCTTCGAGGATCGTTTGATAGTCGCTCTTTCCCATAGTTGGATGAAAAGGCCGCTATCGCTCTCAGACAAACGGCTCGTCGTCTGAAGATAACACAATCAGACGGCTGTCGACGGTAACGCTCGCACATTAAAGTGTCGTATCTTACATGTGTATCGGCAATTTAGCGTTTTTACAGATATGAGAGCTATTGATCATCTCATCTAATCTTTGGCGAGGCATGCGTTTATTTCTTCATGCACACGAGAAAAATGAATCTATGGAACGGAAGATGAATGTAACCGGAGAGTTCAAGAAGCCACGGGCCTCTCCGACGGGTCTTCTTCCTCTTCTTGGCAAGAAAAACAAGGCATGGATCGTACGGTCATGGAAAACCTGGAATGTCATGGAATTTTAAAATGGTCATTTCCAGGCCTGGAAAGGTCATGGAAAAAACTTAAATCATAAAAGTTTTGAAAAAAAGTCCTGGAAATGTGTTTAAATCTCATGTTCATTCACGCCGAGTTTGAAATAATTAATATGTTTTTTAAAGAAAGATGCTGAAAATATAAGCCGGCGACAGCTCTCAATACGTAATATTTTCTACAGTTTTCATGTTTTATAGCGAGATTTCAGTTTGGTCATGGAAATCTGGTTTAAAGTCATGGAAAAGTGTAAGAACCCGGCAAGGTCTTCTCTTTCCTCTACGCTCCCGTCCTTCTTTTCTTTTAACCGCCGTCTGCTTGCATCTGCCCCCCCCCCCCCAGGAAAGACGTGGCCAGCAGTCCAGCGGACGTGGTCGTGTCGGCTGGCGAGTCCTCGCTGCACGTCAAGACTCCCAGAGGGGAGCTGGTCCTGATGTTGCCGGCGGGGGTCAACTACGAGCAGAACTCCTGCGTCCCGACGCCCGCGGGAGAGTTCAGTGACGACGAGCTGCATTTCCGGCTGCGCATCGGCGTCTCGCGACACCCGGACGAAGGTAATGTCCGCGGCGACGCGTCCCAGAAACACCTGCCGCCTCCCTCCTCAGGGCCAAGGCGACAACAAAGGCTTCTGCCAGCTATTTAGAGCTTGATTTCTATTTAGAATTTAATTGGATTGAGTCACTTTGTCATCCGAGACCGTGAAGGTGTCAATTCTGCTCCCCAATGGCCCCTCTAGCCACTGATGATCAGTCATGAGGATAATCCATTCCTCCATGTTTTTGATCTCATGTCATTAAATCAGAGCAATATACACAAGCTCCCACATTTTTATTGTAACTCCCGGAGCAAGAACATGGTTCATACGGCCAGGAAAAACCTGGAAAAGTCAAGGAATTTTAAAAAGGTAATTTCCAGGCCTGGAAAAGTCATGGAAAAAAACTTAAATCCTAAAAGTTTTGGAAAAGTCATGGACATTTGTCATGATCACACCGAGTTTGAAATAATTAATGTTTTTTTTTAAAGAAATATGCTCAAAATATAAGCCGGCGTACGCTCTCAATACACAACATGCTCTAAATTGTTCATGTTTTTACCGAGATTTCAGTTTGGTCATGGACATTTGGTTTAAAGTCATGGAAAAGTCATGAAATAGTCATGGAAAAGTCCTGGAAATCCATCGGTCAACATGTGTAAGAACCCTGAATGTTACCCAGGGTTCGTACGGTCATGGAAAACCTGGAAAATTCATAGAAAAAGTCATGGAAAAAACTTAAATCATAAAAGTTTTGAAAAAGTCATGGAAATTTGTTATGACCTAGTGTTCATTTACGCAGAGTTGAAAATATTAATGTTTTTTAAAGAAAGACGCTCAAAATATAAGCCGGCGTACGCTCTCAATACACAAAATGTTCTAAATGTTTCATGTTTTTACCGAGTTTTCAGTTTGGTCATGGACATTTGGTTTAAAGTCATGGAAAAGTCATGAAATAGTCATGGAAAAGTCATGGAAAAGTCCTGTAAATCCATCGGTCAACATGTGTAAGAACCCTGAATGTTACCACACCTCCACCAAATGCAGCTCATTTACTCGTTCCTCCTCCTCTGGCGCTCCACAGAGGCTCCTGCCGTGGAGACGCTCCGGGCCAAAGAGACGTACTGCTTCCACTGCCAGGGCTGCATGACCCGGCTGCTGGAGGACAGGTGAGCAGCAGGAGGACCAGGTGGTGGAAATGTGTTTCTTTGTGTACACCGCCTCCTCTCGAGGAAGTGTTTCCTGGCGGTGCGACCCGGCGGTTTGTAGTGATGAGTCCAGGGAAGGGAACATTGATGGATGGCGGCGAGTCCACGGTCGTCCCCCTGACCGCTTTAGAGTCGGCGTGACGTCAAGGTCCGCGCTACCAATTTAAAAAAAAACAAAAAAACAATTGTTTCCCTCACCTTGAGGCGGTTCCGGCGGACAGAAGTATTGTTCCTCTCGCCCTCGGCCTGTAGCTTTCTCCGCTCGGCAATGTGACATGCGGGAAATTGCAATAGCGGCATTAAAGAGACTCTTGGCCTCCGGCAGAAGTTTCTCAGCAATAACACAATAAAAGTTCCTCAACTTTCTTTATTATTATTCTTTGCTCCGCGAAGTAATAATGTGAGAAGAAGTGCTCGGAGCTTCCAACTAAACCTTTTCCACAACATTATGCCTCATTATGCGCTTGTATGAATATGCTCCATGAGGATCAGAGGAGATCATACGAGGAAATGTACACATTATTTAGGGGGCATATTTTGACTGAAATCCAGGATCATTTAAAAATAGATTTGGGGCACCTTTTGAAACTTGTGAAATAACATTTAACCGTTGTTCAAAAATAATAAATATACTTATTTAGGCTTACAATATATGAGCAATTAGCATACAAATGGCAATAATAAGACTACCGGACAGTATTTTACTAATTCAAAGTGTTTTCCTAGATTTGTTGAACAAAAAACAAGAAATCTGAGATATTCAATATGTATTTATGGTTATTTATTAGAACTATTAAAAATTATAACATTTCTTTGTTTTTTTTATAATAAAAAACTATATATATATATTTTTTTTTGTCTGTGTACCTACCTAGTACAGGTAGTACAGATAAGACGCACACAACAAAGAACAGAAACAAAACGCTATTAAATCATCACAACTATTAGAGGAAATACTGGGGGCATTTTCTGCCCCTCCTAGTGATATCAAGCGCAACATTATATTTCTAAGAGGCAGTTTTTCCCTTTGCCCTCGCTGACTGCAACCATCACAAAATACCCTGAAGTTTGTTCTCTTTACAACATGGCATACTGGTACAATGTTGTGAACACTAAGCGCTTCATTCCAAGGCAGACAGTTAATGTCTAGTTAAAGCGGCTCCCATCAGTGTTTCTAAATGTGTCAAATGACGACGACTCCACGGAGCTCTTCAGCGCGCCGCTCCAGCCGTGGCATGCAGCTGTTTCCTGTGAAACAAAGTGATAAAGAAGCCAGACTAAACATCTGCTTAGCACTAACCAAAGTTTGCGACGAGCCGGTGAACTCGGTGGAGCATTTTAGACCAAGACGGGTAAACATTTCAACTCTTGCATCTTCGTAAGTGAAGCGGCGTGGTTCTCTGACGTGGTTCCCCGTTGCAAATGACAGACCCACAATAGTTTTGTTGTTGTTGTTGTTTCTCTTCGTCAGAGAGTTCAAGCGAGTCCTTCCTCTTCCCAACGGCAACTGGAACACCATCGTGGACGACTGGTGTTGCCACCCCGACCCCTTCGCCAAGAAGCTCCTCCCCCGAGCCGAGGACTGCCTGGTGGGCGACACCTTCCTCCTGCTGGCCAGAGACGCCGGCTGTGCAGAGACGCTCACGCAGGAGGAGAGCCCGGATGAGTCGGAGGAGAGTCCCGACTCAAAGGTGAGGGACGGCGAGCAGAGGGCTGTTTTTTTTTTTTTTTTAATTCTGGGAGGGGACGACGTGACAAAGATTCTGAATCCCTGAAAACGCTGTAAAAGGATGTTTGAGATGCAAATAACGCATAATTCTATCCATAAAAGTCATCCCGCGCTGCAGTGGGGGGGGAGGCGCTCTAAATGGTGAATTCCAGTTTTTTTTTTTTTTCGATAAAACAATCTATTCATATCACACAGCACAGGGGATTGATCTCCCTACTCTTTCATTAGTCATTCTGGGATGGCGCTCTTTGCGTGACAGAGTGAGAGAAATGGAAAGAGAGGCAATAAAAAATGAGACGCTGCATGCTGTGTATCTCTCTCTCTCTCTCTTTCTCTCTCTCTCTCTCCCATCCTGGTTAAAGTGAAGGATCTGTGTGTTTCCTCATGGGTTTTCAGGTTCTGATACTTGTGTTTCTACTAGAAAACCTGCCGCCGAGTGACGCTCATTTCCTGTAAGAGCTGTTCCTTGGTGCTGGGCGAGGCTGTTGCTCCAGGTAGAAGTCGCTCCGTGCATTACGATCGTAATCCTCTTTTTCTTAAGTTTTCTTTTGGGCTTACGATAGTTTCTTTCTTCTCTTGTGCCTTCCAGAGACTCTGAAACTGTACATCACGCAGGTGGTGGTGGAGCCCGCTGTGGGAGACCGAGAGCTGGAAGCTTCACTCAACAGGCGGGTTCTTATCCTGTGGTGACAATTAGGCTCATAAAGCACGTGATTTTATAGGGAAATAGATGAGAAGTGGGCGTCGCCTATCATTGTGCGTTCAGGCCTTTTTCAATTCAGGCTTCAGAGTGAAATGCTTTTAATAATGCAACAGTCAAAGTTTGAATATTTATACATTATGCACAGCCACATGTTTTTTTTCTTCCTCCAACATTCTTTTGAGAACCATTTTGTCTTTTTTAAAGTTTCCCTACATGAACTATTAACAATTGGCTGCACGTGTTTTACTGACGGTACTATTTTGATAATTACAGGGTTCGTCCGGTCATGGAAAACCTGGAAAAGTCATGGAATTTTAAAATGTTTATTTCCAGGCCTAGAAAAGTCATGGGAAAAAATTTAATCATAAAAGTTTTGGAAAAGTCATGTTCATTTACGACGATTTTTTTTTTAAAGAAACGCTCAAAATGTAAGCCTGCATACTTTCTTAATACGCACAATGTTCTAAATTGTTCATGTTTTACCGAGATTTCAATTTGATCATGGAATTTTGGTTTAAAGTCATGGAAAAGTCATGGAAATCCAAAATGTGTAAGAACCCTGTAATTAGTTCTGGACTCACATGTCATCTTGTCAAAAAGTGATCAACACCTCCCTTCTAGTTCTACTGAATTGCACGGCCAAGACGTTAATATGACATCGGTGAAGTGTCACCGCATTAAAGGAATGCCCGTTGTCTCTCGTGGGACAGGTCTCTCTTCGTGGAGCAGACGGTCGCCGCCCGGCTGTCGGGCCTGTCCAGCTCCCTGAGCACCTTCCACTTCTCCGTCCAGACCCCTGATGGGAAAGCCTTCTTATTGGTAAGAAGCAGCCTCATCAGAGAAGTCAAAAATAGACCACTCGGGGTTGTTGATTAGCGGGACGAGGGGCAATATGGTGTCCTCCCAGCGCCATGAAGAAGCGGATGGGAGGTTGTTGGTTGAGCGTACTGCCTTTTGGCTTCTCTAAAATCAGCAACAAGTGGCTCTGTGGAGAGCAGCGTTGACGGAGAGTAACGGTGTGTTCTGTAGTGGATCTACTCTACAGTAATTACAATGTTACGCTCATTATCACGATGCTGGCAGGTGGCGTTTGCTCTACGTTGCCCTTCGTATTCCTTGTAGGACTTTAAACTGGAGGACAATAAATTATTTTTCTTTTTTTAAAGGTCGCAATAACAATATTATCACACTAATGGAATTGACTGACTTTTATATTCTATAATGAAAATCAAATGTAAAAGTAACCCGCCTCCTGCTACCTTTAGGGTCAATTTAATCTCATTCAATGTTTAACGTCGATGTTCTTTGGGGTCAATTTGACCCCAGGCTGTTTTTCACTGTGTCAAACATATAAGAAATATCAACTTTTTTATATTTATTTAAAGGGCTATTTAGGTCGTCAACAAACAAACATAAAGTACCTCACACTTAAACTTGGGAAACAATATTAATTCTAATAATTTTCTGGAGGTTTTAATTGCTGGGGTCAAATTGGCCCCGAGGGTGAAATATGTTAGTAAATGTGAAGTACCAGGAGGGTTAAACGTGAGCGTGCCGGCTGAGCAGAGGGCCTCCCTCCCCTTGTGACGTGACCCCCCGGCGCCCCCTGCAGGTCTGGCTGCTGAACAGCGACTCGTTGACGGCGTCGGTCCCGGAGTCGCACGTCGGGGACGAAGAGTCCCGCCGAGCGGCCCGAGTCCTGAAAGTCCTCTACGCCTCCTCCTCCGACACGGGCCCCCAGCAGGCAGAGTAAGCGGGTGCCCCCCCCCCCCCCCCCTCCTCCTTTTTCCAATCTTTGTCTTCCTCTTCTTAATCGTATCCTTTCATCTTTCCGCCGCACACCCTCTCAATCACCACCTGCCTCGAAACCGCGAGGGATGAAAGAATACTCTCGTTGGCCAACGGATTTAATACATTTTTGTTTCGCGGGCCTCGCCACACTACGGGTCCCCGCTCCGGCGTAATTGTCTGGTGTTTTTTCCTCTCTCCCCCCCCCCCCCCCCCCCCCCCCCCCTGAATGAGATTGCCATCAACGGTGTTTATCGTCTTCCATGTTGTCGGTTGCATAAGCCATAATCGTGTTTGTTGCGCTCAGCGGGGGGGGGGGGGGGGGCTCCGAGTGCCTCGCTGCGACGCGCTGTGGAGGTGGAGGTGGATGTGTTCAGGACAGCAGCACCCCACTGCAGGAGCCTTCCGCCCTCATTATTTTCAACTGAATCAGCGCTCGCCGTCTCCCCTCCCTCTTCCTCCTCCTCCTCCTCCTCTCCCTCCATTACCCTGCAGCCGCGTGGAGTGAAGACGGAACAGAGACGTTTTGTTGTTTTGACCATTTTGACAAGCCCGCTGGCGGAGAACGGCTAATTAGTGGTGAAACTTGCATGAAAGGAGAGAGGCTTGTCTGCACACTGACATGATGAACTGGAGAAGACGGAGGGAACTGATTCACCTGAGGTGTGTGTGTGTTGTATATGTGTGTGTGTGTGTGTGCTCGCTGCCAAGAGACACGTCGCTCGACAGGACCTGTGGACCGGAGCGCGTCTGTTTGTCATAACTCTTCACTTGTTATGTGAATTATTTCCTGTTGCCGAGGGGATTTTAAACCCGACCTAGGATAGAGAACGGAGACGTCTCGTCTCCGACTGTCGATTATTTCAGGCAGAATCGTGCGACGTGCCCTGAGCCCACGAAAAAATAAACTCGGCGGTGCCCTCTAGTGGACAAACTTGGTAATGGTGGCACTCTTTCTAAACTACGTCTGTAACGTTTCTGTCCTATAATTTCTTGTCATTTAAGCCAAATGCTGACAGCAACGTCTCTGAAATGCGCTAATATCGGACAATATCGGACAATTACTACTAATTACGTTTATTGGTGCTAAATTCGAAAATTCAGAGTATTATTAATGCGGCCAACGACAATTTTCTACGTCAAGACATTGTGTAGTAGAAATGTATTAGCAGATTGAAGCAGGTTAACGCCGTTAGCTGTTGCTTTGTTTGCACTGTACGTGCTTCTAGCTCCGTTAGCTAGCCAACCGCTCAGCCGCCGCCATGTTGAGAGCTGTGTGGAGACAATCCCTCAATCATAGAAACGCTCTAAATTTAGTCTGCCTTTTAATTTAACTTTTATTCTCTGAGGTCTTGCCAAGCTAGAATGCTGGTGTTACTCTCTCACACACACACACACACACACACACCTCATCATTTACCATTCATGCTTCATCACTCGTCTCTGACTTTTTAAAGTGAAATGTTCAGCCCGGGGAGCTGAAGTTCCTGGCCGATGGCCCTCTTATTGGGGATACAGTCGGTTACAGACGGAAAATTGAGTCTAATGGAAGTTGTACGGCCGACTTCTTTTTCAACAGGCTCGTAGCAGTTTTCCCATGCATGTAAACAAACATAGCTCCAGCAAGAGAGCGTTTCCTCTGCGGGACGTCTTTAAATAGACGCGCTAAAACTTGAGGACAATTTCCTCTCAGGAGCGGCACAGATGGCCAAACGTCGCCCGAACAAGCTGAACCGGCACCGCAGACCGACAGAGCATCCATCTTCCTCCGCTCCCTTCAGTCCTGTCCTCTCCTCTTCCACGAACACATGTCGACGCCACACACACACGCACACACACACTAACCATCAATCTACTTCTCTGTATCCCCAGTTATCAAGTTTAAAACCTGCTTAATTAAAGCATCCGGGCGAACACGTCGACCTGGGATTTCCAGCAGCTATTCCGGGCACCGCCTTGGTTTTGTAATGCTGTGGCGGTCACTATGAATCACTCCTGCTTTACTGTGTGTGTGTGTGTGTGTGTGTCTTCAGCATCGTGGCGAGCTGGGAGGCCAACGCCGTGGGACATCCCGTGGTGCTGCCGCTGAACGTGTGCGAGGAGCTGCTGCAGGTGATCGATGACAGCCACTCGACGCTTCCCGCCTCCATGCGCCGCATGAGGTCCTACGAGGTGAGGCGAGATGTCGATGGCGCTTTTTCTTCTCTTTTTTTACCGTTGAAAAATATATTTTAACAACCAGGGTTCGTACGGTCATGGAAAACCTGGAAAAGTCATGGAATTTTAATGTAGTCATTTCCAGGCCTAAAAAAGTCATGGAAAAAACTTAAATCATAAAAGTTTTGGAAAAGTCATGGAAATTTATTCGCATGTTCATTTACGCGGAATTTAAAATAATTCATATGTTTTTGAATGGAAGACGCTCAAAATCTAAGCCGGCATACGCTCTCATACTATCGGTGCAATTATTATTATTTTTTCCCGTTGCAAGTGAACGCACCTTAACTGGAAAGTTCGCTGGCCATAGCAACAACAGCTCAGGAAGCGGTCGGGATAATGTAATTTGTTTTATTTAAGGTGAATCGCATGCTTTGTAATTCTCATTCTTTGAATACTACATTTTCAAAAAAAATTATTTGCATTTTGTAAGTTTTTTATTTTCATGGGGTGACGTAGATAAATAGAGATGAGACACCTGTCCTGTTCAGGGTCATTATGACCCGCCCATTCAAAATCAAGCCAAATGAGTCATAAAGGATTTGTATTGAAAGTAAACGTTTAATTTTTAGTGTTAAGATGCATAAATTATATGATAAAAGATGACCAAAGGCCAGCACACAGTCATCCTCTTGTTGAAGTTGTATGTATCAGCAGAGTGTAATGTCGTAGGACTTCTCAGCAACCGTTACGCTACATTTTCTAAATTGTTCATGTTTATACAGAGATTTCAGTTTGGTCATGGAAATTTGGTTTAAAGTCCTGGAAATCCATCGGTCAAAATGTGTAAGAACCCTGAACCTTGATCCTGGGTTACGTAACAGAGGGATGCTGAGTGTTTTGTGAGCAGCAGCAGGGACCGCGATCGCCCATCTCTCTGACTTACCGCTCCCCGTTTGTCCGCTTTTATCCCGCCTTAATTCATCTCATGATCCAGAGCTTTTCAGTTAACGGCTTCGCTCGGGGGCGGAGGGGTGGGGGGGGGGGGGATTATGTTGGTGAAATGTCAAGTTTTACTTTTTTGTCAGCCCCGTTTTCCAGCCTCTCCACTTGTAATTGTGCAGAATGCGTATCTTTAGCTCTCGGTGCCGAGGAAAGCCCTCTGACTGGAAAATGAGAGGCGTGTTAACTTGGCTGACAACTCCATTCAGCCTGCACCCCCCTTTTTAAACACGCCGATGGGTAATTAGCGTCATTATCCCGCGCTGCGCGCTCAGAAAGCGTGGCGGCGGACTCCCACCACGTCAACCGGCTCTCCGTCTGCAAAAATAGGTACGAGAGCTGAAATAATATGACAAACGGAGGTTTTGTTGTGAACCGAGACGAGAGGCGAGCCGTCACATTAATGACAAAGACACAATCATTCTGTTTTGAAGATGAAACATCAAAGGGAATGGTGGTCTCAATGTTGACGTCTTCCTTGTCATACTTTAAATGTTAATACGAGATCCAGCTCCGTGCTCGAAGAACAGCGCGGCTCCTTTTTTTTGTATCTTCATTTCTTCTTCATGGATCCTCGTCTAGTGAGGGTGCAGAATTTCTTCCTTCTTGTTTTTGACAGCTTCGGCCTCAGAAACGCTTCAGAAATCCTATCCCCATGTCAGTAAATGTGTAAATCTGACCCCTTTTATTGTAAATTACACCTGCAGTGAGAAAAAACAGGTTGTTCAGGGAGTCTAATTGGCCTCAGCTGGTGGCTGATTGGCCTCAGCTGGGCTGATTACCAATCTGTGTGTGTGCATCTGTCCCCATAGAAGAGCAGTAGGGACTGAGGAGCGGGAGTGGAGATCTGCAGCGACAATAAATGACGTGACCAAATATCCTTCTTCCTTTTGCATATCCTCGGGTGCTTGGGTAAGAAACCCAAAGTCCCCTTACAGGAAGTTTAATTCGGAATAGAGGCCTCAGCAGAATGCCATTCGGATCGTTTCACGGCCAGGAGGCTCCTCTCATGTTCTCGACGTATTGAGCCGCACGCCTTAAAATACTCGCCGTGGTCTTTTTGCTTTTTTTAGCCAAACGGTGGCTCGGCTCACACTCTGGTGCGACGGGTAAATTGTTTTGTTTTCAGAGGAAACAACGGACTGGGGGGGGGGGGGGGGGGGGGGATGAGGCTCTGCTGGAACGCTACAGATCGAGAGACACGGGACGCGGAGTCTGTCTGGTGGCGGAAGCAGCGAAGTGAAGTGTGACACATGGACGCACTCGAACACTTCCTGATGGCTGAGGCTCTGGAGGCGAGTGAGGACAGGACGGGGATGTGATCACAGGACGGGGATGTGATCACAGCCAGCGCCAGGTACCTGATGGTCAGACATGAGAGTCTGTTTAAGACATTCTGCGTTTGTCAATTCAAAGAACACGACTACCGACTTGTGTTCTTCTGGAGTCTGGTCTTGGGAGTCCAGACTCCGGAGGACGGGAGGACGGTCTTTCTGCGATTGGAACGGCTGCTTATTTGATGACGTCACCACATCAGCTGTTCTTGCTCCTGAGTTTACTCTAATTATTCACTGTCTTTTTTTACAGTCACATAAACAAAACATCCTAAAATGACATTCCTGACTCAACAATAGTAGTATTTATAAAAAGTCAACTGTCAGTTGTTTATTTTCTCTTCCACTATTGTTTCCGGTTAATGGTGAAATGCATTCTGGGATATCTACTGGCCAGAGTACGCACAAGTCTCCTCTGATGCATCCTGGGTAAAGTGGGAGGAGCAAGTCACATCCGGGTGTTTTGACCGTGAAGAGAGAGAAGAGAACTTTGAGTGTGAACATGAACCTGAGACTGATGAGGAGGCAGGAGTCACGAGGACACAAGGAGAGGAAAGGACACAAGTAGAGGAAAGGACACAAGTAGAGGAAAGGACGCACAAGTAGAGGAAAGGACGCACGAGTAGAGGAAAGAACACAAGTAGAGGAAAGGATACAAGTAGAGGAAAGGACACAAGTAGAGGAAAGGATGCACAAGTAGAGGAAAGGACACAAGTAGAGGAAAGGACGCACAAGTAGAGGAAAGGACGCACAAGTAGAGGAAAGGACGCACAAGTAGAGGTAAGGACGCACAAGTAGAGGAAAGGACGCACAAGTAGAGGAAAGGACGCACAAGTAGAGGAAAGGACGCACAAGTAGAGGAAAGGACGCACAAGTAGAGGAAAGGATACAAGTAGAGGAAAGGACGCAAGTAGAGGAAAGGACGCAAGTAGAGGAAAGGACGCACAAGTAGAGGAAAGGACACACAAGTAGAGTAAAGGATACAAGTAGAGTAAAGGATACAAGTAGAGGAAAGGACGCACAAGTACGCTGATTGAGAAACGCCGATAGTGTTTCATTGTGTTTAGAAGCAGAGGACCAGCATGCATTGGGGTCTGGAAGCTTTGGGTGAGTGAGGAAAGAGGCGGAGAGAAGGCTGCTGGGGAAATGTGGTGTTCCTACCGTTTGCCTTTCTCTAAAAGCCCACGTGAGCCAAAAGAACATTCCGTATCGTGTCCTCGCTCGGGGGTCGACGTTTTTCAAATTGGCTGCGATAACAACGTTACCCACCGACGTCCTCGCCGTGACGGCGTCTCCAGATGGAAAGATCCGTGCGGCGGAATCCATTAGGGAAGGCGACACCCCCCCCCCCCCCCCCCCCCCCCCAGATTTAACATATGTCACCCAACAATTCAACATCACTTATTTTTAAAAGCCCTCTCCTCCGATTCGAAGTGGAGCTGCGCTCTGTCACATCACCAAAGGGGCCGTCCTTCATTTTGATATTGTTTCGCGCCTGTGTACGAGCACAGGTGTAATTAAAACCAACAATATTGCATCCAGACGAGCGAGCTCACTGGAACTCCTGAACATCATGCGCCGTCATTACCTCGTCCTCATTAACAGGATGCGAGCCCGGGAGATGCCAATGTAGCACAATGTGTGTGTGTGTGTGTGTGTGTGTGTGTGTGTGTGTGTGTGTGTGTGTGTGTGTGTGTGTGTGTGTGTGTGTGTGTGTGTGTGTGTGTGTGTGTGTGTGTGTGTGTGTGTGTGTGTGTGTGTGTGTGTGTGTGTGTGTGTGTGTGTGTGTGTGTGTGTGTACAGTTCTGCGATGATTAATTAGGGACGGCTCCACTTCCACTCCGCCTCCTCGGTGTCGGGCTCCCGGTGTCGTGCCTGCGAGCTCGCGGCCGCGCTGTCACGTCTGACTGGGACACTTTACTGGAACGGAGCCGCCGTTGCCGCGGCGACTGCGACCAGTCGGAACGTCTGCCGCGCAGACGGGTTCCACCTGCAGCCGGCTCACCTGGATGGCACGCAGTCGTCGTGGTTGTTAATCACGCCTGCTGTGATGCCAGAATGTCTGCTATGGAAAGGGTTGTTTATAAAAGACCACTGCTATAAGACGTTTTTTTACCCTCCTGGAAGTGTTTTTTGTTGCCATTTCTTGGGAATTGTTGCTGTGCCGATGTGAGGACAAAGGTCAGGCGATGTGAGGTCAAAGGTCAGGGATGTCGTATGTGTACAAATTTGGGATTTTGGGCTATATAAAATCAACTGAATGAATAGAATTGAATACGTATGTAACCCCGACTGGTCGAAGAGACGACCTTAAATCTTTATAAAGTTAAAGGTGGACCTCTGGGACTGCTCACACTTCTTTATTACAGGGGTCGTACGCTCATGGAAAACCTGGAAAAGTCATGGAGTTTTAAAATGGTCATTTCCAGGCCTGGAAATGTCATGGAAAAAACTTAAATCATAAAAGTTTTGGAAAAGTCATGGAAATGTGTTATGATCACATGTTCATTTACGCCGAGTTTGAAATAATTAATACGTTTTTTAAAGAAAGACGCTCAAAATATAAGCCGGCGTACGCTCTCAATACGCCACATTTTCTAAATTGTTCATGTTTATACAGAGATTTCAGTTTGTTGATGGAAATTTGGTTTAAAGTCATGGAAAAGTCCTGGAAATCCACTGGTCAAAATGTGTAATAACCCTGTTATTAGCTTGATACAGGAATACCAACCACGTCTATAACTGCACAAACACTGTGTGTGTGTGTGTGTGTGTGTGTGTGTGTGTGTGTGTGTGTGTGTGTGTGTGTGTGTGTGTGTGTGTGTGTGTGTGTGTGTGTGTGTGTGTGTGTGTGTGTGTGTGTGTGTGTGTGTGTGTGTGTGTGTGTGTGTGTGTGTGTGTGTGTGTGTGTGTGTGTGTGTGTGTGTGTGTGTGTGTGTGTGTGTGTGTGTGTGTGTGTGTGTGCGTGTGCGCGCAATCTCCACAAAGTTTACAAAAATGACCCGTGTTGTGTTTCACTCCCAAAATATTGTTTGCATCCTCATAGAAATATTCTTGAATATAGAATATATAGTATTTCCAATGTGTTTGGAAATCCGTATGTGTTGGTGTGTGAGAGAACCGGGTGTGTGAACCAGGTGTGTGTGTGTGTCCTCTGCTTGCTCCTGTCTGTTCAAACTATCTGCTCTTTTTCCTGAAGCCTACTGTGTGTGTGTGTGTGTGTGTGTGTGTGTTTCTTGGTAATTTCCACCCCGAGTAGATCAAAGCCTGCCCCGTGACCCGGCCTGTTATTATTCTGCGTGTGGAATGTCTCCTGTTGTCTGGGCCGCTGTGTCTCTCCCCCCCCCCCCCCCCTGTCCCTGGCCCCGCCCCCTCCCCGGGCCTGCCAGCGTAATGGGGTGTAAAGTGGCTCAAGCTCCGAGTGTCACTCTTTAGCTCGGGAACAGACAACACCTCCCACCTCCCCGCGCCTCGTTAATCTCCTCCTCACTCCCACAGAGACGCCATGTAGATTTGACAGAAACGGATCCGAGAGGCGCTCCGGCGTTCCCCACCGAGGAGCAGGACATCGATCGGGCTCCGTCCCCCCGCGGTCCACACAGCTCCCCACTTTGTCCAAATAAATGGCTTTCTCCCAGGCGCACACGTCTCGATTCGTCGCCCACGGACCAATAGCTGAGCAGGGAAATTAGTTCTTAGTCGGTGTTGACATCGGGATGTCTCCTCTCGGCGATATAATCGAGGCGAGTGCCGTAGTGATGGTGATGCAGAGTGATGTTTGTTAACTTAGATCTTCAGTGTAAGAAGTTTGGAGGAAGTTGGTTGTGGATGCACTTTACAATACAATAACATGTAGTCGGCAGGTGGAACACTGTTGTGTGTTCATCTCCAAACCACAAAAGGTGATTGTGTTCATACATTGCTTCTGTCCATCCTGGAGAGGGATCCTCCTCTTCTTCTCTCCAGAAGGGTTCTTCATTTATTTCCCCCCTGAAAGATTGTTTTCTATTTCTTGGGAGTTTCTCCTGATCCGATGTGAGGTCAAAGGTCAGAGATGTTGTATGTGTACAGATTGTAAAGCCCTCTGAGGGTAATTAAAAATGTGTGGTATTGGACTATATATAATAAACTGAATTGTTTATCTGTTAACGTTTACCTAAATTTCCCTACCTTCCGTTCCAGTGGACCGAGCCAAGGCCAACATAGCGGTTCTTTGTGAAAGACTCCGGTTCCCCCTGGCTGCTCCCCTCTCTTATCCACGGCAAAACACTGGCAAACACCTTTGTGGAAACCACCGTTGGACTAATATCCTGATTCAATTCAGTTTATTTGTATAGCCCATTTTCACCAATTACAAATTTATCTCGGAGTGCTGAACAATCTGTACATAGACATCCCTGACCTTTGACCTCACATCGGATCAGGAAAAACTCCCAAATAACCCTTCAGGGGGAAAAAAGGGAGGAAACCTTCAGGAGAGCAACAGAGGAGGATCCCTCTCCAGGATGGACAGAACAATAGATGTCATGTGACCAGAAGGAATCATTACAGAGTTATAACACATTCAATGAGTATGACAGAGTGTATGAATAGTTGGTAGTAGACATGGACCACGATGGAGACCTCTACCATCCATCAGGCAGATGGAGGTAGAGAGGAGGAGTGGGCGGAGTCTCAAGAGGCCCTGTTGAGACTCCGCCCACTCCTCCTCTACCTCCATCTGAAGCCGGCTTCTCTCTTCCATCGACATTCCCATTGCTCCGGCATCTCCCCCCTCTGTATCCTCTCGTCGTTCAGAGACTCCCGAGTTCGCCGCTGGTTGCCGTTTTTGTTATCATTTGTATGAATTAGCATTAATGCGCTCGAGTGGTGAGCGGGCTTCTGGCGTGGGGATGGAGGCGCCTTGAGTGGGGCAAAATGCCCTCATCCATCATCCCGGTGCACGGCGGCCCCTCAGCGGAGCGCCGCCGCCGCCGTCTGCAGCCGGCGAGCGCCCAGGAACAGCAGATGGGAGGAGGGAGAGCGGCGCTGATGAGTTCTCTACGCGCCGCTCATCTGCCTGTGTGTTTTTGAAGTTGATTAAATCTTGACCACCTGTGGGGTTTTTGTTGTTTGAAGACGGATAATTGCAGATGATGTGTTTTCGTGCCGACCGGCAGAGCGTAGAGATCCAGTACGTCTGTGCTTGAGAGGGGAGGGAGGAGAGATGAAAATCCCCATTGTACAGTACAAAGAGAAAGTGCTTCTATTTTTAGGTGTGTGTGTGTGTGTGTGTGTCTCAAGTGGCGCCACACACAGATCTTAACATCAGGGTTCGTACGGTCATGGAAAACCCTGAAATGGTCATTTCCAGGCCTGGAAAAGTCATGGAAAAAAACCTAAATCATAAAAGTCATGGAAATGTGTTTTAATCACATGTTCATTTACGCCGAGTTTGAAATAATTAATGTTTTTTTAAAGAAAGACGCTCAAAATATAAGCCGGCGTACGCTCTCAATACGCAACATGTTCTATATTTTTCATGTTTATACCGAGATTTCAGTTTGGTCATGGAAATATGGTTGAAAGTCATGGAAATGTCATGGAAAAGTCATGGAAATCCATCGGTCCACATGTGAAAGAACCCTGTAACACGGTCTAAACGTTTCCCCTCTTGTCCACAGGTAGCGTACCTGAGGCTGTGAGGTCACAGGGCCGACGCCCGGAGGTCACGACTCCTCCACTCGGCCCTCTCCAAGAATTCACGAGGACCTGGGGCGGCCAGCGAGGCGACCTTCGTGAACTCGTCCCGCGAGTCGAGACGCCGTCCTGCACAGAAATAAAAGCCCAGCGAGCGTTTCTTTAGATCGTACCGAGCGGAGGCTTCTGGTTGCCGCCGACGACGTGTCGGGTCATGTGTCGTCAGCCGAGAGCCGATTCCTGTTGCAACAAGTCTAGATGTTGAAGCACATCCAGGAAATGTGGAACTGGAAGAGAAGGACGGCGCCGTCAATGTTATTCATAGACTTGTTTACCCTCGTGTTTGATTGTCCCAGCATGCATCACGGTGGTTGAGGAGCATCCGTACGCTGCATGTTCGTCCCGTCCTTTATCTTGTGTTGTTCTTACGGTTCTCCATTAAACTGATGTTTTTTTTAAAGAATCACTTCTGCCTCTCTCTTCTTTTTCCTCCATCCTCTGGAGCTGCACTGCAAAAATTTAAATCTAAGTAAAAGGAAATATCTCAAATTAAGGCAATCTATGCTTGTTTTTTGACTGACAAGATATTTCTTCTTACAAGGCAGTTTAAATGTTGGACTATTTCACTTGTTTTAAGAAATCTTGACAAGTAAAATGTTCCTGTTCTGTTGGCAGATAATTTGGCTTATGTCAAGTAATATTCCCTCATATTCCTTGTTTTTTTTAGGCTGAGTTTTCGTTGATATGTGGGCCGTCGTTCTTGAGTTTTCTCCGGGTGAAAGCTTATTATAGAGGCCCTTCAGCCCCGGGGCGCAGCAGTC
>CM070092.1:17333815-17378815 GCA_036178185.1 Liparis tanakae
TATATATATATATATACACACACACAAACAAATATAATAAAATGACTGTGCAAAGTATACAAAGTAAAATATAAAATACTAATTAATATATATCCCCTGTAATATATAATAAAATATATATACTATATATAATATATACTTTCCCCCCCCCCCCTCCCTTGAATCCTACTAACGCCCCTGGTGATCACCAAAGTACATTTGTTGTTGAACCCACTGACATTGCCATCCTTGGAGCCATGCTTGGCAAAAATAGGACAAATGAAACGTATCACTGTATCATCAAAACATTTATATTTAAGTTCCTGAAATGTTTTTTGCTCACCTGACTACAAATATATGGAAGAAGTAAACTGAGAAACAATCTCTCTATCTTTTACCTAGACTGGTACTACAGCGTAACTCGCTGCTTCCTCTTTGACTTCCCTCCCATTGGAGATAAATGTCGGCTCATACCAGATGTGACGTCCCACACACGGAGTGATCAAGTCTAGGAGCAACACAGAATGAATTTCAAATTGGATTTTCCAGGCCTTTGCCTTTGCTAATGTGTTTGATATTATTTTTAGATTAAGTGAGACAGCGGTGTGTGAGATTACAACGTGGCCACGGTGGAACGAAAGAGATATTTTTGAGGGAGGTCAAGCCATAAAGCTTCATAATGCCTGAACCCTGAGAGGAAATGAGGCATTAGATTGAGTTCCCGTTTTAGTCACCCGATGCTAATGGCTCATCTATCCTGAGTCTCGAAATGGTTCTTCAAAACAGGGATGACAGAATCTTTGTGTTTCTCTTCTTCACGATGAAGGTAGAAAGTTAAGACAAAAACAAAGTATTGAAGTCACTATTGTTACAGCCATAGTTGTCATCGTGTTACAGGTGTTATCGTCTCTTCCTGGGTTTGAGAATGATGCACGGTGATCTTACCCCTGTATCATCAAATCTGTGTGTTAATTGTACTCATAAGATCTACTGCGTTTCCACTTCCAATGAATTGGGTCCCTGTGTGATTTTCCATTGAGGGGCGACTGTGGCTCAGTAGTGGGCGGAGTCATCCTTCAGTCAGAGGACCGGCGGTTCGATCCCCGGCTCCGCTAGTCCAGTCGGTGTGTCCTTGGGCAAGACACTTAACCCCACAAATTGCTCCTGTAGCTGTTCTACGGCGTATGAATGGGTAAATGATGTAATGGTTTTGATTTATTTATTCACATTTTATTTATTTTTTCTTCCATTTAAATATTTTTTTATTCGTTTAGACATACAGTAGAAACATAAAACAAGTACAAAAATGTCAGACATAAACATAAAAATATACATACACACATACACACACGCACACATACATACATATATATACACACACACATATATATATATATATATATATATATATATATATATATATATATACATACATACATACACATACATACGTACATACCCCCAAAAAAACAAAACAAAAACAACAAAAAGAGAACAACAAAAAGAAAAGCAACCAGTCATGTAGTGTTAAGCGTTTTTAGTACAGGACCATTTGCCATTGTAAAACGTCATATACAAACCATTGTAAACCACATTTGAAGTACCACGCAAATTAATTGCATTCCTCAATCGAACCCTTTTTTACCAAAGTCATACTCTCTTCCCCTCTAGCTTCCCCCAATCTCCCCATATCTTTACCAACCACCACCCAGCCTCCTCCACCCATATCACAGCCTCTCTCTCTCCCTCCCTCTGCAACCCATCTTGGTTCTCTAACAAGGGCATGGGGCATATCAGTGCGGCCTTCAGGGGCTCATTAGTTTGTCCATTGGTCTTAACAAGTCTCAGTGGCAACCTTTGAGCAAACTCATGCCGAGGCTTCCAGCAGGGCAGGCCACCGAGTCGATCTCCTCCCGGGGAAGAATGACGCAGCTGCCTCAGCGAGCGAGAGGCAAAAGACCCAACTCCAAAAAGCCCTTTTGGGAAATTGTAACGCTTGTGACAAGCGCTGGGACAGAGAGAGAATGGCTTACTATCGCGAGTAACTGGTCCAATGTAAGAATAGAGTGTGTGAGAATGATACTTGTCAGATTTTGCATCAGCAATATTTTGATTTGTTTAAAGCGACACTATGTAACAATTCCTACCTTAAAATAACAGCTTGAAAAAAATTGTGCCGCTACAATGACTTTTAATATGGCGGTTTGCGCCTCCGTAACTGCCATCGGGGGTCTGTGGGCTAAAAACCCGACTATGTAACATTTTGGAGCCGCCCGGTACTTCAACCTGCTTTCTGTCAGTGATGACCAACGTCACATAGTCCAGTCCACCTCACAGGGGACTTTTTATTTATTTATAGAGACAGAGAGACATGCTGCTGTGGAGACGACCAATAACAGACGTTTAGTTTAATAAAAGAACAAAGACGTCTTTAAGAAAGGGACCTGACATTACTGCTGCTGTCATCTGGAGGAGAGAGAAAGTTACAGGGGGGCCAAGGAGAGTTTTAGTTTTGAACTCAAACTCAAAAGAGACATATGCGTCACCAGAAGAGCCATATATGGCTCAGAGCCAGAGGTTCACCTGATCTATCGTAACTGGGTATTTACCACACTGAACTACACGTTAAATACCTGAAGGGGGCGCTACAAGGGAACAACTACATAGTGGGGCTTTAAATTGCAGAATGCAGCTTTTGACTCGCAGAACATGATGGAAAAGCTCCTGTGATTGGAAAGAGAGCGCGGCGGTAGTCGGGCTGACAGACAGACGCGCTCTGACTTGAAAGCTGTGGTCTGACAGACGGGAGACATTTTGAGTTGACAGCTGACAGAGGAGTTGGAAGCCCTGCTCGAGGTGTGGCGTGAGGACGCCGTTTCTGCCGCCGCTGCAGCTTGATGTCTCCTCCAGCCCGAGGGAAGATGAATCGGCTGCTGCTTCGGAGTCTGGAGACGGGGGAGCTTTTGCATCACTGTCAAAGAGGCGGGGGGTGGGGGCATAATGCTGATCAGCAGTTATGTACGCCATGTATTATGGAGAAATAAGAAGTTAAGTTGTCTGTTCATCTGCATTCCTTGAAGACATGCGTATAGTGAGTGCGCTTGCATTCCAGAAACATTGATTCAAAATGAACAAAATGCTTTTCCAAAGGTAGCAGATGGGCATACATCTTGTTTTCTTTTGCATTATGTTCTGATGCTTTTAATGGTTTTATGTGAAGCACTTGTAATTGCCTTGTTTTTTTTAAATGTGCTTTACAAATATGCTTGCCTTGCATAGAATAAAAAAGGATTAAAAAAAAGATGTAAAACTATGTTCCTCAATGCAAAAGAACACATCTGGTGGATTAAAGCTTTTTTCCCATAATTAAGATCTTCCAACTGCTAAGCAAATATATTTGAGATAATTCATCTGTGTCCCACGAAGGAGATGACAGCTATGTACTGCCGCAGCTTCAGGGAGGATCTAAATGAGGGATGGGTAGATCGGGGAACAGGAAGAGATGGGGGGGGGGGGGGGGATGTTAACGTCAGGCCAATCTGTCAGCAATCGGCGGAGACAAATGATCCAGTCGACCCAGACTCATGTCTCCTCTGTGCGCCTCATGGGTGCCTCCACAGCAGCTGTGGTGTGGCTATTGCCATGTTGGACCTGTGAGTGAAAGGTGTATGGAGAGCCAGCGTGGTTCAGCTCAGCCTTCACCTGCAACTCCCTGTTTCTGACACGTCTTTGTGTTGGGGTGAGGCTCAGGCGCAGAGAGACAGGCTGGGACGCAATATGCAAAAACAAAAAGCACTCTTTAATGAGTAAAAACACGGTTCACAAAAACAAGGTCCAAAAGGGGACAGGCAGGCGGGTAGAACCAGGAACAGGACAGGACCAAGAGACAACAATAGACAACAATCCGACAGGAGACAAGGGAAAGACTGACATAATATATAGGGGGTGAAACAGGTGTACGACATCAGACAGGAGTGGCTGAGGGCAGGTGCTGGGAATTAAACAATTAAGACACAGAGGTTACGTGGAACACGGGAGAAACAGAAATGGGGCGTTACAGTTTTGTTCTGTAGTTTCACTCCAGTATCTCTCCTCCTCTCTGCCTATGAAGCAGATGTATACAAGCCCCAGCATAAGCCCAAACTAATTTTTTTTTAAATCACTCAAATCACACATGCATTTGCTTTTCCATGACTTTGAACTCTTGAATTTGTAAACTCTGTGTTGAACGCACGGTGGGCCTACGAGTCTTGCAGCCATGCTAGAGGTTCTTTGATGCTGTACTTTAACCCTAAGCTATATGCTAATTTCAGCATGCTAACATTGTCACAATAACACAGCTAATGCTCTAATATTAAGCTGGTGTAATGTGTGTACGGGCAGCTAATCAAGCATGTTAGCATGCTAGCATGTGCTAATGAACACTAAACACAAACCAGCTACGGCTGATTGTAGTTTTAGTCATTTTTATTTGGCTTTAGACCAAATACAGACCCGTAAGGGACAAAGCTAAACTGTGTCGGTAATTTCTTCGTTGATCGGTCAGTTGTGATGAGATGATGATGAGGAAGGAAAGGTTGAGTGACTCAGCACTTTGTGAGAATACAACGTTTTATTCTGCACAGTACAGGTCAAAAACAGACGCCTAGAACATCTGGAGACTTTCAAGAATCGAATAGAAAATGTGAAGATATGGCATCGTGTTACAGGTTATATAGTGAAAGAGAAGAGGAGGCGTTAATGCAAATATCTATAGGCTGGCCACAATTGTTATGAAAGAGTTTCGGGTTTCAGAGCGTTACCCCCACCTTTGCATGATCTCATTCTATACACTGACTCCTTAACGCAGCGTCCTTGGGAGCCTCTGGGCCCAGAAACCTAGATAGCCTACAGACAATAAATGCATGATATCTAGTGTGGTGGAAAATATACGACAACTGCAATATATTTCATAGCCTACAGTTTCTGAGCTATTTCAGTCGGGGTCAACAGACCTCTCCCATATAGCCGCGCCGCTAGTTGTGACAAAGTTTTCACTCCAAACGTTAAAGAAAAAACGGGATAAATTAGAACGTGCAACTCTCCAGCGTTTGGACGTCTCAGTAGAAGCAAAGCGGCCGTAGGGCACCGTGTTGCTCAGCACATTCCTCTCCTGTCCGCCCCCTCTCTTTCTCCAGGAGCGTCAGCTGATCGTAGCCCCGGGATAAAGAGGCCCGCTGTTTGTGTCCCAGACCTGACCCTCAGAAACCCGACGGCAACGCAGTCCACCCAAGAAAGCCACGAACAAAAGCAAATAATAGGCAGAGACATTTCCCCCACCGGCCAACAGGATTGGTTTCTACGGCTTCTGTTTGTGCATGCGTGCCAGTTTGTGTGTTACCCATTGCTTCTTGCCAAAGAGAGGCCTTCAGTCCGTTCCAATATATTTCCACAAATCTATCTTTAGACGGGATGAGACCGAGCCCAGTTCTCCGAGCGGTTCCGTGCACATCGTGAATCTCCGAGGCATTCATCGTGCTTTTGAGGTGCGAGTGTCCCATTTGTTGAAGCCACTCCTAAATTATAGTTCCCCCCAAACCTCTTTGTTCAGTGGAGGGTTCGTCGCTTAGCCACACGCCATCCCACAGAGGAGACACGTGGAGGGGAGGACGTTTTCACGATTATGAGAGCATCGTCTTATCTACTTTATTTCAGTGTTCCCACGCCGTTTCTGCTACAATTTTTTGTACAGTGCTTTTTAAAATATAGTTTTTACATTTCTATTACTATTACTGTTACTATTATTATTATTATTATTATTATTATTATTATTATTATTATTATTATTATAGTGTGTTTGTTTTGTATCTCTGTTGACTTGGCGAGCCCTGCAAAAATAATTCCGATGTGTCTGGACTGCTGGTCTAGGCACAGATGGCAAATAAAAAACCTTGAACCTTGAACCTTGAATGTCTTCTTACAGCTCGGAGAGAGAAAATTAGTAAATAGTATTATGTGCATTTACTTGGGCTTCTTTCCGCTTTGCTTACCTTAATTGTCCTCCGACGGTGGGAGCATCATGATATATATTTTTCAAGTAGAGGAAAATCTACACTAATGAAACCACTAGGGGTTTCTTAGTGGTTGAATACAGAGTTTTTCAGCCACATAAGAAACTTCTAGGTTCACCCTTTTAAAGTAATCCCACATTTTGTGCATTATTTCTGGGATATTTTACCAAAGGTCTTAAAACCAGGCTTTGATATTCAAGGGTTCAAACATAAAAGGTGGACCTGCTCTCATCTTGCTGTTTATCTGGTCACATGACGTCTATTCTTCTGTCCATCCTGGAGAGGGATCCTCCTCTGTTGCTCTCCTGAAGTGTTCTTCACTTTTTTTCCCTGTGAAAGCGTTTATTTCTATTTTTTGGGAGTTTTCCCTGATCTGATGAGAGGTCAAAGGTCAGAGATGTTGTATGTGTACAGATTGTAAAAGCCCACTGAGGCAAATTTGTAATTTGTGTTTTTGGGTTATATAAAATAAACTGAATTCAATTCAATCTTTATCAGACTTCGGCCACGGATCTAGCAACTCATTGTGTCGACTTTTATAGCTACATAACAAAGTTAAGGAATGATTCTCTTCAATTATCTCAAAGCTACACGTGCTGCACTCCATGCACATAATAAATCATGGTTGCAATATAAAGCGTTAATGTAATTTTTGCAGAGGAAAGAGCGAGAGAGAGAATGGCAGGTTTTTTTTCCCCTGCATTAATTGCACTACATATTATATTATCTGCGGGAGTTAGCTGGGACATTCATTAGCAGGGATGTCTTTTGTAATTACTATACACTGGTTTTAATTGTCACTCTTAGCAGTACCATACTGTGGTTTCTGCACATGATAATCTTAATCTGTCTCTTGAACTGCATAGAAGTGCGTCACTCAATTGCTGCAACGCCCTTGTCATCGTTTTAGTTGCTTAACAACCAACATTTTGTGAACTAAATTGATGAAAGCAACACTATATAGCTTCTGAAAAACAAAGCAATGTAGATTTTGATCTCACGTATGAAAAGCTTGATTCATAAGACACAAAAAGCCCCTTGGTCAGTTCAATACATTCAGGGGTTTTCCTGCTCCAGCCTCGTTTGGTCTCATGTGACTCGTAGCACATGATGGCTAATATCCGCTATTCTAGAAATGTTTGGCTTGGTATGACTTTACAGACTTTATCGGGCGTCTTTTAGAGTACATTTTAATAAGATATCAGCTTATTTTGGACTTCAATTCCACACAACAACACATAAGAGCAAGCCCAAATCAATCTCCACGTGTATCTTCTGTCAGCTCCCTGCTGTTTTCATACCACTAAACAAGCCTCTCGGGGCAGTCCCTGGCTCAAGGATGTTATTACGGCAGCCCCTTTTTTCTTCTCTGATCTTCCTCCGTCTCCTATCTGTCATCCCATCGCTCCTTTATCACTTGAACGGCTGCATCCAGCTTGCCCTGAAGACCGGGCTTATGTCACCACTGTTGTTGTGTGTCACGGGGTCGTGGTGCTTTGTGGGGCGCAGCACGCACACCTCATCAACACGCAGCTCCTCCAAAGAGACGGACGACTAACCGGCACAGAGATGTGATTACAGCGTGTGTGCATGCACGGCCGATCTGTCGTCATTAACATTTTACACTCCTCTTTGTAACATCCGTGTGCCGCGGTATGGTTGCGTGTGGCCTCGGCCTGCCAGCAACGCTCAGGATCACGGCTGATGAGCGCAGGATGTCGGAAGAAAACTCAGTTAATGGGCACGACGAGGAGGAAGCATTTCATTTTGACGCAGCAGCTGTCTGCTTGACTTTGTACCCCCGCACACAAACACAAACACACACTAATTAATGTTTGCGTTTACCTGATGTCCTTGAGATGGCAGCTCTGGATTTTCAAAAAGTTCATTTCTAAAGCATTTTTCATAACAATCAATGGTTGCATAAATATTGAAGCACCATATTTAAGTTACTTATATTATGTATTATATATGTGTATATATATATATATATATATATATATATATATATATATATATATATATATATGATATGATATTCCTTTATTCGTCTCACAGTGGGGAAATTTCAAAAATCACAGCAGCAGTGCACATCAGAGCATCACTGAAAATAAATATAAAACACAAAATTGTATATATATTGTATATAAAAATTGTATAAAATTGTATATATACAATATAAAATTGTATATATAAAATTGTATATATATATATATATATATATATATTTCTTACATTATTTTATAGGTCACATTTTTGTGAGGATGTCCCTACTTGGCAATGATGGAAATATTTATCACAACCTCTATTGGTATTGTTACAATTCATGTTTTGTGTATAATCCTTTTGTCAATCAGATTTTTTTAATATGAATGTAATTTACATAAAAGTTGCAATGCCACAGTTAATGTATCATATATAAAAGTCCTGGCTTTAATATTAACTTAATATGAAATGTCGCAAAAGTAGGACGTCTCGGTTAGGCTAGTGGTTGAGACTCATATTACATATTTACGATAGTACCGATCTCTGTCTCTGATGATCTTTACTGTCATTATTAAGGAAAGTTTAAAAAAAAAATATTTCAGAGTGTTAAATAGCTACGTATATATTAAGGATTATTTTTACTGATCCATTAACATTAAAGCAATTAAGGTAAGAGAAGCTCACTGAACCTCCTTTGTATACTACTGGGTATTCTCTGATATAGCACTGGATCATATATTATATAGCGCTCATCTCCTTTCTTTAATATACATAATTATCCACCATCAAATCATAAAGAGGTTTGTTGGGTAACAATGCCCCCAAGACGTAATATCATAGGACTCATTTGAAATAGATAAATCTTTGACAAATAGTGTCTCTGAGGGAAGATAAAGGGAGGAAGAAAGCGTCAGATAAATGCAAATTGTGTCTCAAAATGCGGTGACTTTACCACATACCTTTGTGTTAACTGAATTGACACCCATTTTGGTTGCCCACTCATGGACCCCCTAAACCACAGGTTCCGTTATTGGATCAGGCTTTCTGCTCGTGTTCATTCCACACATTGTGTCGGGGATTTGTGCAAGAGCGTGATAGAATAATTCCTCTTGGGCTGCACTTTTTGCATGCTCCGGTGAAGTGCAAGAATTTAGTTTTACCAGGCGAAAAAGGGCCTACCAGTGGTAGTGACAACCGACCAATAAGAAAGTCTTAGCTTGGTGTGTGACATTCCAAAGAGCTGGTATGTAGAGTGGGCAGCACCTCACACAAGCTAATTGAGTTTTTATCCCTCTCATCTGGGATTGGCGCTTGGACAGAGGGGTAACCGGAGAGATCCTAATTGCCCAAAGCATTGGCTTGAGGATGGTAATAGAGGCATCGTCAAGTACTATCTGCTATCTGCATATGAAGCTCGTGTTACACGGCACTTAAGGAATATTGCATTTCATCTGTTGGGAGGCGGTCTGCGCCTACACTGTATCTGAAGCCTATTTCATTATTCTCCGAAGCCGCTGCCAGACTGCTCTGCTGGCATGAAGACTCGTCTCATTTCATACAGAGAATAGAAAATGACAAGATGGAGTGCAAAGGGGCGGAACGACGTAGTTGACAACTGGGGGCCTGAGATTGTAACTGGAGAAATGTGAACGTGAGTGTTTTCACATTCACTGAAGCTCTCAGGAGAGACGGCTCTATTAGAAGGCTGGGTTATTAACATATATGTAAATATATATAGAGCCTATATATAATATTTTTATATATATATATATAAATATATATATATATATATATATATATATGTAAATATATATAGAGCCTATATATAATATTTTTATATATATATATATAAATATATATATATATATATATATATATATATATATATATATATATATATATTATTCATATACTGCAAGACATACTGGTAGCCTATATAAAATATATAAATAAATATACATATATATATATATATATATATATATATATATATATATATATATATATATATTATCATCTATATACTGCAATACATACTGGTAGCCTATATCACAATATATATATATATATATATATATATATATATATATATATATATATATATATATATATATTATCATCCATATACTGCAAGACATACTGGTAGCCTATATAAACTCTTGTTACCCTGTAGTACAGTAGCTAAATTACTAGCTACTGTATTACAGAATAACAAGAGAGATAACAATAATTATAACAAGATAACAGGATAACAAGAGAGATACCAAAGTAACAAGAGTTATAAACAGGCTAATATAGGTTATCAAAGCTAACACATGTATTAGCCTACAAGCTAACACAAACACAGCTAGCACACCTAGCAACGGTTTGGAAACTATCCCAACGTAACTATCCTATTGTGTTGTCCTCATTAAGGAACACATTGTAAAGTATGTGTACATTAATGTAATTTAATGTAGCATATCCTTTATTCTCATTGTGTCAAATCAACTTAATACACAAGTTGTAAACTAGGTATTAGCTCAGCTGGTCATGGCTAGCTCGTAGCCTAAAAGGCTTTAGCTAGCTAGCGAAGCCACGGCAGCCATACATGGACAACGTGTCTAAGGACATGAATACAATTTGAAATGCGGCGTTTGCCAAGTCGAACAATATAGGCATCGGGTGAAATTAGGCGTCAGACAATAAAAACAAGGGAGGTTATGTTTCAATAGCGCTATTCCTGATGAAATTAACCCAGGTGTGGGATCACCTGTAAGATATGATGAAGAAAACAAGCAGACATTGTTTTCCTTGACTAAAAATGTACAAGACCAGCGAGCTGCCGGTTTTCCTGCGAGGCTGCCATGTGTAAAGAGCTGTGAAAAATCATTTCAGGCAACACAGCACATTTTTATTTCCTCCGTGACGGTTGTAGCCAGAGGACTTGAACCAATGTGCACTTTACCACCTCTTGTACCAACAGATTAATGGCAGGAGCACACATACACACATACACACAGACACTGTGTGGATCTGCTGAGCGTTCCAATTAGTCTGGGGGGGGTTGAAGAAAAGAAAAGTTTTTTTTAAATGGGAGTTTTGCACCACACGACCTTGTTAAAGCACCGTAGGATGGAGCGATGGAGCTCCTCCCGGCTGTCTTAGCTCCCGGGGGTCATTACTCACTGTGATAGCCGCCGCTGATCTACATCATATTACCGATCGTTTAATGTTGTTCCCCGCTGATCCTATGGCCTTGTGGGAAAAAACAGCCACCAAGAGGTCTGGCAGTGCTAAATGCATCACATTGATTGTTAGAGTGCTTCCCTCAGTGCTCCTGGGCTTGTTTTGGAAAACTTTAAAGTTTATTTTTGCTCTCCAGCTGGGTTTCCATATTCTGGCCATCGTGTCCTGCACTTTGAGAAAATGCACATACACGTCTATGCAAACTAGATATTTTCCTTACAAACAACACTGTGTTGCACATAGTGTTCCACTACTGTTCTTTACAGAGCTGACCTCACACTGCACAATCTGAGAGAAGATGCACACAAACAACAGAAAGCAAACCAGTACAGACATTACAATTATCTTCTCTCAATCTGTTTTATTTATCCCGCAGAGGTGCAACACACCTCTTACTTTACCAGAAGGAAAAGGCACAAATAAAGCGGCCTGCAGGCTGTCACATGAGGTGTGTAAAAATAACCTCTTGCTCTTGGTGGTGGTGACTGGAGGAAGAAAATGTACAAACCTCGAGGTTGGGTTGGGGCGCCAACCACGGGGGAAGTCCCCGTTGCTGAGAATAATCTAACGTTGAGCTTTTACTTAAGATAACTCATTCTATGAGCACATTAGTCTGTGTACTGTAGTCTTTCTTGCATTACGAAGAAAGCGTTGTTAAACACTGAACGCAATATTTTGGGCCTTTTTTCCTTATTTCTATCCTGACTTTTTTCTTATTTCTATCCTTGACTCAGCATTAAGGCAGCTAGCCTGTAAAAATATCAACCTACCAGTACCTGTAAAGGTCGTTAACAAGCAGCGAAGTAATGCTTTAATCCACGAAGTTGTGGTTTTATGGCGAGTTGCATTTCTTTGCGGGGACGGTGACTTCCTGGAAAAGTGCTGCTTGGCGACTTTTCAGACCCTATTAGCAATTTTATAACAAAAAAGTGCAGAGTGACAATTTTTAACGACTTCATTCGACCATTTGCAGGTAATTATTCATATATATATATATATATATATATATATATATATATATATATATATATATATATATATATATATATATATATATATATACTATATACACATAAATATATAGTACATACAATGAACAAAGCTAAATAATAATAAGATATTAAACCAGAAAGTTCAATGCCAAATGTATTTTATTCTTCACAGTAGTGACATGTATCACTCATATCAGAGTTTTAAAAAACCCTCTTAATTACATTTAAATTCAGTTCAGACATTAGAGGAAATAAATAGCCGCCATTACATTTAATTACATTATGCAAACGCACAATGTCAAACAGACATGCATAATAGTACATTCCTTGACTAAATTGCAACCTAGTGATTATACGCCCATTACTTGCTAAGATAGTGAGTATGCAGCTGATTGAAGGACTGTAGGCGTCCTGGCTTCAGCCATCCAGTGTAAAAGTCATTAAAAGGTGAGCTGTGCTCGGATGTTGTAAATAGCTGAGCACCCTGTGAGGAATGGATCAAATGGTGCAGCGTGTTTCCATGAGCTCGGGGTTGACGGTGTTATCTGGTAGCCGATCAGATTACCAGACAATCGAATTCCGGATATTGCCGTCTCGGCACAAACAGTGCTCTGTTATTTAATTGCGATAGTTTGATCGTTCCGTTCTCTGTTCCATAGAAGGAGGATGAACACCCGTTCCTGAATCGTTGAATATTATTGACATAAACGGGTTATTACACATTTTGACCAATAGATTTCCATGACTTTTCCATGACTTTAAACCAAATTTCCATGACCAAACTGAAATCTGGGTATAAACATGAACAATTTTGAAAATGTAGCTTATTGAAAGCGTACGCCGGCTTATATTTTGAGCGTCTTTCTTTAAAAAACATGTGAATTATTTCAAACTCCATGAACTCAAACTCAAATGAACATGTGATTATAACAAATTTCCATGACTTTTTCAAAACTTTTAGGATTTGAGTTTTTTCCATGACTTTTTCAGGCCTGGAAATGACCATTTTAAAATTCCATGACTTTTCCAGGTTTTCCATGACCGTACGAACCCTGTAAACCACTGAGGCAAGGCAATAGTTGGGTGTTGGCGAGTGTGTTGATTTCTAACGCAAGATCTCAAAGCTCAAGGCCAGCGATCAAACCCGAGAGGGCGGGGCCCGGTGTCCAGACGCCACGCTCGTCCCACGCCATCGCTGTACGGGATGCACGCCGGGGCCGAGGTTTGAGTTCACGGAGGAGATATATTGAAGGAAAACATTGGCTCCCATTGATCCGCTGTGTTATCGAGCGCTGAGGAATTTACACAGAAATCACCCATGTGTGCCTGATAGAGACAACACGTCAACATTCGCCATGTTGAGTGAAGACTAACTTTAAATACACAAAGGGGTGTGGGAAAATCCCCCCATTTCCATACATGTCAAACCTCTCGATTCATCAACTGGTGTGCAGAAATATTCGATTATTACAAATGTTTTTTGCGATTGAGCTCGTCGAGCTGCAGCATGTCGCTCTTCTCTCACCACAAGTTGCCTCCTCGTGACACACAGCCTGAGATCATCACCCGCCACGAATTAACGTCTGTAATGAAGTTGATCATCAGGACTTTTTCTCACACGGGTAAAAAAAGAAAAGAAAAGGCGATTAAATCAATTCTCTTGCAGGAGTAAAGGTCGTCCGGGAAAGGTCAGTGCATGATTAACATTTTACACCACGAGCTATCGTGCAGTTACTCAACATTCGGTAAAAAAACAAACTTAGCGGGCCTCACCTGGCGCTCAGCGCCGGCGATTCTACACACAAAGGTCATTCTCCGAGGGACATTTTGCATGCATCACGTTGAGTTCCCTCTCTGGCCGAGCTCAGCCGCCCCGTTTTTATTAGCCCAACTGCGACGCTGCATTCGCACCCCCCAACTGAGCTCCTCCACCCCCCACCTGAGCTCCTCCACCCCCCACCTGATCTCCTCCACCCACCCCCCGCGCTTCCCTGCATCCGTCCCTCCAGCGTACGCGGCCCGAGCCCGCTAAGAGGCCGCGGTGCTGTCAGCTCAGATCTGTCTGTTTTTTTCTTCACTCGACAGGGGGGGGGCGGGGGGGTCAGG
The DNA here is from genome assembly GCA_036178185.1 of Liparis tanakae. Taxonomy (NCBI): domain Eukaryota; kingdom Metazoa; phylum Chordata; class Actinopteri; order Perciformes; family Liparidae; genus Liparis; species Liparis tanakae. The sequence continues at coordinate 17,348,157 of CM070092.1, forward strand.
CAGGCCTCCCACAACTCAAACGGCATCACGAGTCCACACGGGAGAAGCGGAGGCATCTCGCGTGGAGGGAGGTTGCGGAGGTGGCAGCTGAGGGGGGTGGATGACGAGGAAGGCCCGGAGTGGTGGTACCGAGGGATTGAATGGGGCTTTCTGCAGCTTTGGTTAAAAGGGATTTCGGTCCAACGTGTCCCATAACACTGGCATTTAAAAAAAGATATTTTTTCGTTTTTCCCCCCCCCCTAAAAATTAAAAGGTCAGCAGCCGGGGCGACGTGCCAGGTGTTTGCGGAGCAGCGGACCAGTGCTGTGCGCTGAATGTAATTATTTGGCACTCTGGCAATCTGATAAGCTGCCAGTCCGCCTCTCAACACGAGGAAAGTGCACCGGCATATTAAATGTGGCTCAACAAACGCGCTGGTGAGTAGGGAACAGTGACTGTGTGTGTGTGTGTGTGTGTGAGACAGGCCTCGGCTAATAATCATTTCATCAATTTTTGGGGGGAAGGCCAGTATGTTCTTGGACTGGAGGTGTCTTTTACATTTTCACCTGGTTCTGAAAGCGGTCCATGGAGTGGAGACGGCTCTCCTCCTCGCCGTCTGGCGGGAGGCGGGGAACAAAGGTCTCCCAGTCAAAACCACGGATCACAGGAAAGATTGCTGGAGCGTAATTGACTGCAGGCGTGCTCTGCAGGATGGACAGCGATTCGTATCTAGCTGGAGTGAAAATTGGGCCCCAGAAATGGGAGTTACAGAAGAGGAGGAGGGGGGAGGGGTTGTACTAATATCCCTTTTAGCCATTTATCCTTTTTCCATGTCCAGTGTTCCCTTGCTGAGCTCCGGGAAAGGGAACAAAACGCAGGGACACTATTTTTTGTTTTGAAACACTGTAACTTTGCTATTATCTAAGATGGAAGTGCAAAAACAACTCTGAACGTATCATTTCAAACCAGAGGAGAAAATAATATACCCATTTCATTATTAGGGCATCCAACTGACTATCAGCATAACATCAATCGGTTGCACCATCAAAAGAGTCTCAGCATGTCATAACAGTCTTCCTCTCATTCCACATCTGCTAGAGGGAGAGACGTTCCTATTGGCTGTCGGGAGACCAGTGTTAACAAGCACAAAGGGGCCACTGAGCGAGCCGGGAGGAAAAGGTGTGCCGAGGGCGCTCTCACCCGTTTCATTCTTCTTCCCCTCCGACCGCTCGCTTCCCTTTTCTCTCTTTCTCATCCCCGGCTTTTTTTTCTTTTCGCTGCAATTACACCTGCTCTGCCAAGCGTAGCTCCGAGGCGTGGCCGAGCAAAGATCCCTCCGTTAATACGAGTGTGCAGAGTGTGCGAGGAGGAGGAGCACGACTCCCTGACAAGTCTCTGTGGAAACATTACGGTTGTAAGCAGCCTGCACCTGTGCGTGTCCCTCTTAGGGGCCTCGCTTTGGGGAATTCAGTGTGTGTGTGTGTGTGTGTGTGTGTAAGTGTGACCATCCATTTCCAAATTGAACCGGCAACATTTACAAATCCATAGCGAGGGAACGAGTGCTCGTCACTAACAGCCTTTGGGGCAAAAAATAAAATCAACCTGCGGAGTCACAATCGTATTTTTTGAAGAAAAAAAGATTTCCACATTTCATTCTATAGATGTGGCTCTTTTTCGGAATCAACCTCTCAGAGACAAAGAGGTTCACCAGGCGGGGAAGCGTGAAGCCGACGGTGTGTCGTCATCTCTGGGCCCTCAGAGACAGAGGAGCGTCTGCTGCGTGGTGACCAGACAGATAGTGTTACAAAGACCCCCTCCCCACACACACACACACACACACACACTCCTTCATCCCCCTTCCTCACGTTCAACGAGCTCCCAGTTATTGTCGCTGCTGATGAAAACTGCAAAGCTAAATCCGTGCAAAGAGCAACGCTGTCAACAACGAGCGGCGCGTTGCCGCGGGCTGCAGCGTCGCAGTTGTTTCGAGATGTTGTGCGTTTTTTTGCGCCAGAGGGAGATCATTATCTACCCAGGTGCTCTTCAACGGGGCCAAGGAAGGTCACTCCCCGGGTGCTGGCGCAACGAGACGTCCGCATTAATTTCAGACTTGCTCGAAAAAGGCGCCGTGTGCTACGCTACACCCTTCAAAAGTAGGGAAAAGCACACATTAATTATTCACCCGGACTGTAATCGGCAGCGTGAAAGATTGCAATTGACGGTTAGGTATGAATGATAATAGGAAACACTTTTTCCAAGGATGCCAGCCCCCCTCCAAATAAAATGGGTTTCACGAAAAACCGCTGGAGCTCATCTCCATAATACCTCCCGCTGTGTGTGTGTGCGTGTGTGTGTCTCGTCACAAGAACCTCAGGCTCAATTTGCCTTCATTTGCATGTGTACGGGAAATGGTGCGTGCCATTTTCCTTGTTTTTCTTTGCAGCTGGAGTACATTGGAACGTTGTATTCCACGCTGGAGTCGACCGAGAGGGCCACTGGATGTGAAACCTGCGGCTCGCAGACGGTAGCTGGGGGGAATTGGCTGTGGAGCCCGAGGTTTGTTATATCAGATTCACAGCAGGCAGGAAATTGGATGGGAGATTTTTGTTTTGCTTTTAAGGGAGTTAAAAAAGTTTGCTGTTCTCCTCACCTTTCGACCACGCATTTAAATCCAGACGTCATGTCTTCTATCCAACTTCTCAAGCCGACTTTCCTTCCGGCTGCAGCAGCTTAAACCGTCGCCGGAGAAAAGTTTGAATGACGTTCCACGCGTTGTTGGACTGGCGTACGATTCAGCGTTTTGTGTTTGGGGGGGGGGGGGTGTCATTGCCTCGGATCACCCTCCTCGCTCTCAATATTAAAAGAGCCTCAGTCGAGAAAGATTTACAGCAATCCCGAGGCATTTTATTTACCCGGATACCTCCACATAAAAAAAAAAAGTACAATTAAATACAAAAAGAGCAATTACAGCCACCTATTAAAATCCAATATCTAGGCAATGTGCACTATATTCATCCTAAATGGGCATACTGTATATCACAATATATTCACATATTACAAAAGAACAAACTCATAAACAAGCAGCGGAGCATTTCTCTGCATCAGAGGCAGTCAGAAGGATGTCAACGTACTCCAGACCGTCTTCATCCTTTAGGAAGAGTAAAAAATAGAGGACACGTCCCTCTTGATGCAACTCGTTGTCCATGCATTGTTACACAGAGGAAAGTCAGCTGATGTCACAGCTGCCTGATGTGTGTATCGGACATGCGGCCGTGGTTGGACGGAGGCTCTGAGGGGGGTTAACTAGGAGCCGTGACGGATGCTAATTCTGGAGAGCATCATGAGGGGGGGGGGACTTTCATGCACATTTCAACAGTATCAGTCATTTTCATGTATCTGTCTATCTCACTGCGGGGTCCCAGACAGTGTCCCGTCCTCGCTCACACATCCGAGTTGATGCTCAGGTTGGCCAACCGCGGGTCGGAGTTGATCTCATACCTGTAGTGGTACCCCTCCATGTGGTCCCTACACGCGTCCCGGATGTTGTACATCCACCGCTTGATGCCCTTTCTGTTCAGGTAGAGCACCAGCAGGAATATGACGCCGATCAGCGCCAGCACCAGCCCCAGGAACACGTACGAGGTCTCCAGCACGCCATCCATGTCGCCCGAGCACTTCAGCTGCGAATGCTCCAGCCGCAGTAGCGGCAGGAGCCTCAGGGCCTGGGGGGCGGCGCAGGTCAGGTTCTGCGCGTCGACGACCCGAGTGCCGTTCTTCAGCCACAGCAGCATGTCTTCGAAGAGGCAGTCGCAGCGCCACGGGTTCCCCGCCAGCCGGACGCTGAGGGCGGGCTTGAGGCTGAGCTCGGCCAGGGTGGCGAAGGGCAGGTCCTGCAGGCTGTTGTCCCTCAGGTCCAGGTCGCGCAGCGGCGGCGCCCTCAGCGTCCCGTTCTGCACCGAGAGGATGGAGCTGTTCTGCAGACTCAGGCTGACCAGGTTGGGGAGGCCGGCGAACAAGTCGTCCGGGAGAATCACAAGGTCGTTGTTGGACAGGTCCAAGGCCGTCAGCTGGAGGAGGTTCCCGCTCTGCAGGACGCCGAGGACCACGTCCATGAAGGAGTGATTGTGAAAAGACCTGCTGAGGTTCAGGAGCTGCACTTTATTATCCTCCGGGAAGGCCCGGTCACTGAAAGTCTGGATCCGGTTGTTGCTCAGGTCCAGCAGCACGAGGTTGGGCAGGTTGTCAAACACCATGGCGTCCACGGACTCCATCTCGTTCCCACTGAGATGGAGGTCTGTCAGCATCTCCAGGCGGGTCGGGAAGGAGTCCACGCCGACGCGGGAGATGTTGTTTCCGGTGACGAACAGCGACTTGGTGTCGGCCGGCAAGGAATGCGGAATCGCGTCCAACTCCTGGTTTTGGCATTTCACCGTTTGCGAGAAGCACAAGCATCTGTCCGGACAGCCGTGGCAGGACAGCACGGCCGCGAGGAGGAGGAGGAAGAGAAAGTGCATCGTGCCTCGGATGCCCCCGCACGACGTGCTCAACAGGCGCATCTTGGGGGGTCGTACAAAAAAAGCGTGTGTGCGCGCAGACCGTGCGTAAAGATTACTTTGTTCTCCCGCAAGGGAAAGTTTTTTCCGCCGTGTTTCCCGCCTGAGTCCCTGTGAAAACGGCTTCCAGTTCCAACCCAGACTCCGCGGAACTACCCCCAAACCATCCTGGTGTCGGAGAGCTCTACGCTACTCTAAGCTGGAAAACTTCGAGCTTTTGTTTGTTCCTCTTCACTCGTCTTCCCAAATCTCAGGCTTTTACCATATTGTTTTTTTTCTCCCTTTTTTTTCTCCAGCCCCCGCAACAACAAAAAACACGCGAGCCCGATGCAGAATGCAGAATGTCGAATAGGCAGAAAGAAGACCTTTGTCAGGCTGCTGGTTCCGGAACAGAAACAGCCTCCCTGTCTCCCGGACGTGCCATGGATCACCTCGCACGTAGTTCCAGCCTGCTGCGAGTCTGGAGGAGAAGACCAAACACAGCGGCGCGGAGCAGACCGTTGGAAGGAGGGAACATACCATTTCACAGCAAAAAGGGGTGTGTGGATAGAAACTCTTTCAAGTGTCAGATTTGTATCGTAATTTCTCCATAAAAGCTAAATATATAATGTAAAAATCGCAACTAAAGTGTCCCTGAAATGATTAGTAATACTCGGACTACTACTAACTACTGATACTAATACTTCTACTGCTATAAGAACCAAGGGGTCCAAACGCTTACATAGGGTATTCAGTGAGATCCCAAACAATAAGACGTACCTGCAGTCTATTTAATACAACAGTGTGATATATACATGTGTTTTCTGATCAGACATTAATCATATTGGCGATTTCATATGAATCATTACCAACCACAAAGCCTATTTCCAGATGGTATTTCTTAGAATAAGACGTCTTCACCAGCCTTTCCACGTGTAGGGGGATGAAAGACTGTGATTCCTAAGGGGAAACTATAGTTTGATCTATTAGGCTAGGTAAGATGTGATAACTAGGGCAATTCAGTTCAGCAGGAGGCTGAAACACACATATTGAATTGAAAAAGCTAAAATAAACACATGAATCATGTTGATGCCCTGGTGATAATGTCACATCACTGAGTCCATCATGTACTATACTCATTAAGATAAGCCCCAATCCTTTTTTAGGATTCTTGTGGATGTTATGGGTCTCTAAATCATAAACCCAGTAAAGTAATACATGCATAATGCAGAACCTAATCGACAACAAGCTCATAATAACAGCGAAGGAAAGATGACTCCTGGATGTTACCAACGTGAGGAATTCCATTTCGATTTTAGTTCTCAATCCGTAATACAAAAGTGTTTTTTCAGCAGCTGCAAATAATTCCTCAACCAAACAGTAATGGAAAAAAGTGCAACATTGTATAACATTAAGGGTTCAATAACCTTCCATTATTTCAGAAAACAATGTGAGTCATATTATGTTATCTCTTGAAATGGTCTGTATTTCCACATCCTCTTTTGGGACATGAACTTGGGTGGCGGCCTCATCGTCGTCAGTCTGCTGGACTGCAGGATTGCACTGAGAAGTGAAGCTGTGGATGTGGTCATGCATGGCGGGTGATGGACGGCATGCTCATCAATATGTGGAAAACCCGGTGAAGATCCCAGTGTAACCTTAGCTTTGCCCTCCTTTGAGCCTGTCCTATGCTTAGCCCCAGTCACTGGGACAATTCCATGAAACCTGAAATGAGGCTGAAAGTGATATCCACCTGAAGTCTATCTGTTGAAGATAAACCCATTGTGACATGATGTTCTCGTGGAGGATCTACAATCTTTTCATACATCTACTTTTCATGCCCACACAACTGTAGTTATAACATGCCCAAAATATTAAATTATCATTATTCTCTTGAAGACTTTTTTCTTTTACCATTACAATAACCATTATTTATCATAATTGGGTTAATTGAGCCCCTTCATCTGCTTCTTGTGCTCCTAATTGCATTATAAGTGGAATAATTACCATTTAAATGCCTGTCCATTAAATATAGTAAATGTCATTAACCCTTTGTGAATGAATTGTAATCTTAAATGTTATCTCCTTGTATCACATAGGATGAATTCACAACTATTATGTTTTTATAATATTTAAAAGTTACATTTTTATGTTGTTTTCTAATATTTTCTTAACGTTATAATTATGTTCATAATGTCAATCTTCAAATAAATAAAAAATTGCCTATGACGTCATAGAGACAGCAACAGCACAGCCTGACGAACGAACCCCCCAAACCAGCCAATAGCGTGCTGGCATGTACACGCGCTGGCCAATCAGAAGCCTCGACAGTGGCTTTTTTTTTCTAAACTAACCTGTTGTATTTCAGGCGTCCTGTCAAATTTACCACGAGCGAAAAAATAGCCGAGTGTCTCCTTGTTCGTAGTAATGACACAGTGGATGTACGTCGTTGAAGCAACTTCTTCCATGTCTTCTTGTTCCTGTATCTAACGGAAGGTAAGACATGCAGCGAGGCTAGTTTCCATAACGGCTCGCTAACGCTAACTAGCTTCCGGTGATGTGTCAATTAGCTAGTTAGCTTAGCCGCTAGCTAACAACACAACATCTGTCCGGTGGTCGTTACGTTTGCTCACAGCAGGCGTCTTGTAAGATGTCACATTTTACAAATGTGTAGCAAAGTATGACTAGACTTGATGTGAGACGTTATCCAGCTTGAGCATTACGAGCTGATCGTCTGGTGAAGTAGTGAGCTGGCAGCTCTGCACAGCCCGGCTAGTCACAGGTGGGAAGCGTGTGCGGCAATGACCCAGTTACATGACGCAGAAACATGGACATGGACTAATGGCGTTCAGCTAACTCAGCTTGTCACATAATATCGCTGTGTAGTCAATAATGAGCCCCCCCACACACACACACACACACACACACACACACACACACACACACACACACACACACACACACACACACACACACACACACACACACACACACACACACACACACACACACACACACACACACACACACGCACATTGGAAACGTTGGTGCTCTATCTTCACGTAAACATTTCCACGTGCAACGTTTATATTCGCTGTAATCTTATTTGCACAGCGTTGTTGACACCGCTGTGGGCGAACCTGTCTACTCAGCTGATCTGCTCTGACCTTTGCCCTTTCGGATCTCGTCTCATATGCATCCTACACAGCTGTACCTGTTATTCTCACCACTCTCTCATCTCCCCTCCTCAGGATCACTCTACAATTATGGCGTTTTGAAAGGGAAAGTGAGACTTTTGGGGGGAAAGGGGGCCTTTCCCCTCAAGTTTGACAACTGGACTGCTGGACGAGGAGGTCGGGGAGTTGAAATATCTGCCTTTTGTAAATTATTAAGAGTATTTAGAGGAAACAAACTATTTTTGCTAACATTGAAATGCACAATTTTGTATAAAACACCCAAGGGGTTATGTATTTATTGATTTATTGATGCTGTTGTATGTTACAAGCACCTTAGTTTGCGTTAACCTCTTGGTTGCGATGGTGGACTGAAACAAGTCTCCAGAAGGCTCTGGGGTCGCTAGGGTGCAGTGGAACTTCAACACAAGCACATTTCTAGCACTCCAAACCATCTCAACCTTTTTGTTGACCCGCTTTTTTATTTTTTGCTAACGCACTTTTTTGTCTTGAAGCGACTGTTTTGGATTTGTTACATCGCATAGTTTTGTTTTTTGTTTTTATTTGCGATTGCGGTGGGTGGGCTGTCGGAGGGAGGGACTTTGAGATACGAGATACTGTGAAGATTCGGAGGCGGTCAGGATGACTCCAGCGCTGCCGGACTGCACCCCAAAATGCCGCTCGCAGCAGCATGCGGACGAGGTGGTGGCGGCGTTGACCGGCGGCTCCGAGGGGCGACTGCGGGCCTTCTTGACCTCGCACTGCCACAACGCGACCACCTTGAGGGACGCCTTCGGCCGCACGGCCCTGCACCTGGCGTCCTCGCTGGGAAAGAAGACGCTCCTGGAGTGGCTGCTGGAGAGCAAGAACGCTAACCTGATGGGGAAGGATAAGGAGTCCGGCTGGACCGCTGTCCATCGCAGCGCCTTCTACGGACACATCCACTGTCTCATATCGCTGGTGAAGGTATGGCGTTAACAAAAAACAACAAATAAAGGATGTCAAGCTATTCAAAGCGTTCCCATTTACCAGATTAGTCAAATAATGCAACAATTCTATTCAGTTTATTTGCATAACCCAATTTCACAAATTACAAATTTGCCTCGGAGTGCTTTACAATCTATACACATAGACATCCCTGACCTTTGACCTCACATCGGATCAGGAAAAAAAGTGAAGAAACCTTCAGGAGATCAATAGAGAAGGATCCCTCTCCAGGATGGACAGGTGCAATAGATGTCATGTGACCAGAAGGACAGATTTAGAGTTAAAATACATTCAATGAATACGACAGCGTGTATGAATGCAGGGTTCGTACGGTCATGGAAAACCTGGAAAAGTCCTGGAATTTTTAAATGGTCATTTCCAGGCCTGGAAAAACCATGGAAAAAACTTAAATCATAAAAGTTTTGGAAAAGACATGGAAATGTGTTATATTCACATGTTAATTTACGCCCAGTTTGAAATAATTAATATGTTTTTTAAAGAAAGACGCTCATAATATAAGCCGGCCTACGCTATCAATACACACAATGTTCTAAATTGTTCATGCTTATACCGAGATTTCAGTTTGGTCATGGACATTTGGTTTAAAGTCATGGAAATCCATTGGTCAAAATGTGTAAGAACCCTGTGAATAGTACGTAGTAGGCATATTCCAACAATGTGGAAAGTACAAAAGATGTTGTATTAACATTGACTGCTTTGTGGCTCTTGACCTTGTTTCAGCACGGAGGACTTCTCTCCACACACGACAAGGAGGGTCTCTCCGTCCTGGACCTCACAATGAAGGATAGACCAACACATGTTGTGTTCAAAAACACCGGTAATAAAAACCGCCGACCGAAGCGCTTATGTTCAGTCGGGATATCGAGATATATTGTCGGCAGCGGTGAAACAATAGATCCGGTTTTGTTTTTGTCTCGCCAGGATTTCTAGCACCACGGTGACTCATTCTGTTTAATGATGCGTTTCACACTCGTACATGCTTGGGATTTAACTCTCCCTGTGCTACCTCACATGTGTTTCTCGCCGTAATGATTTGTTCGATAGAAGATGACGTCCCTCCGTTAGATCTGTTTTGTATCTCGGCTTGTTTTTTTAAACTTCTGTTATATTTCACCTTTTTAAAATTCTGTTTTTATGTGTCCTTTACACCGCAGTGTATTTATTTTCCTAATGGCTTTCATGTCTTATATAAAGCACTTTGTCGCGCCTCGTTGAAAGGTTGCATACAAATGGGCCTTGTCATTTTTAATTGCAGAAAAAGACCAGTGGTGAAATCAAGCTTCATGTGCCGGCTGCGTTGTGGTTGTGCGTGTCATTTTTGTATTTCTCCCTCGTTACAGACCCAACTGAAGTATACACATGGGGAAACAATACTAATTTCAGTCTCGGGCATGGTAATCAGGAGAGCCGACAGCACCCTGAGCTGGTGGATGTGTTTGCCAGGACCGGGGTTTACGTCAAGCAGGTAGGCTAACAACACGCTGTTGTTGTGCGGCTCTCCACGGAGTCAAGGAAGTGTTTTCCTACAACGTGGGCGCTTCACTTCTCTAAAAACCCCAGGCACACGTATCACACCAGTAATGGCCTCTTGCTTCAACTCTGCGCCAACATGTGTTATATAAAAAAAATAACACATGGCAATGCACATGGGTACTCCAGATACGGCTCACCACCTGGGTAAACCAGCAAAACACCCCCTCCCCAGAGTCTGGTATTACACAACCTGTTCCTCAGCGTAAAAAAGTACTACTCCATACTTTCTTTTGGCGAAACCTCGCTTGAGTGTTGCATTTTACGTTTGATAAATCCAGGGTTTGTACGGTCATGGAAAACCTGGAAAAGTCATGGAATTTTAAAATGGTCATTTCCAGGCCTGGAAAAGTCGCAGAAAAAACTTAAATCATAAAAGTCATGGAAATGTGTTATATTCATGTGTTCATTTACGCAGAGTTTGAAATAATTCATGTTTTTTTAAAGAAAGACGCTCAAAATATAAGCAACATTTTCTAAACTTTTAAAGTTTATACCGAGATTTCAGTTTGGTCATGGAAATTTGGTATAAAGTCATGGAAAAGTTATGGAAAAAACTTAAATCATAAAAGTCATCGAAATGTGTTATATTCATGTGTTCATTTACGCAGAGTTTGAAATAATTAATGTTTTTTAAAGAAAGATGCTCAAAATATAAGCCGGCATACGCTCTCAATACGCAACATTTTCGAAACTTTTAATGTTTCAGTTTGGTCGCATGGAAATTTGGTTTAAAGTCCTGGAAATCCATTGGTCAGAATGTATAAGAACCCTGTAAATCAATTAAGTTAGTGGTCCCGGCTTCAGTAATGCAGGTTGAGTCAAACGGAGGGCAGAGTTTGTGTGTCGGCTAATTGGTATTCATTGGTGACTTGTGTGCATAGTTAAGCCACGCTGCCACGCCGTGCCAGCCCGACTACAATTTCATGCGTTTGTCATGTGGATCCTCTCAGTGTGATTAATATAGCTGCTGGCACCAGTGCAACCACCCCCAGTGGTGTGTGTAGTGTACACACCAGATGCTAGTTATAGCAGAGACGCGTCGTCATTGGAATCCATTCTTAAGACTTTGTGTTTGAATGGCGAGTGTGTATTTGATAAATCATTCATCTGGGCTGCACATCTCTTTTTTTTTTTAATTTTTGGTATTAACAGACGAAACCCTCGTGTTTTACGGGATTTCTTTCCTTTGCACATATATATATATATATATATATATATATATATATATATATATATATATATATATATATATAATATGACTTGTCATGCAGAGTAATTTCATAAAGCCTCGTGGGGGATGGATGGATCTGATTTCATGACCACACAGTGACCCAGTGCCACTGCGTTTAGTCTTTGTCTCCCTAGCCCGACCCGACAGGTGCCAGAGGTTAAATATTAATTCCACAATGACATGTTTTTAATTAAATGAACAACACTGGTGTGCGTGTGTGCGTGTGCACGTGTGCCAATGTCCACATTAATGCGATACTTTGGGAAACATCCCTGTGCCCTATTGACAGCTTGAGGGTAGCAATGTATTAGTAATGATGTTTGTTATTCCACTTGCCCCGGCCTTTATTGGCACGGTGTTTTACCTGTCACTACAAGAGGGCTTGGCTGAGGGTCATGGAAAGAGATGCTCCTCTGCTATGAGGTCACAAAAGAGCCCGTCCTTTTATCAGCAAACACTTCAGAATCTGTTTTTCTTTTCTTCTCGGGATTAGAATATGTTGATAAATGCTGACGAAAAATAAGACTGAATCATGTTTGACTCCTTCTCCCTTCAGGTGGTGCTGTGCAAGTTCCACTCTGTGTTCCTGTCCCAGAAAGGCCAGGTGTTCACCTGTGGGCATGGACTGGGAGGCCGTCTCGGCCATGGAGATGAACAGACTTATCTGGTGAAGCTTGTTATAAGGCATTAATAAAGTGTGCTAACCATCACCCTATATTTAGAAAAGTCTGTGAATAACTCGATGTGAGTTATAATGTAGAACTAACATCGACAAACACATTCATGATCAGCGCTTTAAGCTCATTTACCACACATTTACTTTTGTATGTAATGTTTTTAAGCGGCGAATACAATACTGAAATAATACCATGATTTGTTGAGCAACTTTCTTTTTAAGGAATGTTAACTTTAGGCTGTTTGCTAATGCGTCATGGCTTTAAAAGACTTTTTTTAAATGTCAATTGGTTTCAGCTCATCATGCAGTCCAGCTCCTAATCTAGCACAGTCCCGTACTGTAAACAAAGACTGTTTCAGGACAGATAGGGTTCTTGTTTTCTCCGTGGTTTAGAGATTAACGTTGAGTCCTGTGCTTCTCCTTCGCCCTCGTCTCCGCAGGTTCCTCGGATGGTGGAGGGCCTCACGTCCCACCACTGCTCCCAGGTGGCGGCAGCCAAAGACCACACGGTGGTGCTGACTGAAGAGGGCTACGTTTACACGTTCGGCCTCAACACCTTCCACCAGCTCGGTCTGGCTCCTCCTCCTGCCGCCGCCCACGTCCCTAAACAGGTAAGAGGAAGGCAGGGTGGAGGGGGAGCAGGATGGAAAGGGGCCGATGGCGTTTCTGGCGTGTAACGAGCGTGTTATTAAGGGCCAAATTAAATTAATAATTCTGGTTGTTTTGGTGCACGAAATACAAGACAATGTGCAGATTGAAGACCCCCCCCCCCTCCACGGTTCTTAAATCTGCTGTCTGTTTTATATTTGCAACTTTGATTTTGAGACTGATTTACAGGGTTCGTACGGTCATGGAAAACCTGGAAAAGTCATGGAATTTTAAAATGGTCTTTTCCAGGCCTGGAAAAGTCATGGAAAAAACTTAAATCACAAAAGTTTTTGAAAAGTCATTGAAATGTGTTAATCACATGTTCATTTACGCCAAGTTTGACATAATGAATATGTTTTTAAAGGAAGACGCTCAAAATATAAGCCGGCCTACAATACGCACAATGTTCTAAATTGTTCATGTTTATACCGAGATTTCAGTTTGGTCATGTAAATTTGGTTTAAAGTCACGGAAATTCATTGTTCAAAATGTGTAAGAACCCTGGATTTAGTATTTTCGACAACTAGCACAATGATAATTATCGTTATCTCTTAATTCCTGTATGCTGTCGTTTCAATGCCACGATGATGCTGTGCATGCAGGTGTTCTCCAAGACGCTGAGAGGCAGGACAGTGGTTGGAGTTGCAGCAGGACGGTTCCACACCGTGCTGTGGACCAGGGAGGCTGTCTACACAATGGGTCTCAACGGAGGCCAGCTGGGTGAGTCTCGATGCGTTATGAGAGACAATGTGTCGCTTCTCAGATACTAAACGGTTGTAATGGTAGTTCTGAGTGGATAAAAGCAAGTCCCACAGCCTTTGTTACACTAAAGTGTAAATATGCCTCAGTAAAAAAAAATAAAAGAGGAAAGCTGGAGAAGTATTTTTGTCATGCAAGCGTGACTAACGCTGTGGTTTGAATGGTACAAATGCTTATTTACTTCTGTCGGATGTTTAGGAGGAGAAAAGTCCCTCCATCATGTCAGAGGTGGATAACGACAAAAGTTCATTATGAGAATCTTTCTGTTTGTATTTTATAAGTAAAAGCACATATCAAAACACTCACACGCTATATATGGACAAGTAGACATGTTGAGGGACTCTACTGTGTTCTCCAGGTTACCTGCTGGATCCTAACGGAGAGAAGTGTGTGACGGCCCCCCGCCAGGTGTCCGCTCTGCACCACAAGGACGTCACCATCGCGATGGTGGCAGCGAGTGATGGAGCGACGGTGGTGGTGACGGAGAAGGGCGACGTCTACTTGTTGGCTGACTACCAGTGCAAGAAAATGGCTTCAAGGTGAAGTGAACAAAATAATAGACATTTAATTGGCCATTCGGATCGCATTTCATTAAAAGACTTGTGACAGTTACAAAACGTCAGCATGACCTCAATTTATCATTATTTTTTAGATGTGTAGCAGCATTTTCCAAATGTAATCTGAGCAATAAATTTAACAAACTAATCCATAATCTAAAGATTGTTTCGTCCGCCACTCTCTAAATAGTAAAACACACGTACTCCATGGATTCTGAGCAGATCTCTCTCCTTTCCGTAAAGCAAATCTCAAGGACTGCATTCTTTCATCTACGTAATATTCAAAAAATCAGGCACATCTTGTCTCAAAAAGATGCAAAAAAATTGTTCACGCGTTCGTTACTTCGAGACTGGATTACTGCAGCTCCTTATTATCAGGTTCTTCCCCTTTTTCCCCCTGAAAGGTTATTTGGGAGTTTTTTCTGATCCGATGTGAGATTTTGGGGCAGGGATGTCCGTGTACAGATTGTAAAGCACTCCGAGAAAAAATTGTAATTTGTGAAATTGGGCTATACAAATACACTGACTTGAATTGAATGTCCAGCATCGTCCGGCGTTCATTACAAACTTAAGACAAATGTGAAGATGTAATGTCTGTAAGGATGTAAAGGTCGTACTCTCTTAATTATCCAGTGCTTCATAGATCTGATATGTGCACCAGAGACCTCCGGTGTTCTCATCATCCTCTAAACTGGACTCCGTTACGTTATCTCGGTATTTTATTGGCTGCAAATACCTCGTTCTTGGAAAGTGGCCCCGTGTGCATGCCTGTCTGTCAAAGAGCATTAACACAACATTGGATCCAGTTCATCCACAGATGGACGGATGGATTAATAAAGTATATTATGTTTCATATCTGAATGTGTTCTTTGCTTTCCTGATTATTTCTTCAGGCAGCTGAACATCAAGAAGGTTCTGGTCAGCGGGGGGAGTCTGGACCACCGCGTGATCCCACAGATCCTGAACGAGGGAGGAGGGGAGAAGTTGGCCATCTTGGCCCTGGATGAAGCCGGGAGGGTAGGTGCATTTAGGAAGTGTTACATTCATCAAATCACTTCCTAAAACCCATTTTTACAGAACAGCTTTTAAGTGATCTAATCTTTTTATGCAGGACTTTGGTTCCCCTACTTTAGTTTGTCTGTTTTTAATTTATTTGTAATTTCTTTGTTTTTTTAATTTCTTTTTTTAAATTTTTTTAATATATACTTTTACATGTAATATTGGTTTCTTACTATTCCACTTGTTTTTCTTTGACTATCTGTGGAGCACTTTGTAAACATTGTTTATATAAATTGCAGATAAATAAAGTTATTATTATTTTTATTATTACTATTATTGCTTTTCACTCTTATTTCGGCACGTGAGAGGATTGGACGGTACTTGTACTTCCAACCCCTCAAAGTGCTTTAACACATGCCAGCTGCCCATCAGGACTATTTAATAATTTATTCTATACACTGCTGGAGCAATCTGGGGTTAAGTGTCTTACCCGAGAACACGTCGACATGGACGAGCGGAGCCGGGGGCTCAAAGCGGCAAATCCTCCCGTTTGACGACCCTGTCACAGAGAAGCAATACTTAAACAGGGATCGTACGCTCATGGAAAACCTGGAAAAGTCATGGAATTTTAAAATGGTCATTTCCAGGCCTGGAAAAGTCATGGAAAAAACTTAAATCATAAAAGTTTGGGAAAAGTCATGAAAATGTGTTATAATCACATGTTCATTCACGCCGAGTTTAAAATAATTCATATGTTTTTGAAAGGAAGACTCAAATTATAAGCCAAATAGATGGATTTGCACATAAAAGATAATAGTTTGATTAAAAGAATAAACATTTATATAAGTGTTTCTAGGAATAAACATGTATAGTCATGTTTATTCTTTTAATCAAACTGTTGTCTCTTATTCATTTGTTTTATTTAAGGTTTATTGTATGCTTTGTAATTCTCATTATTTGAATTTCACGTACACACCGAGATCTCAGTTTGGGCATGATGGAAAATTTGCTTTAAAGTCATGGAAAAGTCCTGGAATTCCATTGGTCAACATGTGTACGAACCCTGTTAATACATCGGCCTAAATCTCTCACGAGACAATACAACTTTACTTAAATCTCACTTATCTTGCTGTTCTAACATTTAGGAACTGCAGCAGAACGTATAACGCTGCTATTTTTACTTCCCCTGTTATACAACTATTTGGAGCATTGTAGACAGTTACACAATATCGAAGCCGGCTAGTCTATATGGGGTCCTATGGATAAAAAACGGTGACTCAGACTCGTCCGCCTAACTCTCCTTACGTCTTCTCCTTCCTTCAGGTGTTTTGCTGGCGGTCCTCCGGCAGCGCCGTGAGACAGTGCCGGTGGGCGTACGGGCGCCAGGTGTTCATGTCGGACATCGCTCTCGGCAACAACGGCATGATGTTTGTGACTCAGGAGGGGGAGGGCTTCAACGGCGAGTGGGCCGGAGAGTATCGGAAGTACGAGGAGAAGAAAGGTGAGGGATTTAGGAACGTGGTTATTGACTCAAAATGTTGGCCCGGCGTTTTTGCATTCGGAAGGTAATGTTTTGATCGCCGCGTATTTGTGTGCGTGTTATTCGCATAAGTAAAAAAGTATTTAACCGAATCGCATGAAATTTGGTGGGATGATTGGTTATTATCCGGGGACCATTTGACTAGATTTTGGGATCGATCGGGTCAAAGGTCAAGGTCATAAAAGGGTCAAAATCTTCTTGAATTGCATGAAATTTGGTGGGATGATTGGTTATTATCCGGGGACCATGTGATTTAGATTTTGGGATTGATCATAAAAAGGTCAAAATCTTCTTTTTATTGACGCACGGTCAATTTATATCCAATTAACATGCAACTAATGACAAAATGCTCATAACTCAATGCCCAATCTTGAGATATGTGAAGGTATGCGCTCTACCGAGTGCCCGTTCTAGTTGTCATTGGACTTGCTTTGACTTAACCTTCGACTGCCGAATGAAGACATTGTTGAAGAAGGTTTTTAAGAAATACGTCTGACATGCTGCTTGTGATCTCAGAGGGCAACGTGGAGGTGTGTGGCCACTCAGACACCGGCACCATGTACGAGCGGATCCGTCTGGAGAAACTCCCGTACGTCCACCGAGCCGTCAGCGTCACCATGGACTCCAAAGGCCGGAACTTTGGAGCGCTTCAGTCCGACCCCAAAGCGAGGTATAGGGCGTCCCCCCTCGCTGAATGCGGTGCTTACGTCAGTGCGGTTGGTTATTTAGTGCTTGACCGTGAATGAGTAAAGAGCATTGAGAGGCATACTTCGATTTTATGATTCATCAGCATTAAACTGGTGATGGGAAGCAACAAAGGAGCGACTTTGAAAGCAGCAACAAAGGACGGGCTTTAAAAGCAGCATCTCCCCAGGGACTCGATAATGACTTGCCACAGAATGTTATCTTGGCACATTCAGCCAGTTGTCTATTGCATACAATAGTGGACTATTACTCTTTTCTAGCTGGGCCTAATTGTCTTTATTTTTAGATCTCTTCTTTGCTGGTACAGTGTGCCACTTTTACTGGAGGCGGTGTTGCAGCATGAAAAAGCGTCTTGAGACGACACTGTTTTTTGTTTGTGTCCTCGGTGTACGTGTTCTGAATCTGCTTTAATCATTCGAGTGACCTGCCGCCACGGCGCCCTCTTTTGTCCCAGCTTGTACGAGATCCCCAGCGTCTCCCCGTCCTCCTTCTCCCGACACTTCCGGAGCCTCCTGGACGAGGCGGACGAGACGGACGGCGTCCACGACGTGACCCTGCAGGCCGGCGACCGCACCTTCCCCGCCCACAAGTACATCCTGTCCATGCGGTCCGAGTTCTTCCGGAAGCTGTTCGTCCCGGAGCGCGACCTGGACGAGGTGGAGCCCGACGGGGACGTGAGGAAGAGCGAGGACGCCGCGGGCTGCGACTTAATCATTTTGGAGAAGGTCACGCCGGACATGCTGGAATACGCGCTGCACTTCATCTACAGCGACTCCTGCGAGCTGCTGGTGCACGGCGCCCGGCCGCCGGTCTCCGGAGCCTCAACGGGACAAAACCAGGTGAGGAGGAGTAGCCCCGACCCCCAAAGGGTCATTCTTCACTTGACCTCTCAGCGACCTACGCCACCCGGTTTCAGAACACCTCAATTTATTCCAGTTTTTATTGAAATGGCCCCAGTTTAATTTCTGTGGTCTGCAATTAATGCATAGAACACACAAACGATTGAGGATGAGAAAATAAATCATGGAATTGTTTTGTTAAACAAAATGTAATCTACGTTGTTGACTCATCAAAGTATTCAGTTTTCAATTCAGTTTATTTGTGTAGCCCAAATTACAAATTTGCCTCGGAGTGTTTTACAGTCTGTACACAAAGACCCAAAACCTCACATCGGACCAGGAAAAACTCCCAAATAACCCTTCAGGGTAAAGTAGACACCTTTTGCAGATAGAGCAGCCGAACACACTCGGAGAAACAGAAATCAAATATTGTTCAGAAACGTCTTCCAGCTGCAAGTTGTTAAATCATTACTTGTTACCTGAAAAGGGCATTTTTGTATAACTCTCAAATGTACATTATTTTTCAGTTTTTGGTAACCTAAACTTTTGCTGCTGACCTTTTTGTACCATGTTGTGTTATTCACTGGACT
Organism: Liparis tanakae; assembly: GCA_036178185.1. NCBI lineage: Eukaryota > Metazoa > Chordata > Actinopteri > Perciformes > Liparidae > Liparis > Liparis tanakae. Next base: position 17,366,926 of record CM070092.1, read on the forward strand.
TGAACTGCTTAGATTTCAATAAAAACTGGAACAATTGAAGCGTTCTAAAACTTAAGTACCTTTTATTTAACCAGTAGTGTACATCAGTTACACAGGATTTCAATATCTGTTATTGCGTGAGTATTTATGAATGACGTGCGTTAGCCCTGAAGGCGTGAGCCTCTGACTCTGTCTCCGTGGCGCCAGGCCTTGCAGCGGGAGAGGCTCATCAGCAGCCTGCAGGACCTGAGCCTGAGAGGCCGCTCGGCACTGGAGGTGTACCGCTCCCTCCCCCCCGACACCCAGGGAGACGGCGACAAGGCGACGAGCAAGAGCGCCAAGCCTGGCAGGAAGGGGAAAGGAGGCAAAGGTGATAAGGTCGGGCCCAACGAGGGCGGGGCCAACCCGGTGAAGACCTTCCAGGGTGTGGCCAAACAACTGGGCCTGGGCAGCCTGTCTGCACGGTGAGGCTGCGCCCTGAACCCCCGACGCGTGAAACACAAGTGGCGTCACGTCTCATTCACGCTCGCTCTGTTCCCTGACAGGCTGGATGGAGTCAAATATGAAAGTGGGAAAATCAACGTTATAAACAAGAAGACCGGCCACAAGCCCAAGTTCTACCAGAAGAAATGGTGCGTTTGAGTGTTTAGAATAACAGTTGGAGACATAGATGAGATGGTTCGTAATTAATTTCATGACATGAAAGATTTTCTGATATCCCTCTCTCTCTCTCTCCTTCTGTAAAGCTCCTATCTTTGTGATGTCACTCTGAAATCTGAAGATGGTAAAGAGTTTCCATGTCACAAGAGTGTCCTCTGTGCACGACTAGGTGAGGTCATGAGGTCACCCTGTCGGCCACGACCCAAACACACTTTGAATGCTGAATTTTGCACGCCATTGTCATACATTAGCATGCGTCCTTGTGAATCCAGACCCCCCCACCCCACGTTAATATACCTGGTACATACATACCTGGGCTCTAATGGGAGTTGACAGCTGTTGAAGCAAAAGTTTTGATGTCTGTCTCCAGAAAGTGAGTCACAATCCTTTTTACTTTTGTTTCAGAATACTTCAATAGTATGCTTGGAAACCCCTGGATCGAGGTATGCCATGTTTTAATTTTTTACTCCTGTTTCTCCTCTCACAATGCTTGCAACTCAATTTCTGGGACGCACTCATATTGACGATGTGGTCTGCTGCCCCCTCAGGCCACCTCGTGCACTGCACTGGAGATGCCCACCAGCTCTGAGATCCTGCAGGTCATTCTCGAGTACATTTACACGGACGAGTCCCTCACCATCAAAGGTAGCGTCTGTGTTTTTCTTGTTGATCCCACATATATTACAACCTCCTCAGATTTGTTGCCAGATTTTCACCAAATAGCACTAAGAGGCCGCTTTGTTCTCTCTCTCTCTCTCTCTCTCTCACGACAGAGTCTTTGAATGTGGAGTTTGTCTGCAACGTCTTGGTCGTGGCCGACCAGCTGCTCATCACACGACTGAAGGAGATGTGCGAAGTTGTCATCACGGAGAACTGTATGCGGCGTTTGTCTTTTTAATCTCTCCGAGATCACGTCATTTACTTTGCCCTTTAGCGCTGTCCTTTTATCTTGAAATAATACTGCATTCATGTCGTAAAAATTACAATTGGATGCAGTTCCTCCCACAGAGAGGCTCTAGTGGGGTTCATAACAGACACTTTATGGTACTCTGCTCCTTGAGATGCTTGATCACATCAGGCCCAGAACTCAGCCTTGTTGAGTTGTGGCGTTGACCTCAAACTGCGTGTGACTGCAGCGCTGTGAGACACATGGGGGATCGGGGAAACTTATTTTCAGGCACAATTGCTTCTTTTGAAAACGATTTCCCTGTGAATGGTGAATGACGGCGCCCTCCACTTTGCCCCCCCCCCCCTCCCCCCACAGTGACTCTGAAGAACGGCGCAGAGCTTCTGGAGTTCGCCACCGTGTACAACGCGGAGCAGCTGAAGCTCTCCTGTCTCCAGTTCATCGTGATCAACATGGCCGCCCTGCTGGAGACCAAGTGAGGATCACTAGAAACAACCTGAGCGGGACGGGAAAAGATCTTTTCTGACTCGGTTCAGGGCTACGAAGTGTTCACTAGAACTTCAAAAGTATACATTGGTCTAAACGGGGTTCGCACGGTCGTGGAAAACCTGGAAAAGTCATGGAATTTTAAAATGGTCATTTCCAGGCCTGGAAAAGTCATGGAAAAAAACGTAAATCATAAAAGTTTTGGAAAAGTTATGGAAATGTTGTTATATTCACATGTTCATTTACGGCGAGTTTGAAATAACTCACATGTTTTTTAAAGAAAGACGCTCAAAATATGAGCCGCCGTACGCTCTCAATACGCACAATGTCGTAAATTGTTCATGCTTATACCGAGATTTCTGTTTGGTCATGGACATTTGGTTTAAAGTCATGAGATAGTCATGGAAATCCATCGGTCAAAATGTGTAAGAACCCTGTCTAAAGATGATCACGTATTTATTCAGTAGAGTTGTGAACATGTTGAGCTGTATACAGCAGGACCAATACACCCCCCCCCCTTTTGTTTTTTGTGCGTTTCCCTCAGAGCGCTGGATATTCTTAGCGATGAAGTGCTCGTGGAGCTCTCTGCAGCCTACAGGAGGATGGTGAGTCGCCTCGCATCGACCCCGAGAAACATTCCCATCGGCATCATCCTTTCCGTTACTTCTTCGTTTGTCTTTTGGATTTCTTTTCACGATTTAAAAAAAAAAAAAAAAATAGCGATTTTAAACGCGATGCTGTGAATCGACGTGTTGGACGTCTCAGGTCTGAATCCAGTTTCCAGAGCGAAGGCTTTCTAGATCGTCATGCTCCGAAAACCATCCGGCGAGAAGTTGTTGCTTCATTAAAATGTCGTCACAAGGCGAAAAGAGGCGATTTAGGGGTGAACTGTCGTTTAGTTTCTTGTAGAAGTTGCAGCTGAATGCAGCAATCTGTGGTACCTGCATTCTGTGTTACTCCAATATACAATCAGATGTCTCATGATCGCACCAAGTCGGTGTTGATTCTCATCTCTTACGGGCACTTTGTACAGGGTCAGGTTCTGATTGTTGTTTGTTGTTGTTGGTTGTGTTCATTTCAGATCCCAGCCATGCAGAGGAGGATCATCACTCCGTATCCTGGTGCCCCGGACCTCAGTGTGTATGAGGATCTGGACTCGGCGTTCAGCTCCAAACCAGAAGCAGAACTGGATCACTGTTGCAGGTACACAACAAACACCTTCAGTATCTCATTGTGTTTATTTACCAATGAGGCGGTTGTGCAGAGTTCTCTATTTTTTTAACTGCTGTAAGTAAATAAACCAGAAAAGGGCATTCAGTTGGAGAACCAGTTTCTAGAACAGCTTTTTATTTTATTTTTATTAGCCTTTATTTAACCAGGTCGGTCCCATTGAGATACAATGACCTCTTTTTCAAGGGAAGCCTGGCCAAGACAGCAGCATAGAACAATTGCAACAGTCACGAGACACAACAGAAAACACATAACACAAATAAAATACATTAAAAAAGATAAGGCAACAGGACTAAAGCTCCGGATTTACACCAAACAAGCTTACAGGATGTCTGCATGTCCTTGCAGTTTCCTTCAAATATCATAAATGATGGACTCCCAAATGGATACCCGCTAATGGTTGCACCACGTTATCCCCCCCCCAGAGAAATCCTGTTGAAGAAGGCCAAGATGAAGGCGAAAAGGAAACCACGGCGCCGCTCTGACAGCTCGGGAGGCCACAAGCTCTCTCGTCTCATCCTGAGTCCCCCCGCTGCAGGTACTCGTGGTCGTCCGCTGCTTTAAGAACACGTCAGGGTCACGCAGTGCGTCCTCTTTTCACTAACGCGCTCTCTTGTCCTCTCAGTGGTCTCCCCGTCTCCGCTAAAGTCGGGCAGGGCGACCTCGACGGAGTCCCTGCAAGATCTGCTCACATCCGACTCCGAGGGCAGCTCGGTGGGGGCGGGCAGCCCCCGAGACACGCAGTCACCCGTCTTCCACGACAAAGCCGAGGTTACCGTCCAACTGCATGAATAATAGATGTGTTGTTTGTTTTTTTTGGGGGGGGGACGGGGGGGGGGGGGGTATATTATAGCTCTGGGTCCATTATGATATGATATTCCTTTATTCGTCCCAATTCAAATATCACAGAATTATTTTTTAAATGCAATTATCTTTTGTATTTTTATTTTAAAAATCTTTTACAATTATTATATAATATATTATATATATTATATATATTTTTTTAAATCATTTTTTAAACACTATTTTAGAAGTACTACACAAAGTCATACTTTTATTATCCATTTGTTACAAACAGATGAGGGATACAAGTGTTGTTTGTCCTCTGCAGGAAGACAAGGCTTCCAGTCAGAGGCTAAAGAGCCCACCCAGCTACCCCACCTCCCCGAGGGAGCCCCTCCACGCTCCCCCCAACTCTGCTCCACAAAGCATCCCCAAGGTCCTTCCCTGGTAGGAATGATCTCCTCCTCCTTAAACTGTATTATGTGGATAAAACACAATAAAGGAGGAAATCTGGTTTGAGATTTCATACGAGGTAACCGGACTAAAACGGGGACTTTATGTCCTCCCACTTCCTTCTGAGGAGGAAGAGGACATTTGGTGTCGATAACTAAGAGTTGACATCAAAGCCACATGTTCTCGGTAGTATGTGTGACTGTTGATACTCTGACAACCTGCAGTCCTGCACGTCCACCCCCAGTCCTGGATCTGAGGACCATCATGGACATGGAGGCCAACTCTCTGCAGACACTCGGCGCGACTCCTAAAAGCCCTGGAAGGTGCGCAAAGACCTTCTATAAAACCAAATAATCACGAGTGTCTATTTGATGTCAAACAAAGTACAGAACTGTTGCTTTATAATTATGTGCTGTGTCCCATTGCCCAGTCCAAAGGACATCTCTCTTGCCACATGAGTAAACCTGATTCGCTTCAGCTAACCGTACATATTTATTCTCCCGCCTGCAGTGTGAGCGCCAGCATCAAGCTCGCCCCTGTTCCCACCAAAATGTCCCAGAAGCAGAGGAAGATGCTGGCCATGGCCAACAAGGAGGCCAGCGTGGAGCTCACTGCGGAGGCCACTGCATCCAAACCGACCCCCACGGCCACCGCGGCAAAAAGCAGTGGGAAGGCCTGGTGAGTGACCAGTAAAACACTTCCTGTTGATGAGCTCGCAGCCCGTCGGTGAACAGTTGGTTTTAAAGCTAGAAATAAATTGTATACGACCTCCGCCCGTACATAATGTTTATTTCGGCACATTCAGAGCACCACAGCTTTGTGGAGATGCAGCGCTGCCGTCTTTTCTCTACCTTCGTCATGAAGCCATGTGTCATACGTGCTCCTTCTGTCAATGGATTCAACCTGCAGGGCGACAGCGATCCAGTCCCCGCCCTCTTCGGGCTCTTTTCGGGCGCTGCTGGAGGAGGAGAGCCGCTTGACCAAAGCAGAAGCCCAGGTGGGCCAGCAAGGTGTCCAGGTGACCCCCGTCACCACCACCGCTTCAACCAAGAGGGTCAAGTTCAAGTGTGCCGAGAACAGCGAGCCTGAGCGGGTCCCCAGGTGAGCCACACACACAGAATATATATATATCTATATATATATATAGATATATATATATATCAGGGTTCGTACGGTCATGGAAAACCTGGAAAAGTCATGGAATTGTAAAATGGTCATTTCCAGGCCTGGAAAAGTCATGGAAAAAACTTAAATCATAAAAGTTTTGAAAAAGTCATGGAAATTTGTTATGATCACATGTTCATTTACGCCAAGTTTGAAGTAATTAATATGTTTTTTTAAAGAAAGACGCTCAAAATATAAGCCGGCGTACGCTCTCGATGCGCCAAATTTTCTTAAGTGTTCATGTTTATACAGAGATTTCAGTTTGGTCATGGAAATTTGGTTTAAAATCATGGAAAAGTCATGAAAAAGTCCTGGAAATCCATTGACCAACATGTGTAAGTACCCTGATATATATATATATATATATATATATTCATTCCGGTGTTATCCACTTGGTGGCAGTCTTGAGGCGTTTCATAAAGCATCTCTCACACATGCCGTTATAAGATACAGGATTCCCCCTTAAGAGTCATTCCCAGTACTCCAATACTAACTTACTGCACAACCATACCTAATGTAGGCCTCAATTTAAAATAAATTGAATTATATCCATCCTAATTTTTTTTTCTCCGCATTTCTTTTATTTCACGGGGGAAACTGAAAGATCTTGAAACGGATCAGACACCCACCATGACATTGTGAAAAAAAGCAACAAAAAAGGGGAAGTAACGATGAGGAAGGAGAGATAGTGAGTGTCGCCCGGACGACTTGACTGACGGGAACCGCTCCGGTTAAGAGGCGGGAACGCTCTGGTCTGAGGGCCGGGCTGACCTGCACAAAAACACCGAGTCACCGTGACCATACGAACATCCCCTTGACGGCAGGACACACACACACACACACACACACACACACACACAGAAACGCATAAATATATTATGCATGAAATACCAATTAAGGAAAGGAGGGATGCGTGCAGACGTTTTTAAATATGCATTTCTGATTAAATTACCAGCAGTTGTCCATGAAGGCAGATGACCTTTTATTTTGAATGTTGGCCTGTGTGTGTGTGTGTGTGTGTGTGTGTGAGAAAGAACACTAAATGAAAGTGTGTCCGCGTTGGGCCATCTTCAGTCTTCAGAGAGATCTTCGTCACGCTCGGTTGTTTCTGATCTTCGTCACGCTTCCTCTTCGGTATCTGCGCCGTGTGACTCGTGGGTAACGGTCGGAGCCGACTTCTTTCTTGCTTTTTAAACGGTGAGTCACCGGTGAAGCCGTGATGCTGATCGGTGTTGATAAGGGCGGCCCTCGCGTCACAACGGATCACGCGGAGCAGGTTTCAGGTTCCTCTCGGGTTTCGGATGAGGACCGGTTCGAGGCTCGGGAGGCGGCGGCCTCGTGTATTCTCCCGGCTTCCTTCTTTTTCCATTTCCCAAGTCCGAATTAATCGAGATGCCTTTTTGATGCTGTCAGACTCTCCTTTGTTTTTATCCTTCTTCTCCTCATGTCTGTGAATATTTCCAGAGGTCTCTCCTGGCCACATACTTTCCGTATAGCTTGCATCATCGTGAGGGACTGGGAATTCTTTTGGCCACATTCATAACAAACTGTTTATGCAACGTGTCTCCAAGACCAAGTAATAAATGTCATTAGGCGCACGTCGATCGGATTGTTGTCCATGTGTCATATTTTGGATAGATGTCCGAGATCCCGCTGCAAAAGGAAAGAAGCAAAGAAATATATGAATATTCAGAGAGGAAGTAATGATTATAATACCTGACGGTTTGGCAACATTGTCCATGAACTGAACTGAATGTCTCGATAAATATCGTAACATTTTAAAGGGACCGGCCAACATTTTTATTTGTATTATTATTTAACCAGGTGAATCCCATTAGGATGAAAGAAATAATTTTTTTCGAGGGTGACGTTGCCAAGACAGGCAGCGACATATGAAACGCATAGTTACAAACAAAGAACACACAACAACATGACAAATTAATAAATAAATGATGATCTAACTCACAGGTGTCACACACATGGCCGAATCCGGCGCCGCCACATCATTTTACGTGGCCCCTGGCGGCTCGAAAGTCAAAAAAATCCTGTTCTTTTACTTTGAAGGTTTCAAATATAATTTCAATTTAGTTTATTTGTTTAGCCCATTCTCAGAAAATTACGAATGTTCCTCCGAGTGTTCTACGATCTGTACACGTAGACATCCGTGGCCCAGGACCTCGCGTCGGATCAGAAGAAACTACCAAGAAATGGAGGAGAAAAAAACTTTCACATGGAAAAAAATGAAAGAAACCCGAACAAACCCGGTTTCAGAAGGCGGCAAGAGAAACGTCCTCTTGTCTGTTGCTTTGTTCCACGTGTCACGCTCACTGACGTTTGAATTCGGCAAACGCAACCAAACGGATCTTAAGAAGAATATATTTTTGGAGCGAATCATTTAATATTCTTTAAACCAGGACCTCCAAGCCTTCAGAACCAGAATATGAGGCTACTGCATCCGTTTTCCCACATCCGCTCACATTGGCGCTCTTGTGTTTTTTTTTTTTTTTGTGTGTCTCTAATCAAACGTTCCGTCATTACCGGAGACGTCATGCGCTGCCGAACACACACACACACACACACACACACACACACACACACACACACACACACAAACACATCCACGACGATCTGCGCGGTTCTGAAACTCTGGCGTTTGCTCGTGATTGTTTGAGATTTTTGCGTTCGTCGTTATCATTTTGATTCTTCGCGGTCTGATTTTAATGTGATAAGAAATGCAGCGATGGACTCAGAGTTCTGTGTTTCTGATTCCTACAAGCAGAGGCCTGAAGTTACCGATTTATAAACTCTCTCTCTCTCTCTCTCTCTCTCTCTCTCTCTCAGGCCCTGGGTGCTGGGAGCAGTAAGTAGCCCTCCCCGCTCCTCCCTGATGCCCTTTGCCTCCATCGTGGAGGAGGAGAAGGAGCAAGAAGCGGCGCTGATCCGCAGCCGAGAGAAGCCGCTGGCGCTCATCCAGGTAGTGTGTGTGTGTGTGTGTGTGTGTGTGTGTGTGTGTGTGTGTGTGTGTGTGTGTGTGTGTTATTGCAAGCTGGTACAAGCCTTTCTGGCAGGCTTGTATCTATCAGGGTTCGTACGGTCATGGAAAACCTGGAAAAGTCATGGAAAAAACTTAAATCACAAAAGTTTTGGAAAAGTCATGGAAATTTGTTATATTCACTTGTTCATTTACGCCGAGTTTGACATAATGAATATGTTTTAGAAAGAAAATGTAAGCCGGCAGACGCTCTCATACTGGCGGCGCAATCTTCTTCTTTTTCCGCGTTGCAAGTGAACGCACCGTAACTGGAAAGTTCGTCGCCCATAGCTCGGGAAGCAAATGTTTAAATAAAATATTGTCTCTTATTCATCCGTTTCATTAAATGTATACTGCATGCTTTGGAATTCACATTGTTTAAATACTAAATGTTCTCACTTTTTTATGTATAAACCGAGATTTCAGTTTGCTCATGGAACTTAAACTTAAATCATAAAAGTTTTGAAAAAGTCATGGAATTTTGTTATGATCAATGATATGTTCATTTACGCCAAGTTTGAAATAATTTATGTTTTTTTAAAGAAAGACGCTCAAAATATAAGCCGGCGTGCGCTCTCAATACGCACAATGTTGTAAATTGTTCATGTTTATACCGAGATTTCAGTTTGGTCATGGAAATTTGGTTTAAAGTCATGGAAATCCACTGGTCAACATGTGTAAGAACCCTGATCTATTGAAGACCACGTCCCACACAGAGCTGCCCCCCCCCCCCTCTCCCCCCCCCCCCCCCCCCGCTTTCTAGTTTGGTTGCCATTACGTAAAACCCTCATCATCATCAGGCGCTTGGTGTTGGCGTCTCCTCCGTTTCCCTGGACTGTCGTGTGGTTTATACTCACCGCTTTTATCTTCCATTTCATGTCTTTTCTTTTCAGATTGAAGAGTGGGCCATCCAAGACCTTTTGGTCCATTACAAGGCGCTCGACAACCCCGACGAGCTGATCGTGGTGGAGCGCTCGTCCAGAGGTCCCATGGCCGCCCCCATCTGGAACAAACACTGACGGCGAAGAGAGAGAGCGTCCTGCGGTTCTTTATTCCCTCTGCGCCTGTTCCCTGAGCCTAACCCCCATCACACACTCTTTTTGTGTAAATAAAAAATAAATGGAGGCGTTGCAAACACACTGGGTCTAAGCGTGTGTGTGTGTGTGTGTGTGTGTGTGTGTGTGTGTGTGTGTGTGTGTGTGTGTGTGTGTGTGTGTGTGTGTGTGTGTGTGTGTGTGTGTGTGTGTGTGTGTGTGTGTGTGTGTGTGTGTGTGTGTGTGTGTGTGTGTGTGTGTGTGTGATTCAGCTTGTGTGTGTGTGTGTGTGTGTGTGTGTGTGTGTGTGTGATTCAGCTTGTGTGTGTGTGTGATTCAGCTTGTGTGTGTGTGTGATTCAGCTTGTGTGTGTGTGTGTGATTCATCTTGTGTGTGGGGTGTGTGTGATTCATCTTGTGTGTGTGTGTGATTCATCTTGTGTGTGTGTGAGATTCATCTTGTGTGTGTGTGTGTGTGATTCATCTTGTGTGTGTGTGTGATTCATCTTGTGTGTGTGTGTGTGTGTGTGATTCATCTTGTGTGTGTGATTCATCTTGTGTGTGTGTGTGTGTGTGTGTGTGATTCATCTTGTGTGTGTGTGTGTGTGTGTGTGTGTGATTCATCTTGTGTGTGTGTGTGTGTGTGTGATTCATCTTGTGTGTGTGATTCATCTTGTGTGTGTGTGTGTGTGTGTGTGTGATTCATCTTGTGTGTGTGATTCATCTTGTGTGTGTGTGTGTGTGTGATTCATCTTGTGTGTGTGAAATGTCATGATCTTGTCGCTCTCTCTTCCGTTTAGATGGCAGCGAACAGAGCGGAGGAGAGACGGATTACATTCCCTCAATTATTTCCTCGTCTTTTAACGTCAACGTGATCCCTTCCTGAACGCTGTGGCTCTCGCCGCCTCTGAAGACGTAGCGTGCCGTCTGCTGACACTTCAGCCGCCCTGCATGAGCAGAGCCCCATTATCACGTCTCAGCCCGCCATTAACCGGCGTGACCCCGACGTGAACGGCGAGCGTGGCGACGAAGGGATTTGATTGGCCGTAATTACAGGTAGAGCATCACATCGGGAATCAGGGAGGGACGGCTCGTTGGCGGGAATATGAAGTCCACATTAGCGTCGATTAGCTGTCAACGCCTTGCTTTACATCCCCCACAATGAGGAGCCTGGTGTGTGTGTGTGTGTGTGTGCGTGTGTGTAGGGGGGGGGGGGGGGGGGGGAGTTGCTCATCCTCCGCTCAGCCTCCGCATGCTCTGAATAGAAATGAGATGTTTCTGCAGGTGGAGTGCCACATGACCTGTTTTAAATTGGACCCTGAAGCAGCCAAACTTAATTAATCTCGCTCCACGAGGCGTTCAGTGTCCTGGTTGTATCAGTCCGGATGTGTTGTTTAACTTCTTTACAGGGAAACACAATGTGAGGACCTTTTCGTTAACATCCCCGTTCCCCATGTTTGAGAATAAGGATCAATAAGAGTGTACATTTCATGGATTTTTATAAGATTTTATAATACGCCATTTCTTTTATATGACATTTTTCTTTTTTACTATTTATACAAAGATGTGAGGTGTAACAGGCAGTGGTGGGCTGTCGGGGCCAGCAAGGCCTTCTCTGCTGGCCTAAACATCAGAATCTAATTTATTTTTAAATATATTTCCCCAAAAATATGTATTCAATTATTCCACAGAGTAAGAGTTATTCTCTTGATTTCATAGCTTCCGTCTTGGTTGCACTGCTGCCAGCCCCAGGTTGAGATTGGAGGGCTGGTCTTTGTTAGATCTTTTATCCAATCATATTCAGCCATCATGTGTTGCCAGGGGTCTAAAATCTGCCTTCAGGCCTGCAGAATCAACATTGCGGGAGCTAGTAGCTTAAAGTGAAAGGAAATGTATAAGTTAGTGTCAACCAATCGGCTCTAGAGTTGGCTACTGTAGGCCTGCTAGCTGCACATCTTTTGATTGGATTACCAATATTGAGAGGCGGGGCCTATGGGCAGGTATATGCAGAACCTCAGAACTAGGAAACTGAATTTGATAAACGGATTAATTTGCGTACTATTAAGCTGTTTTTTCAAGCCACAATGGCGGAAGGAGGAGAATATATTGATTTCACTAAACTAAACTAAACTAAACTACACTACATGGTGAACTAATCTTACAT
>CM070092.1:17381315-17546315 GCA_036178185.1 Liparis tanakae
CAAATAAATAAAAAAGAAAATCAATCTTAAATGACCCTTTTTCAACACTAATATTTTTCTTTCATTCATAATCGTACGACCCGGAGAAAGACTTTTGTCATTTTTTTATTTTCACAAACTTTTATTTATTTCCACAAACAGGCTTTTGAATTATACGGCTACAGAAGATCTGGAAATAAAAGTGATTTCTGTGAATATAGTGTCGAAAAGAGAGAAACTCTGAGCTGAAGGAAGAGGTTACACTTCATGCTGGGTAACTCCAACTCATGCAGAAATAAAACGCTCTCTTGTTTCATATTTTCTGGGCTGGACCCCAGATACAAACACTCGTTAGATTGCTTCATGAGTTATAGAAGAAGAAGTAGACAGTTTGGGAATTAAAAATAAATAAATGTATGCTCCATATTTTAAGTCGCTGAAGGTTTTGATAAATATATACGAACTCCGTCACTGCAGGTGTGTATAATGTATTTTAAATGTCTTGCTTACATTCAGTCTTCTGACAACATGATTTATATCTTAGAATAATCTTAACCACCAACCGATGAATCATGTATTTCCCAGTGAGGTGCCAGGTAGTTTACACAAAGCCACTCTTCCCTTTTGGACCGGTCCCGGATCCATAAACCTCCGAGCCTCCGACAGCGCCGCTCTCCACCTGTGGAACACATCGACGAGGCTGAGGCCGACCGATACGTTCCACGGACATTTCCAGATGTGGGATTCGATTCCGGGGACCCTGTGATCATCAACCTGTTTAAATGAAACGGAAATTATATTCCTCAAAACTTGACACTGCAACAGAAAGATAAATACGTCTTACTTGGTCCTCCTCTTGATTTAAAGCTAATTTTACTGGTTTATTTTAAATGAAACTGCACAAGTGTGTGTGTGTGTGTGTGTGTGTGTGTGTGTGTGTGTGTGTGTGTGTGTGTGTGTGTGTGTGTGTGTGTGTGTGTGTGTGTGTGTTTTCTCTCTCCCACAGAGGGAGTGCCACAGCTCCTGTGCGGGCCGTGGAGTTAAGACAGAATAAATGGGATAATCAGGGTTTACAGATCTGGGTGGCCAGTGACGCAGAGCTTTATGTCGCCTAATGGAGAGCCAGGGACAGCTGCCCCACCCCGACTTGGCCTTTGCCCGTCCCTTCAACTGACCCCTGACCCCTACGCACACACGCAGCCTGACCTGGAGGTTCAGATGAGTGACTGTCTATATACGTCGACATAAGCCGAGTGCATGCAGCCACAGGCAGTCTGCAGGCCCTGACCCGGAGGTGTTAGTGGTCAGGGGGGTAACAGGCTTACGGGATTACAGAGGAAATATGTCCTGTCTGTTTCAAAAAGCAGAAGTCCCCATTTCCTTCTGGGCTCGCGAGTTGTTCCTTTGAGACTCTCAGAGTCCTGTTTTAGTTTATTTTGGTGTCACAACCTAAAGCAGCCGACAGGGGGCGACATGGCAACACCAAGAGAGCTGTATATGTGCAGAGCAGCAACAGTTGGATGTTACAAGGATTTAAAAGAACTAACATTTATATATATTTATTTTATTTCATAATAATAATAATATAATAATAATAATACTAACAGCTCTAGTTTGTCATAGAGGGTTGATGACATCCGTTATCCTTTTTTTAGCGCAACATATTTAATGGAGCCGTGTTCATTAAAAACGTGCACTTCAGGGACTCGGTACCCGATGAGGCTTCACGAAGGCCGGGGAGCGGGTTCACAATGTCTCCCGCAGCGGGCTGTCAGTCAGAGGGGGGCGGGGTGACGCACAGCTGACATCCCCAGACGACAGAGCGCACTGTGGCAGAAGGGCGCAGCATGTCAAGTGGGCAGGTAACGGTTAACTCCTCCACAAGTGGGGGAAAGATGTACTGAGCAGGGGAGAGAGAGAGAGAGAGAGAGAGAGAGAGAGAGAGAGAGAGAGAGCTGGATTTCCAGAGCGCATTCAAAGTGCGCCAACGGGATCCTTTCTTGGCAACAAGGGGAAGAAAATTAAAAAACATGTTGGAGCCGTGCGTCAAAAATCCACAAGATTCCTGAGAGGGGTTGATTCGTCGGAGGGAGGATTTGTGCCAAAGCGCGACTCGAGGAGCAAGCGGATTCATGCAAATTCATAAAAAATCATAGGCGTGCCTTTGGGCGATGGAGTCACGGGCGGAAAAGCAAACCCCCTTCCCGGATCACCAGCGACCTTCAAAGACCGCGGTGCACAGCGCTCGGACACATTGACTGAGGCACCGGGGCGGATGTGTGAAGAGCACCGAGGAACAGAAGACACAGTTCGGGCTCCTTCCTCCACGCGACAGCTCCACTGCTGCGCCACCGGACCTCCAGCCACACGCCTATTGCATTGCTGTCACTATTTGGCTCAGTTTTTCACATTTTTCTCACTATATATATAAATATATATATATATATTTTTACAAGTTTACAGTCGAGTCGAACGACTTAAGGCAGTGAGGATCCTGATGTGGATGAAGTTTCCGTCTCATCCAATCTGTGCGTAAAAGACGCGATCGCCGATTTGTTCTTATTTCAAGAACGCTATCCGTTTGGTTTCTTTTGTTTTTCCATCCCGTTTTATTTCATTTAAATCGCCGAGGACTTTTCGCCATGTCAGAGGACGACAGCAGCACCAGCGGCGGCGCCAGCTCCACTGTGTCTGACCCCGAAGGCGGCAGCAACGTCAGCGTCCTCAACTGGGAGCAAGTGCAGCGGCTGGACGCCATCCTGACGGAGACCATCCCGATCCACGGCCGCGGCAACTTCCCCACCCTGGAGATGCAGCCGCGGCACATCGTCAAAGTAGTGCGCAGACGGATGGAGGAGAAACAGATCCACGTCCGGGACGTGCGGCTAAACGGCTCCGCCGCCAGCCACATCCTGCACGGGGACAGCGGGCTGGGCTACAAGGACCTCGACCTCATATTTTGCGCAGATATGAAAGGAGAAAGCGATTTCCAGACTGTGAAGGACATAGTTTTGGACTGTCTCCTGGATTTCTTACCCGACTGTGTGAATAAACAGAAAATCAGCCCGCTGACGTTAAAGGTACACATCCTGCTTCAATTATTCACCTCTTGATATGTGATCACAGCTAATTACAGTTGTGCCAATTTGGCTTAACGACCATTACGCGCAATTAGATTAGTTTAGTGATAGTGAAATGTTGGTTTTATAGTTAAGAGGATTGAGTTAAACCAATTTGGAAGGGATCCTGAGCTTAGCCTCCTAGATCCCATATCCAAGTACATATGGTATTTACTATTTGGGTCAATAACGCTAATAACACAAGGTTTATGACACACGTATGAAGCTATTATTGATACATACAACTGGCTGTGCTTTACCAATATTGCGCATGTAATGCCATCTTCTTCATGTATGCTCTTTCTCTTCCCCAAGTAGGAAGCCTACGTGCAGAAGATGGTGAAGGTGTGTAACGACTCGGACCGCTGGAGCCTCATCTCCCTCTCCAACAACCGCGGCAAGAACGTGGAGCTCAAGTTCGTGGACTCTCTCCGGCGGCAGTTTGAGTTCAGCGTGGACTCCTTCCAGATCAAGCTGGACTCCCTGCTGCTGTTCTACGAGTGCTCCGAGAACCCCATGGCCGAGACCTTCCACCCCACCATCATGGGCGAGAGCGTGTACGGCGACTTCGGCGAGGCCCTGCACCACCTGCGTCACAAGTACATCTGCACCCGGAACCCGGAGGAGATCCGGGGCGGGGGTCTCCTGAAGTACTGCCACCTGCTGGTGAGGGGCTTCCGGGCCGCCTCCGAGTCCGAGATGAAGTCCCTGCAGCGCTACATGTGCTCGCGCTTCTTCATCGACTTCTCGGACATCGGGGAGCAGCAGCGCAAGCTGGAGTCCTATCTCCAGAACCACTTCGTGGGCCTGGAGGACCGCAAGTACGACTACCTGATGACCCTGCACGGAGTGGTCAACGAGAGCACGGTGTGCCTGATGGGACACGAGAGGCGGCAGACCCTGGGCCTCATAGCCATGCTGGCGGTGCGCGTTCTCGCCGAGCAGAACGTCATCCCCAACGTGGCCAACGTCACGTGTTACTACCAACCGGCGCCCTATGTGGCCGATGGCAACTTCAGTAACTACTACATCGCGCAGGTGCAGCCGATGTTTGCGTGCCAGCATCCTGCGTACTCCACCTGGCTGCCCTGCAACTGAGGAAAGATGGAGGGACAGCATCCGATCGGTGGAGACAAAGCGGCGGCGCGGTCGCCTCCTCAGGCCGGCCCGGTGTTTGACGGCGGACAGCGAAAAAAAAAAAAAAAAAAGGAGTCTTCTTTGTAATGTTTGGCCTCAAAGCCGGTGTTTGGCTTCCACTTCGAGTGCATAGTTTGACGTGAATATTTCACATTCCTCGAGGAAAAAAAAAGGCCTCCTGATCCTGCCCAGGCCCACCAGGTTTGGAAAAAAAAGACTAATTTGTGGTAGCTTGGGGAAGTAAAAAGGCTCAAAGCGAATGCGCGATGGCCTCATTCACAGGCAGCAGAACCGCCACCGGAAACCCGAGCCAGACGGATCGACGTCTGTCAAGAGCTGATTAGTCAGCAAAACAGCTGCACCAGGGCTCTGAAGTAGACAGCAACACACATATACACAAACACGCGTGCGCGCGCACACACACACACGCACATCAGCTTAACTGAGTTGGGATGCTGTTAGACTTTGGGTATCAAGCGTCTCTGCCCTGCATTTGGATATCATTACGGTTGTTTACAGACCAAAGATTTTTGTTTGGATTGTTTCTAGCATTACAACTCTATTTTGATGAAGGGAGGGGGAAAAAAATTTAAAAAAATAAAGCTCTGTCTATTTGTACATTTTAAGATTGTGTGTTTGTAACAAGTGCCTTTTAGAATAACGAGCAAGGCCATATGATGTTTTCTTGTTTTGTGTGTGTGTGTGTGTGTGTGTGTGTGTGTGTGTGTGTGTGTGTGTGTGTGTGAATTGGCCCCAAAGTGTTTATAGCCAGCGGCCCAGAGGCTCGTGAATGTACATGTGAAGTCATGCAGTACGTGTTTGTTTATGGACGACGGCGAGCACCACGTGTTACGGTGTTAACAGTCGAATGTGCACATCACCCTGGGTTGTAACGACATTCCCAATTTTTCTCGCTGAAGTATTTAGGGGAACGAAAAAAACAAACAAATTTACAATACGGACATGCTGCGAATGAAATATAATCTGTTATGACAAAAGGATGGCAAGCATTTCTCAGGCCATCAGTGACAAAGGGAACGTTCGCTCACACACCATTTCCTGTATATTTTGCACGGTGGCACTTTTTTCTCTCTCATCTAAACATGTTCACAAGAAGTAGATGAGAGAGTGAGAGAGAGTGAGAGAGAGAGAGTGAGAGTGAGAGAGGGAAAGAATGCTTGCTCCTATAAGAAGAGGGCTATTTACGGAGACCCCGATGATGATGATGAGACACTATTTGCTGTAGCACCGTAGCAGAGAGTTCCTCAGCTGCTGCTGAAGAGCTTGAAATTAGTGTGATTTAGGGTGTTAGTTAACCCCCTAACCCCTGGGTTAGGGTTACGGGGTTAGTGTTAGGGTTAGGGGGTTATTGTTAGGGGTTAAGGTTAGGGGGTTATTGTTAGGGGTCAGAGGGTTAGGGGTTAGGGGTTAAGGCGTTAGGGTTAGATCAAGGTTCAGAAGAATGTCGTGCCAAACATGTGGTTGGCCCCGCTGGTAGCCCACAGGTTGGAGTTGATATAAAAGACGGGGAGACAGCAGAGGAGAGGAAGGGTGAGGTAGCGGTCTGGAGAGAGGGGTGCAGCTGGTGACGGGGTTAACTGTACAAAGCCTCCGTGTTAAGGTCACGGCTACGACTTCCCCCCCCAAAGGGCTGCAGCTCTCCCCCGTTTTCTTTTCTTTTCTTTCAGGGAGACCAAAACATTCGGTTTTCAGCGTCTGCGCTCTGTTTTTATCGCGTGATTGTTTGTTTGGAAGAAGGAGAGAACCAGCGTGCGTTCACACGCGGCTCCGGGAGACTTTTCCGTCGCGACCTTTGTTTCATGCGATGCTCGTTCATGTCTTTTGGTTTTTGTTTTAATGCTTCAATCCACAACATTTTATAGACCTGTGTATATAAATGATTACATGCTTTGGGCTTTCGCCAACTCACATACTCCTTGCAGCCTTTTCCGGATGGCAGATAGAAGAAGAAAAATGAAAAGAGAAAAAAAAGCATTAAAACGGTACAGAAGACCAGCATCAACTCGAGGTTTACTCGCTGAAAAAAAGAAATTGAAATAATTTCCTTCCCCTCCTCTGACGCGCCTGATTCTGATGATCCAGAACTGCTCTGCTCAGTTGTTACAGCCACATGGATGGGAAGGCAATGCATTGTCATTTAATACTCAGTGAAGTCCGAGCAGCTCACTAGCTCGCTCCAGTCCGCCTGTCAGTGATTGTTTCTGCCAGTTAGAGATTGTGGGTTACTGTATGCGTTGTCTCGGATACCTGTTTCTGTTTCTGTCTTTTACAAATCACACTTTGAACAAAGACGGGGAAAAGCTCCTTAATTGTGTGTGTATTTTTTATGACTGTTATTTTTACAAATGTGCCACTGCGGGTGCTACAGTGCTTTTTAATCTGTGATCGGGCTTCAAAGGATATGTTCTCAATAGATTCTTTGCTATGTCATGTTTTGTGTCCAAGGGGTCAAAAAGGTTCAGGATGTTTTTACCAATAAAATATCTGAAAACCAGATTTCGTCTCGTCTCTCGTTACTCAGAAAGAAAGCTACTGCCAATGAGAAGATGCTTATAATTGCATTTTTATTTAAATGTGAAAGTTTCCCTTTCCACTGACGTTAGCCGTTCGGTGGCTTTCAGACCAGTTCCATTGCCCACTCACTCAAATCCCACTCTAGGCCCGGCCAGAAACCCGTCCAGAACCGGCCCGCTGCTGCCAGAAAGAGCTGGTGTTGAATGTGAAGTGGGTTTGCATCCACCCAAAAAAGAATGTAGAATTTTGTAGAATTAATATCTTTACCCGCTCATTAATTTCTCTCTGTTAACGCCCCCGTACTCGGCCTTAAGCAGTTGGAGATAAGGCCTGCAGTGGTTAGGGTTAAAGTCTGCAGCGGTCGGGGCTAAGGCCTGCATCGGTCGGGGCTAAGGCCTGCAGTGGTCAAGGCTAAAGTCTGCAGTGGTCAAAGCTAGGCCTTCAGTGGTTAGGGCTACATTCTGCAGTGGTCGGGTCTATGGCCTTTAGTGGTCAGGGCTAAGGTCTGCATTGGTCAGGGCTATGGTCTTTAGTAGTCAGGGCTAAGGTCTGTAGAGTCTTGTGGCTGCTAGGCTAAAAACAAAAGTCTACCTCGACAGAGCTGGCTGTCACACAGGTCCCGTGACAAACTGTCCTAGATACAGAGGGCTGTGGAGAGGAGGACAGCGTGAGTAAGAGGTGTATGACACAGTGCCATATATAGCAGACAGGATTAGGACATTATCGCTTTCACTTAAGAGCATTTACAGCTCATTAATCTGAGCCGTTGAGGGGATGATTGACAAGTCGAGGCTGAACATAAACGCACATACAGGCACATATATGCAAATGTGTGTTGTGTACATTTGATTGGTTAGGCTAATAGCATGTTTAATTTAATTTAGTATGAAATAGACCAACTTTGGAGGACGCCCACGTGATTTGAATAAGATTGATGAAGCAGGGAACTTGTTTTCACATTTCTACATTTCAAGGAGCATTCGCCACAGAGTAAAAGCCAAAGTCACACGGAAATAGTTCAAATAAACCGTGTTGGATTGGATTAGAAGAAATGAGGTCCAATCAGCAGCCGCTGCAGGTGTGTCCGCGGCAAAAGGAGACGGATATCCAGATGTTGGACTCTCCTGACTTCTGGAAATGGTTCTGTTCACAGGCCGTCGAGTTCTCTGGGAACTTAAAACCCCAATCTAATCAAGGAGCACAAATGGTGCGTGGTTAATACAAACATTATTGTTCCTCAGCATAGTAAAAATAAATGTTGCGTCAAATCTTAATTAATTAGTTATTTAATGCACAACCTGCAGGCACACTTAAGTGACACACCCACGGCATCCTTGTGATCAAATTACTGTGGTTGATGGGAAGAGGTTTGCTAACGTGCAAAACAAATAGGCCTAATGTTTAGTGCACAAAGGGCCTTAAAGCTCATTTAGCCTGTTGTTGTTTCTTTTGACTATAACATCAACTTCTTTCAAGCTGCAGAAGGCAGTTGTATTTCAGCAGAATTTCTAGATGCGCACAGTGCGCTAAAGCGACTAGCTTGTAAAGTTAACGACTAGCTTGTAAAGTTAGCAACTAGCTTGTAAAGTTAGCGTCTAGCTTGTAAAGTTAGCGACTAGCTTGTAAAGTTAGCAACTAGCTTGTAAAGTTAGCGACTAGTTTGTTAAGTTAGCAACTAGCTTGTAAAGTTAGCAACTGGTTTGTAAAGTTAGCGACTAGTCTGTTAAGTTAGCAACTAGCTTGTAAAGTTAGCGATTAGTTTGTTAAGTTAGTGACTAGTTTGTTAAGTTAGCAACTAGCTTGTAAAGTTAGTGACTAGCTGGTAAAGTTAGCGACTAACTTTTAAAGTTAGCGAATAGTTTGTAAAGTTAGCAACTAGCTTGTAAAGTTAGTGACTAGCTGGTAAAGTTAGCGACTAGCTTTTGAAGTTAGCGACTAGTTTGTAAAGTTAGCGACTAGCTGGTAAAGTTAGCGACTAGTTTGTTAAGTTAGCAACTAGCTTGTAAAGTTAGCAACTAGCTGGTAAACTTAGCGACTGGCTTGTAAAGTTAGCGACTAGCTTTTAAAGATAGCGGAGCGTGTATCCCACCTTTGGTGGAGACACAAAATGGAGTTCAAAGTAAAGTGCATATTTGAAACAACTCTGAAAGAATGCCGAAGTTGTTATTTTACGCTAATGTTTAATACCCAAAATGTGGCGAGTTGAAATGCCAGAAGGACCACATATAGCTTACTTTACTGTAACGTACGGCGCTAATCGGGGTTGCACATGGTGTTTGTCCTGAAGGAGACAATGAGCATGACATCGTTATCACCAGATATATATAAAAATACAATAAAACTAGCTTTACATCAAAGTCGTGCATCATCTCCACCAGCAGGAAGCGTTTGCTCGCTCTATCTTCCACCTGGTGTGTCTAGCCTCAGGCTTAAGTTCAAGCGAGATTTGACTTCATCTCTTCTCAAGAACCCTTAATGTGTTTTGCCGCAAAGAAGCACTTAGATTTGAGACGAGGTATCAAACGAAAATGTATGTGGAGCTTTGATTTTGAAGTTTAAAGTTGTGAAAGACAGAATGAGTCCATCCTCTCTGTGCCAGTGAATGTCTTCATGGTAACAACCTGTTTACCTTCAGAGGAGAAGCTGAGAAACTCCGGTCCCTCGGTCCCCCGTCCCTCGGCCCCCCGTCCCTCGGCCCCCCGTCCCTCGGCCCCCCGTCCCTCGGTTCCCCGTCCCACGTCCCTCGACCCCCTGTTCCTCGGTCCCCCGTCCCTCGGCCCCCCGTCCCTCGGTTCCCCGTCCCACGTCCCTCGACCCCCTGTTCCTCGGTCCCCCGTCCCTCGGCCCCCCGTCCCTCGGTTCCCCCTCCCTCCTGCTTGTCCGACGGTTCATCTGCTTTGTTATGGCTTTTCCACTGTGAGCATTTCTCTTCCTTTCCCTCCTCTCCATTGCCATAAATAATTTTTTCCAGATGAACATATTTATTGAATAAGCGGGAACCGTTTTTTTATTTTTTTTTTAGAGATTTGACTGGTCCAGAGTCTAGCATGCTGGTGGGGCGCTACAACTGCGGCCAAGCTAACGTACCGTTTAGATTTACAATGTGGCTCAGTGTCAGTAATAAAAGCGTTCCATTATCATATATTGTTTTCACTTATTTAAAGAGTGTGGAGTAACACAGAGCTGACAGCAGTGGAGCAGAGGTCCGACACACACACAAACGCACACACACACACACACACACACACACACACACACACACACACACACACAGGCATCAAGCCGGACTTGTAGATACATTCCAAAGGGGTGCGTTTGTACACACGGTAAGGGGAACATTCATCATGCACGCTAACAGCCATGAGGGAGGTAAAGAGTGAAGAGAAGAGGGAAGTCAGCTGTGGGCCACGGACAGCTGGACCTCCAGCACACTACTGTTCTGAGTAGAACCTCTTCAGAACCGGTCCGGGTCTCTGCAACCCTCATCAAACACATTGAACTCACACACTTTAGTTTAGCAGATGCATCTCAGGCTCTTTTGAGATTACCGGCTGGCCTTGTATTGACAATAAGGCTGTATATCAGACAGCTTGGTTATATATATATATCTATATATCTATAGATATATATATTGTTCACTCACTGTAGCTGCTTGTACCCTCATTGTTGGGTAATATGTGCTGGTCGAATTAAAGCTGCACAAACCGATATTTAAATGATTAGCAGTCACAAATCCACAGGTAATAGTCATATGACCACATGCCTACAGGCTGTGCAATCAATGAGCTGCATTTGCACTGATGGAGGAAAAGGTATTTATTGTAATTTAAAGATATAATCCCCTAAACACACTCAGAAATGTTGAAGTTGAATCTAAAAAGTTTGTTTGTTAATTCAATGGCACTGCGAAGGTAGATGAAGTTGATTCTCCTCTTGCTCAGTGAAGTTTCTCTGCGTAAACATGTCTGTGGTCCAGATCCCTTACAGAGATGCACTTTGTACTCAGTTTGATGCCAAATGAATCACAACAATATTAATCGGAGCAGCAGTTTTATTCATCGGGAAACGCCACAATAAAAAGAAGCTCGGCAACAGTTCCAGGTAAGAATATGAGGTTGTTTCCACAGCAAGAGCTTAAAAAACACGGAACAGTAATATTTCCAGCATATTTAGAGCAAATATGAGCCAACCTAGGAAAAGTGTTGTAGCAATGGGCGCGTCGAACAAATGGTAACGCGGGACAACGTTGTGCGTTGCAGCCGTATTGTGTTGACCGGTTGGAAACACGGAGGAAGCCGGACGCTGGAGGAGAAACAGACTCACAGGTCAACAGCAAAGGTCAGGGGAGCGACGGAGAGATGATGGAAGAGGGTGATGGACTTCTGTAAAAGTGCACCTCAGCCCATCGATGAGGAAAGAGCTGAGAGAGGGAGAGACAGAGAGATTGAGGGAAGGAGAAAGTGAGAGAGAGAGAGAGAGAGAGGGAGAGGGAATATGATCCTCTCTTCTCAGAGATTAGTGTCATTGAGGTGAGCGGGTTTATCTTTTATAAGTCTCAGAACCGACTAGACAGATGAGCAACTGGGGCAGAGAGAGAGAGAGAGAGAGAGAGTATAAACCTTGTGTGATAAATACACATTTCAATCTGTCTGTATGGAAATTGGAGTCGACAATCTCACATCTCTTGGATCTTTGACCATTTCATCGTTCGACGGATGATTGCAGATGTCGTTTTTACTGGAGTTGTAATAACTATTCTCTCTCAGGTATCTTTCAAGAAGACACACACACAGACACACACAGACACACACACACACACACACACACACCTGAAGCACACATGTCGCTCCTCAGAGGATGCTGAGTGGACACAAACGCATCATTTATAGTTCAGCTTCATGTAACCAAACAACATAAATCTATTTAGGTCTACTTTCCCCTCAAATATTCATTTTCAGTCATTTAATTGAAGATATATATATATATATAAGAAAAAATAAAAAAATAAAAAAGTGTTACATCGTATAAAAACAGTTATTAGCCTGACACGTTAATATTACATTTGACACAAAAGTAAGATTGTAAGAATATGGCATTTCTTTATGAAACTTATTATTCAATTTAGTTTCTGCTGTATTCTCCACAGCAGAGGTAATGATAATTGATCCGTTAATGATTTGGAATAACGGAGAAGATGCTGTGGAGCCGGCAGTGTGTTCCAGGGCACTTGGACCTGTACCTGAAAAGCACTTTTCTAGTCTTCCAAACACTCAAAGCGCTTTGACACTACATGACATCATTCACACCCTGATGGGAGGGGCTAAGGTCCCACCCCCCCCCCAGGAGTAACTAACATGCATACACACGCTCATAACCCATAGCCACAGCTACGAGAGCAATTCTGGGAAAATCGTTTTGTCTCCCATGATGCCTGCATGTGTTGGGACGCTCTCTGGTAACCACTGTTGACAAGAGGGTCACGGACACGACCCCCGGTCACACGGCCAGAGTAAACAACATCACGTCCCACAACAGCACAACACAGAGTTGGGGATACAAGAGAATTTAAGAAATAGAGATAAGCGGAGGTGGTGAAGTGTTTTCAGGTTTTTTAGATGTACAGTAACGACACGATTGTAAAATGTATCGCCGGTGGGAAGTCGAACCACAGATTAAGTCGAGCTGAGCTAAAACAAAAGTGACGTACGTGTGTGTGTGTGTGTGTGGGGGGGGATTTTGCATGGTGATATGCGGCGAGAAGATGTGCTGCTGGCAGGGAGCCGGCTGGTCTGCAGGAATAAGGCTTGCGAAGCGTCGTGAAGCTACTCGAATATGGAACATCCATATTCCATAAAAAAAAAAAAAAGATCTGAAATGTCACGGGCAACACGTGCATGACATCGCACGTCGTGCTCCAGACATCGGAAACAGCCGCCATCAGCTCCCCCCGTCACTCCCGCCGACCCCTCGCCATCGACCTCTCCGTCTGCGTTTCTGCTGCAGCGTCTGGTTTTCTTCATGTTTCCTTAAGCGCTCGCCAAAAGTATTATTATATATCTGAGCTCCTTTGCTTTCCTCCCAACGGTACCTCGACATGACTTTGTAAATATTTGGGTCAACGGGTGATTATTCAAGATATCTGCGTCACCGGACAGCCTGCAGAGCCGCGATGCATTTGGGGGCCGTCCGGTGAGTCCAGTGAGTCGTAAACTCTCAGCAATTCTTTGCATGTTGTAAACATGTTGTAAACATGTTGTAAATATTTGAAAATTTCTCACGGACAAAATACTGTAAGGATTTTACAGTATGCAGCTACGCCAGAAGGAGAGTAAATAGTATGTCATTATGACATTTTGAACACAGCTCAAGTTCACCATCTAGTTTAGCTAACGTGTTTTAAACTTGTTATCGGGTATTCAGTCATTCATTTATTCAGTCTAACTGAATAGATGTTTTTAGAGAATACACGTATCTGTTCTTTGAGAACTTAATATATTTTGCATTCATAAAGGTATTTGTCTCGGGTGCTTTACAATCTGTACACATCCCTGTCCCAAAACCTCACATCGGACCAGGAAAAACTCCCAAATAACAACATTCGACTAACGGGGGAGAGCGGTCGACCCGCAACCATGAGGTACCCGGTTCGATCCCCGCTGTCCCCGTTGGTTGAATGTTCAGTTTATTTTGTATAGCCCATTACAGGGTTCGTACGGTCATGGAAAACCTGGAAAAGTCATGGAAAAAAACTTAAATCATCAAAGTTTTGGAAAAGTCATGGAAATTTGTTATGATCACATGTTCATTTACACCGAGTTTGAAATAATTCATATGTTTTTTAAAGAAAGATGCTCCAAACGGTCTCAATACAGACAATGTTCTACATTGTTCATGTTTTTACCGAGATTTCAGTTTGGTCATGGACGTTTGGTTTAAAGTCATGGAAAAGTCCTGGAAATCCATTGGTCAAAATGTGTAAGAACCCTGCCATTATCATAAAATAAAAATCTGCCTCAGAGGGTTTTACAATCTGTACACATAGGCATCCCTGACCTTTGACCTCACATCGGATCACAAACAACTCCTCAGAGATAGAAAAAAAAACTTTCACGGGGAAAAAAGGGAAGAACCCTTCAGGAGAGAACAGAGCAGGATCCCTCTCCAGGATGGACAGATGTAATAGATGTCATGTGACCAGAAGGAATCATTACAGAGTAACAACACATTCATATATGACAGAGTGTATGAATAGTTGGTAGTCGGCATGGACCACCATCCAGACCTCCATGATCCACCATGTTGGACCCTGACCCCCCAGTTGCTCCCTGCGTACTTCACTGCTCCTGAATAACTAAGGATGGGTTAAATATAGAGAATAATGTTCATATATGTAAGTAATATGCAATCAGCCAATGGGATGGACCATCAGATCCACACAGTCATGACAGTGTGAACTGAAATGACTTATTGTCTCAGCAGCCAGCAGAACGTTATGTATTTAATGTTTATCTTCGTCTATTTTACCATCAGTGTACCGCCGTGGTTCCTGTGGGCTCGGTGACCCCCGTGTCCTTGGCCCCGGCAGCAGCCATCGCTTTGACGCGGCCAGCTGCTTTATGTGAGGACGCATTCCTCCGACCACTAATTGTAGCTTTACAGCTCGGTCTTTACATACTCGACTGCTTTTCTCCCAAATACTGACGATACATACCATATCCTCTGCCGCAAACCATGTTTAGGATTTTTTTAAAGATATTTACGGCTTTGAAAACAAGTTTTTCACTCAAGTTCATGCTTGTCAAAACCTCATATCTGGATCCCCATGATGTACTGGATAACATAATCCTATTAGCATTTATATCATCAACATCTCGTGTCTTAAATTAGCCTTGGCTTCACAAACACAACGGAGAAAAACGTTTCAGGCTCATCAGTCACCGAGGTGATGGGACCCAGATGGTAGAGCTGATATCAAAGCATTGTGGGGCATTGTGAAAGGAAAGGGAACTTCTCCTAAAACCAAACCGAGATAAGACAGATCTTTGTCCCCAACGAGAGGATTCTCGTAAACTTGTATTATTTGAAAGATTTCATTACTTTACAATTAAATCTTATTGGTTGGGGGAGTTTTGGGAGTGAGAATGAATGCAGACCTCCCCCCCAGGGAAGGATGGATTGATTTTCTGTTGAAAGCTTGCACAATGCAACGTGATGAGGTCGCCCGAGATGGAGAGCAGATTTTATTATTGCACTTAAAATGCAATTCCAACGCGTGCATGCACTGAAGAGAGATGCTCCACACCTCGTACTCAAGATGCAAGTTTATTTATATCTACAAATGTTTTGCAGTGTCATGAAAATACAGATTAAAACCGTAAAGCACTTGGCTGTGGTTTGGCCTGGAAAGGTCAGAGGTCAAAGGGGCTCCGACAGCTTTTTATTAGCATCGAAATATACGTACATAAACTAATAAAAGTAAAAATACTCATTATGGAGGTTCGTCCATTTCAGGATTATATATATATATATATATATATATATATATATATATTACTGTATAATAATAATAATAATAATAATAATAGTAATAATAATAATAGGATAATATATATATGTATATACATAAAACCTGGAAAACCTGGAAAAGTCATGGAATTTTAAAATGATTATTTCCAGGTCTAGAAAAATCCTTTAAAAAAAATGAAATCCCAAAAGTTTTGGAAAAGTCATGGACATCTGTTATAATCATATGTTCATCTACGCAGTTCAAGTAAAAGAATAAACATTTATATAAATATGTATTCTTTCTCAAACTACTGTCTCTCATTCGTTTGTGTCATTCATACACAGAGATCTCACTAAATGTTTGGTCATGGAAATTTGGTTTAAAGTTCTGGAAATCCATTGGTCTGCATGTGTATGAACCCTGTTCAAAGATCAAACCTCTTCATTTTTCCGATTCAGCATTAAAATGTGCAGCGTGTTCCTCCCGGGGGAGCGTGCTCCCCGACTTCCCCGGGAGGGTCCGAACTCGGCGATCCAGAACCGACGGAGCTGCTCAGCGAACGTATCGGTTTCCACGGATGATATTACAGAATCTACCAAAGAAAGCGCCGTTTAATAGAATAGTGTTGAAGTACACATGTAACCTTTACACCGCGGCATAATCAGATCCATATTCCGACAATCCGCTTAACTCCATGACGCAGACATAGGCGCCTCCTGTGTGCCGCCGGGCCTCGGGGCTTCTGGGCCTCGCGGTCGTGTGTGACACCGAGGCGGCCGTGAGATCCGCCGGCTCTGGGTCCGCTGCCGGCTCGGTTCACCGGGGTCAGTCTGGGGATGTGCGCTGTTTGCATTGCGGAGCCAAAGAGAGCTGGTAGACCTTTGAGGAGCCCAGACCAGTAAAGAGAACATTTGGACGTTGTAGTGGGGAATTCTGCTGGGTTGAAGCCATGTTGGCTCGGTTCAGAATGATGTCTTTCATGCTGCGAAGTATAAAATAATGTAGGTTTTTTAAGTGGTTCAAGTGGTAAGTCGGTTGTTTCTGTTTTTCTTGTGTGACCTCTGGATGTGAGCGAGCATGCATATTGTGTGTGTATGTGTGACTCTTGACATGCTTCCTCATCCTCTCCTCAGAAAAAGGTACTTGTCTGGTCACAGAACAGTAATTCATTGTCTGACAGCTGTTTTCTTTTCCTTGGATCCTGGGGTGTAATTCCACACACAAGGCCAGCTGGATGTTTTCCTGAAGACAGAAAAAAGAAGAGAAAAGGCCATGAGACCAGCACCGACGCCAGCGACTTGCACCATTCGAGCATCCCCGGTCCAGAAAGCATCACACGTCTCCCTGAGTTAGTTTTTCTCCACCTGTTTCAAATCCAAAATACTTCAAACGAAACTCCAGCAGACTCATAATCACTTTTCATTCGTCTTCATAAACACCTGATTTGTTTTCCAAGTTTATAAACCACATTATGGAGGGATGCTGCTTTAAGTAATGTACACACAGTAACATCTCTATAGGGCTGGATTTGGGCCTAATTTATTGTTATTTCATGTATGCTACATGCACTTACAGAGACAATATATGAGCATTAAATAAAAGCTTAAATAAGTTTTAATCTACAAATAAGTTGATGTTGGCCATGGAAATCACATTTTAGAAATGTATGCCAACATACTCATGAGACAGAGTTAACATGTTTTTGTAATATCTGCAACGTTTACCCCATCAGATTAACACGTATAAAGGTAAACTGAAACTGGGCACTGCAGATGATGGAATCAGGCTTGCATGAATTAAGTTTAACAATATTTAATGGCAAGAAAAGTAAACCAGCCTTCGAGGCTCACGATCGTGGTCTTCGTGAAGGTCCCGGCTCCTCAGGTGCAGCCTGAAGCACGCGGGGCCGCGACCAAAGAGAAAGATATTTCTCCAGTACAGAGTCTCAAAATCAGACAATCCTCGCTCTCAAAGGTGAGTCCAGCCTTTCACACATTCTGGTTGGTTCAAAGTCCCGCTAGAACAATGGAGGGGTCGAATGTCACGAACCCCGGGTCAAAACATCACTTCCGGTCCAGTCACTAAACAAGTTTTTTCACAATAAAAGTCCCGTCTGTTATTGTCCGCAAATAAAGTCACTTCACAGGCTTCAACCGGCTTCAACAATCTATAATACTAACATATAGTCACTCTCATGCAACATACATTCATTCTTGCCATTTACATTTGCATAGAGTAAACATTACCCCTATGCTTTATAATACATTAATAACAATATCAATATTCTCTGTAATATTTTCTATTACAATATCTTTCTACATGTATTAATTTAAAGCGTAAGACTTCCTCTGCACATGTTATCAAAATAAACTATTACAACCTAACACACGTTAGCATGCAACACATTGCTAACTAGAATGGGCACTCGGTAGAGCGCATACCGTCACAATTTACGTTTTTCACCTTTTCGTGACCTTGACCTTGACCTTTGACCCAATTACGCCCAAAAACTAATCGATTGTTCCTTGGGTCATGACCAATCATCCCACCAAGTTTCATAAGAATCGGCTCAGTTTTGTCTGAGTTAGACAAATAACGGACGGACGGACGGACATATTCACAAATAAATAAATAAATAAATACACGCCGACGAAAACATTACCTTCTGCATTTTCAATGCAAAGGTAATTACAAATAGACCTACAGTAGGCCTACAGCCGAGGCTGATAGGAACTTCCTCATTTTTGCAGGTCATTTAGTAATCTCCCAAAGTATTGGAAACATTGAACTAGATGAGCGATGAAGTGACAGAAGTAGGGCAGACGTCAGGGGATCCCATCGACAGCCGGCTTCTTCTTCCTCCGGGGCATCGTAAATGTCTGTACACGTCCATGACACTCCATCCAAAACATCTCAGTCTGTGGTGCACAGACCATAATATCTTCACAACACTTGCATGGCCTTCAGCGGTGTTAATGACATTACCAAATTAAATGTCTTAAATGTCCATTTCAATTCAAACTTGACATCAGCTTATTGAATCCAGACCGTATATGAGAGTAAATACTCACACACGGCCAACAGCTCAGATGACACTGTCATGAACAATCAGGAACAAACACACGTCAACAAAAACAAAAAGAGTGGAAGCTTTGCTTGAGGGCTGTGTGGAAACGGGCTGGAACCACAGTGGTCATTGAGAGACATCTGTGTGGCATTTGCTTGGTTCCAACTCGCTGGGTGTGCGTCGGCTCCTCCGGGACCTCCGCTTCCCTGTGAAACTCTATACCTGCCAAGAGGTTGACGCACACTGTACCTTTTGGAGGACCGTAACTCGTAACATTCCAATGATATTCTCAACGAAACCCAAATTAAAACCTTTTTTAAAAGCAGACCTTGGAAATTTCAGGCATTTCAGTTTTTGAACACGTGTGACGGCAGTACCAAAGCGTCCAGGTTTCGGGGGTCGTCTGTAGCTCGTGGGTCAATGAAGTGTACATTACTATTATTATTATTATTAACAAGCTCCGCTCCGGGTGCCAGGACTCTCAATGAATCATGTGCAGAACCCGTTTTACTATCTACCTTTTCATTTCCTGCCTTGATGACCCAGAACCTCTCTGGAGGGGAGCGTGTAACATGGCCCAGCTTCGGTTTGGACATCGTCTCTGCCCTTCAGTTGTAGACAGGATGTTTACCAGGACTCTTGGAGAGCCCCGCGGAGATTCCCCCCCCCCCCCAGATGGTGCGGCAGCATTAGGGCATTCGTCTCGGTGTTTGTTGACGCGACAAAAAAAACTAATGAAACCAACTTATTTTCATGATTTCGCTGCAGCTGGAGGATTACGTGATCCTCTGTTGGTTCGGGGATGTTCTCTGGCCTCTTAGCCCTGAAACACTGATCTGATTTATTGGGGGTAAAAAAATGAAAGTGTTTCTCTCAGCTGCTGAAAGCTCATATTTTAAAGGATTTGATTAAATATTTACTGTCATGATGTCTTTCTGATCCAACAACTGTCCTTTGTCCATTCAGCAGCGATCCGTGTGATGGACACACACTACCACTGGTAAAACACTAAACATATTAGATTAGATAATCCTTTATTAGTCCCACAGTGGGGGAAATTCAGGATATATAATACATATAATGTTTATTATTATTATTATTATTATATAATATATTATTATAAAATAATTATTATATTATATATATATATAAATATTATATATTATAAAAATATAATATATTATTATAATATAATTGTATATTATTATATATTATTATAATATAATATCAGAAATATAATACATACAATGCTTTTCATTGTAAGGTCTGGCTGCACATTGACCTCAAACTTTGGCAACACCTGACTAGTTTTACAAACTTTTAATTCCCCTGCACACTTTTAATGAACTTATTAGTTAACCTGCCTTCTTCAACATCTTTCCACCCCCAAAGCTCCGAAGGCTTGCTGACATAATGAAATCATATTCATATTACAATTAAATATCATGTTCTGTACCTTTAGTAGTTCAGGGGCGTTCAGGCTGAGTTAATGGGCAGCGGAAAACTGCAATATATAATAATAATACTCTACCGTTTAACAGTTTGGGGTCACACATAGACAATTTTGTGTGATGAAAACACACTTTTATTTATCAAATTAATTTCAAAATGAATAGAACATATAGTCAAGACATTGATAAGGTTAGAAATAATTATTTTTATTTGAAATATTGATTTTGTTCTTTAAAATTGTAGCTCAAAGGAAGGCAAGTGTTATAGCTTCTCTCACCAGCACAACTGTTTTCAGCTGCGCTAACATAACAATGGGTTTCAAGGATTTTCTACCCCTCCATTAGTCTTTTAAGGCGATTAGCAAACATAGAACACTGGAAATGGGCCTCTATACACCTATGTAGATATTTCATTAAAAAACAGACGTTTCCACCTACAATAGTCATTTACCACATTAACAATGTATAGAGTGTATTTCTGATTGATTTAATGTTATCTTCATTTAACAAAACAGTGCTTTTCTTGAAGGACTTAAACTTGAAAAGCCTACAAGTGGAGCAATGACGAAGACTTTGAGATAAGGGCTGCCAGGAACATCGTTTTAACATCTACCAATTTAAACATACCTCCCTCCTCAAGTGCTCATTAAAGCTAAAATTACGCCAGTTAAAGGCTTATAAACCTCCGTATCACAGACAGTGAAAGCCATTCCTGTTTCCCCGGACAAGCCTCCATGCTCCGATGGTGGAGAAACACTCAGATCTGGAACCATGGAGCCACAGCTATACTTACCTGGTGGAATGATGACAGGGATTAGCAGGTTTTCCATCGTCATACCTGGGATAGCGGAATCCCCACCACGCTGTACACACCTGCCCCAGCACAGGTAAATACAACCCTCCCACAGTGCAACACATCTTCACCTAGAATGGCAGATGGTTCTAGTCCTTTAATTTCAATTCAATTTTGTTTATTTTATATAGCCAAAACCCTAAATTACGAATTTGCCTCAGGGGGCTTTACAATCTGTACACATACGACATGCCTGACCTTCGACCTCACATCGGATCAGGAAACACTCCCAAGAAATAGAAGAAAAAAACTATCAAGGATCATCATCATCATCTGTCATGTGACCAGAAGGAAACATTACAGGGTTACATGAACACATTCAATGAGTATGACAGAGTGTATGAATAATTAGTAGTAGGCATGGGCCACGATCCAGATTTCCACAATCCATGAAACAGAAGGAGAAAGAGAGGAGGGGGCGGGGCCGGGCTTCTGCAGGGCAGGAGGCATCGTGAAAGAGGCCAGACCCATGAGCTTGGCCTTTGAGGAAGGAGGCAAAGAGAAGGAGGCAGGATTATTGGGAAGGAGACCAGGTCTAAGCCAGAAGCAGGAAGCAGGGGCAAGGACCCCGGACCAGATATAAACCCAGTGAGGTCCAATGGACCCTATGAGAGAGGAAGTCACAAAGACTCCGGAGAGAAAGAGATAATAATGTCTGATGGAGAGATGTCAATTCATCCATACGTAGAGAGAGAAGAGGAGAGAGGTGCTCAGTGTATCCTAAACGTCCCCTATCAGCCTGTAAGCCTATAGCAGCATCTCGAGGGTCTGGACCAGGTGAACCTGAATCAGCAGTCGAGGCTTTTGTAGCTGAGGAGAACATTTTTAAAAGTGATTCTGGATTGTATCAGGGAACCAGAGCAGAACCGCTAACACGGGAGCAATGTTCACTCCAACGAGTTGTTGAAATAGCTGACCACTCGGGAAGGAAAATGGTTTTAATTGTTGGTGGAGAGCTTTCAGGAACTGTGTGTGTCCTCCTCTACACATTGATTACACGTTAGTGTATGAACGAGCTTGCTGACCGAACCACATCCTGGTTCCAGTTTGGCAGCGTGTCTATTTTCCCTCTGCCCTCCAGCGGTCGAACACAAAGGTCATTCAGTTTAATGCAGTTTATTTTGTACAGCCCGATATCACAAATTAGGGTTTTAGAATCTCTACACATACGACTTCCCTGACCTTTGACCTCCCATCGGATCAGGAAAAAAACTCCCATGGTAGGAATCATGAGGTCATCCCCAAAACCCGTTGGTGACACCTCATTGGACTCGAGGCAATAGTCGTATGTAATCGTATTGGAGAGCAGTCAACCAATCAGAGCAGGTTTAGTTTATTGGTCCCCGTTAGGAATACACAGTTGCACTGTGGGTAACCTTAGCAAGAGGACAAGACCCTTTGTTGTTATTTATGCCTTTTGTTAATGGATCTATGTGTTAATCCGTCGTTGATAATGAATTTAGTCATATTTATTTCAAAGCTTTTACAAACGCTATCAATCTTGTTCACTGAAAATAGTTTTTTGTATGTTTTAGGCCAATATCATTAAATTTAAGTACTACCATTTAAGTCAATATCAGAAAATAATAGTATAAAATCATGCAATATTCTGAAAAAGGATCCCTCCAAAGTTTAACATTTTTAAACGTTGCTTTGAGGGAACGGGAGCAATTTAAATTGTTTAAATGTATTTGTTGGAGCGTCTCCAACCATAAGGGAACGTAGGGCTGAGGGGGCGTATGTGTACCAGGAAACCACACTTATAGCAGGGGAGAGGGCTTTTGATCTCATCTAATTTCAAAAAGCATTTGTGTAAAAAAGAATTTACCTCTAATCCCTGTTGACAGCCAAGAGTTTTTTCTTTCTTCTGTCACTCATTAAGCCGAGGCATCGAGCAGCCCCATGTGTCACTTCTACCCAAACGTTTGAGTGCATTTAAAGATATGTTCAGATGGTATCGGTGTCTGTAGTTGTTGGTTTGGCCCGGGCCTTCTCCCCTGTGCTTTATGAGGTCATTGCATCTGAGTTACTGTCCAGTCCGCTCAGGGTCACGACCCCATCCAGCTCACGCTGAGGCCCTCATGTGACTGTTGCTGTTGTTCTGGGATCCAGCCGTGCCGGTTCCTCGACTGCTCCAAAATGTTGACAACTCCGGAGAAAAATCTGGGAAAGAAAACTAGGGTGGGGGGGAGATAAATAGATTATGAGACTCTACACTGAGAGAGAAAAAATAGATAGATAACAAAAAGGGAGAAAAAGAGAGAGAGAGAGAGAGAGAGAGCCAGCGGCATCTAAATCTTGTCCGGCTGCGGTTGCCATGCCAAGAGCAAAACAAGAGTTTTATCAGTTTTCTGGGCTTGAGATTTATTCTGGTGTCGGCAGTTTCTGCCTTCACGAATGAGCGCATGATTCAAGCCTGTGAGAACGGAGGATCGGTCCACGACTCCGAAACAACGTCAGTGTCAACAGTTTAGACGGCGGGCGAGCGATCTTCCAAAAAAAGCTAAAGAACTCAGTGTGTTGAGATAAGTTGAACAAAAAAGTGCTGACAAAAGACGATATTGGGCCATGTGAGAGCGGAGTCCAGCGGCAGCATTTAAAAATACATACGAGATGAGTCTGTGAGCTATTAGGCCTTTTCCTTGGAAAATACTGTATTATATATTTTCTTGCACCATGCCTTAAGTTCACAGACTCATCTCGTATGTATTTTTAAATGCTGCCGCTGGACTCCGCTCTCACCGCCGTGGAGGGCGCCTGACTGCCTCCTGCTGCCGTTATGATACATGCAATAACCACAATCGCATCGATCTGACAGATGGATGCCGCTACTCCCCTGACATGTGTAACAGCTCATATAGTTCTCACCTCTTTTATGATGCAGGGCTATAATTGTAGACATTTAGCCCTACCACAGAGCGCTGGTCTCAGGCTTCCTGGCCGAGGACACTCCTCAGCTGCAACAATAAAGATCGGCTCTTGCTTGGTCCTCTTCACGCCAATATTTGCGTGACCTATCGTAATTCACCCGTCCCTCCTACCTCCTCCGACGTATGACTCCTACGTGTACTCGGCTTCCACACACGCTTTTTATTAGGCGTGACCTCCACGACCCGACGCTACGACCGAGCCAGCTCGTCCCTTCCGACAACAGGAGACGCCTGGACCTACAAACTCGCCAACCAATACAGGATCCGTGGCTCCGATCACAAACCTTCCGTCCTGCAGATCAAATTCTTTAAAACATGTCTGCAACGTTGCGGATTGGCCCCCGGAGACGGATTGGCCCCCGGAGACGTATAAAACAACATTGGAATGGCCTCATACGGAGATATGGTGGCCAGACGCATCTGACGGCGAGACGCGGCCAACAGGACACTTCCAAACCGAAGGTACGTTATTGCGAACCGTCAGCCAATCGAGACAGCTTCTTGGGTCTTTGTCCGGTACTTTTTCGCAATATGAATCCTGGCAACCAAAACAGAAGCCGTCAAATATAATTTTTAATTTAGGACCGCTGTCGGGAGTCGGGGGTTCCCAGGGAAAGCCGACCGCTTCAAGGACGCAGAAGTGGTAAAAGTTCCCGCCGACGAAAAATGTAGAGATGAGCTCCCCCCCGACACGTAATTATAAGTCGGTTATCAAATTAGTAAAATATCTGAGTATCGATAAGGTCAATAGTTCAAAGTTAAAAAATGCAGCTTTGCAAAACCTCATCTCAGAGACTGTCTTTGCACGAGTGTCAGAGTTGAGCTTTCATCTGACAGACATACACACACACTTACACACACACCTACGCACACATACACACACATGGCTGATTGAAGACAAATATCCAAAATGTGGCCACATTTGAAATGTTACAGGCCGACCAGCGGAACATAAATCTCCATAAATGCAGTTTCCCACCGTCCATCCTCATCCACTACGGTAACGTTGCCCATGCAGAGTTTGGTAATAAGAACAGTTTAATGAATCCAAATCCGGCTCCAAAAAAAACGCGTTACCATCACTTGTTTGACGTTTTCATAGAACTCTTCATTCCAGCAGATCCCTCATCTCGTTAGCTCTACATGCATTTAATAAGATTTTGGAACTTCTTCAATTGCCGCTCATGAAAGTATATTTCTCAAGATACATGAATAATAAAGCGAAATCGATTTAGTTCCACCACATGTCAAAGCCTCAGCCGGCAGCTGTATTCAATAAATAAGATTTTATGCGCTTAACGATAAGCAAAAGCGTTTCTTTGTTCGTGGGCCCGTAGAGCCTGCTCACTTTAGAGTCCGACTCCAGACACACGGACACAGTTATTTAAAGCTACGTTTGTTTTGAGTTGATTTTGGCGGCCCCTGTGGACAAAGGTGGTAATGTATTATAGGACCAGAATTTAAAACGCCTTTATTTTTACTGTAGCAGGGGGAATGTCTGCCCCATGCACTCAGTCCTGGTTCTGGTTCTCCCTGTAATTCCCGTCCCTTCAGCCCGGGCCTCCGATCTGGGTCTTGGTCTGGGTCTGGCTAGTCGCTTCTGTCTAAGCTGAAGGAGTTTCCGATGAACCGGCATCATTTGCTCTGGTTTTGCGTGGAGTCTGAGCCGGTGGCACTGATGACGAGCGTGAAGATGACGCTACAATAAAATAACCACTTCCCTCACCGATGGTCTCGTTTACTAAAGTGAGTCACACAGAGTATCAAACATTTCATAACCAGTTCAAGTCCCTCACAGCATTGAGTTACACAATATGCTTTCAATCAAACGTAAAGTATATAAGTAATGATGTGGACGGTGACCTCACAAGACACGCGGAACACGTGTTGGCTACACTTTCTCGAACTCTGTCAACGATACCGTGACACCCCCAGTAGCGCTGGTGAAATTAAACACATGCTCCAGGATTAACAATCATATTTCTTTCATAGAGCAAACACACTTAGCCTTTGCACCGCTGCGCTAACATGATGGAGTGGGTGATGGAACGGTCACACACACACACACACACACACACACACACAAAGGCAGCGGCCGACGGACACCGGGAAAACACCACATCGACGGCAGCTTCCTCGAGTCTCTCCCTGAGATTAGAGAGAACATGCCGATGCAAACACAGACGCACATTTCCGAGCGACCGCTGCCAGAAAGCAAGATGGATGAAGAAGAGGAATCTGGACGGTTTCAATACACAATCTTTCGGTGCATGATCGTGTCTCCCAAAACATCACTTCGGACTAAAAACGCGTTCTCTTCCAGATATCGGAACATAAATCTTTGCGAGAGCAGCACCTGATTCTTTGAGTTAGAATGAGTCAATTGCTCTGGAAACCAGAGGAAGTCCCTCAGTGAAACTGTAACTCATCTTCAGGGTGAGGGAACATACGAGGAACAAGAGATAAGTAGAGCAATGTCAATTGGTAATGGAAGGGAAAACTCAGGGGGGTTAGAGATAGGTCACGTTCAGATTTGAGGTGTTGAAGTGCAGCAGGAAGAAAAACAACAACCTGGGAATGAGAATCTTTATTTGGGGGATTTTAACGGACAGTGAACATTAATAAAAACATGTCTGTAAATGTGCCAGAGTTATAAGCAAAGAGGCGATTTTTCATCTGTAGAGGCAGACGTCATAAAACGAACCAAAAACACAAGATTACACGTACAATGTTTGTACAATATTTACGCTTTCCAATCGGTACACACAAATAATTAATTGTGAGAATAGTGCTTTTAATCTTAGATTTTTTTAAAGTACTAACTAGAACGGGCACTCGGTAGAGCGCATACCTTCGCATATCACAAGATTGAGCATTGGATTATGAACATTTTGGCATTAGTTGCATGCCAATTGGATATAAATTGCTATAGTAAAAAGAAGATTTTGACCTTTTCCTTTGACTCGATCGATCCCAAAATCTAATCAAATGCTCCCCGGATAATAATCAATCATCAAACCAAATTTCATGCGATTCGGTTTAATACTTTTTGACTTATGCGAATAACACGCACGCACACATACAAATACACAGTGATCAAAACATGACCTTCCGCATTTTCAATGCGAAGGTAACAAGACGTGCAACAAGAAGACTCACAAATTCAAAACGGACGAAGCAAATAAGATACGGGGGGACTCTGTTGAAATTGACAGAATAAAAACATAACGTCAGAGACACGGAACATCAAATGAAGGTAATGAAATATATAAATCAGTCAGACAGCTAAACAACAACAACAGACATATACGCAGGTAGAGTATTTCCCATCGTGAAAGTAAATACACTGGCAAGCAATATGGCATCGAGTCACGGTGAGAGGGGAAAAGAGCCAAGCCAAGCCGCCAGATTGATGGTGCTGCTCCTCTTCGTCGGCACTAAGCCTCTCATTTTATTTCCTCCGCCGGGCCAAGTTGACGTCTTTGTGTTCTCGTAGTCGGTCCCCTGTGGTCCATTTGTATTGTTGTCCCCAAACGTCACTGTGTTGGCCGTCACATGACGCTACGTTCGGTCCAGATTTCTGCTGCTAGATTATTCCACTTCTCTTGTTTTTTTTATATTACGTCGTTAGCATGCTGGTATGGTCCTGTTTTATTTCTCACATAATAAAACAAGACACAGCGGTGTGTTGGCCAACAATGAAACCAGCAGGCGTGTTATTTGAAAGAAATGCACTTTTGTGTTCGCCTGCCGAGGGACCGCTCTGCCAACCCAACTGCAACAGGTCCGAGTCATTTAGTTAGTATGCACGACTCATGCTTGATGTGTTCCCCCTGTTTAAAAGGAGAGAAGCAGACTTCAGAATCAACGTTTTTCATAAGCTTTTAGACAAATGGCTGGCGCACAGCGGAGAGGGAGAGCAGGCCTGCTCCAGGAGAGCTGTGGGAATCGGAGAGCAAGCGGACGTCCAGGAAAGATGTAATGGGGGCCGCTCTGAACCCGAGTCACACTCCTGAGGAGAGAGGATGACATGTCATGAGGTGGTGGAGGCTCTCAGGGATCTGAGCCCTGCCTGGCGAGTACTCCGTGGATCACTCGTTTTGGTCTCAGTTAAATAACCAAGATTTCTTTAGATGGTTTGTCTTTTTTTATGTGTTTTTTTTCCTCTTGACAAATTATTTATTCCCAATAACCCCAATGCAGCACATGCCTGATTAACAACGGTGGAGCTTTTGTGTAATAGTTTGTGGAGAAACCCGGTCTTAGACACAGAAACATAAGGGTTCTTAAATGGTTCTGTCACGACTCAAAAGACAGGACCCAAAAGCACGCAAGTTGAGGTCAATCAAAAGGATTCATAGAAAACAGAAAATCACAGCTATGGTGAAAAAGTCTTGAACAAATTACAAAACAAAATCACAACTATGTTGGAACAGCAAACCAGGAGAAAAGACGACACTAACAAGAATGATTGGGACGAGACTCAAGACAAGACGACCTGACACAAGACACAGGTAGACACAGACTTAAATACATGAGGACATGGGACACAGGTGGACACAATCAGGGGTGGAGCAGACAATCACACTAACGAGGAAACACCGGGGCACGAAATAAAGTCTCTGAAACAAGAGAGGACAGTTACTACAAAATAAAAGCGGACATGGAAAACTGGACTAAAACTTAAAACTTAACATAAACGACGAGACATGACAGGTTCTTTAAAAGGCTTTGTGGTTATATGAAGAACCATCACCTACTGAAGAACCCTTTTGAAAATGGTGCCTTAAAGAACCATTTCTTAAAAGGATCTTTGAGACACCTTTATAGGTTCTTTGAAGAACTCTTTATGGAAATGTTTTTTTGAAGAACCCTGGTTTGAAAGGTTCTTTGTGGAACCAGTAATGGTGCCTTAAAGAGTGTCGGAGGTTATTTGAGACACCTTTATAGGTTTTTTTTGAGACACCTTTATATAGTTTTTTGAAGAACTCTTTAAGACAATGGTTCGTTAAAGAACCCTGGTTTGAAAGGTTCTTTGTGGAACCAGAAATGGTTCTTCTATGGCATCACTCTTAAGAACTACTTTCGGTTCCAGATGGCACCTTCATTTCTTCTGTGTGTACATATCCGTTGATTTAACTGACGTAATGGCGTGGCGTTCAGAGCCGCTGGAGGCTCCTGGTCTTGGCTACAGAAGTCAGCAGCAGCAGAACACACTTGATATTAATTCAGTTATTGTTGAGGCAGAGAACACAACCTCTTTTTTCTAGCCGTGCTCTCACAGAAGCCGAGTGATGAGGTGATGTCGAGAGTGTGGTCCCCTGAGCTGCTCAGCAGCCTGGCCCTCTGGGCTCTGAGGACCAGCACTCAGAGTCCAGCTGGGGACCGCCGCCTGGCATGCGGTCGGGACAAAGTTAGGACTAAACAGTCAAACCCTTAGCAACAAAGTCCGCCGCTGCCAGACGCAGCTTTGTGATTTAGACCCAATGGCTCAATAAATGTGCATCGGAAAAATATCTGCCAAACTGAGTTGTTCCAGTTTCTTACAACCGTGAATCTTGATATCTGTGGCGAACTGATTTTCTCAATTCAATTAATTAATTTGGTTTGAATCTGCTCTTGGGTAAAAAACAGAATAAAACCCGTTTGAACTGTGTAAGTAAGTCAACTCCTTTCGGCTTGTCGCAGAATCAGAATAACCGTTCCATTAATGACCTCAGCTCTGGCGGCCCGCCAACGTCTATTTTGTAAGGCCACGGTTTCATAACGAGCTGAACATATTTTTATGCTGGCCGGTCTTCTCCAGGCACATTTCCATCCAACGGTGCACACTGCACAGCAACCGACTCCACTCCCAAAGGGCCGGCGTGACTTCATCTATCTCTATTCAACCAATGTGTTTACCATTACATTGTTTACTCAAGCCCAGAGTTTAAAAAAACACCCTTAAAGTAAAGTCCTTTTTTTTAAACAAATCTTTTATTGGTTTTCGAGATATGCGCATGTGAAGGAAAATATTTACACATTGTACATATACAAAGATACTTTATACATATATAGAAAAATAACAAATACAAATAAATGCATATATAAATATGGGTGGATATGCAAAAACATGCACAGATATTGGCATATATATGCACATACATGCGTACCCTAATACATACACATATAAATACTGTAAATGTACCCCCCCTCCCACTGTTGGCCACGCCCCTAAAGTCCTTACTGATTAAAATATAGATAAGTGTACTCACTAAGCAGAAAGGCCCCTTTTAAATAATATATGTGTAGGCTATAGCATTATTGTGTTCATTACTTGTATATTGCTTCTGGTACAGGTGGAGCTCATTTGATCTATGTATTAATTAGATAGTCATTATAGATAATTGTTTAATTAGAGATACATAAAATGGAAATACTCAAGTAGAGTAGATTACTTTAACCTTAAAATTCTACTGACATACGTACATCCATTATCTGTAAACGACTATTCAAGGTCTCAGGGAGGCTGCAGGAGAACTCAGGTGACGTCGGAGTTCTGGGAGCACGTCCAGGTGTGGGCCGAGTGTCCTCACGGGGCGACAGAGACGTTTCTCAGACATCACAGAGACTTGGAAACCTCTGTGGGCACAACGCCAGTCGGCAAGAAGAGAGAGAGAGAGAGAGACTTTCCCAGGATTCCTCATACCTTCCGAGCTCTCCGTCCGTGTGTTTAGTCTGGGTGACGTGTGGAGTGGGAACGAGGAATAAATCATGACTCACTGTAGAGACTCCTGAGGCTTTGATGCATCGGTCCCTGTGAGCCGAGGGACTGCAGACTGAATGTGCTTCTTAAAGTAGGATGATGGGGGGGGGGGGGGGAGGGATAGGATGGTTTTCAGAGCATCTGTCCGTCAAAGGTATATTTCCTTTTATTCCAGACTCATGAGTCCATAAAGCAACAAACACAAATGTAACAACAATATATAAAATGCAATACAATACGAGGACACCGTGACACGGGTACAATCACTGCAGTTAAAAAGTTACTTGTGGTTAAAAAAAAACATAAAAAAACATTTGTTCAGGTGACTCTTGGAATATTAAACAGGATATGCTTATTGTGGCCATTAATTATTTCATAATTTAAGAAATCCCTTTCTAATAACCCGTCAATGTATTCAGTCATCGTTGAGCTGAAGTTAATGTGAGGCTTTAGCAGTTTTTTAGTATAAAATTCCCTCTTTGTGTTTCTCAGGATAGAAGCAAAAAGATGGAATTCTGTATAAAAGTGACCAACTTTTTAACTAACTCAATAAGTCAACGTGCCGCTGCTGTTAAAGTCCACCAGCAGTTGTAAATTCACCCAACAAATCAACTGTTGCTGGCTAGAAATGACGAGTCGGCTTAAGTCTGCCTCAGGCTGTGACTAATGGGCCGGGACTTACTATGGGAGTCATTTTTACTACAAACGAAGAGCGGGACCATACTGATCGTCCCACATCGTGAAGAAGAAAAAAACACTCACTTATTTGTTGAAACTCCATGTTTTATTGTAATGTTTTCAGTGAAGTTAAAGTATCATATTGTGGTGACCCACATACGACCATTTTATTGGTCAATAAACATCGACACACCTTTTTCTAAACCGTTGGATTGGCTAGAACTTGCCCTATTGTTGTTCCTGAAAAGTCCCCGTATTGGAGAAGCACGTCACACCTCTATCTTCTTGTGAGCGCAACCTGCAGCCTCAAAGATAATTAGAGTTAGCACTTCTGAAAACCTTTCAGGGCTTTTGTCACCGCACTGTAGATGATTGCCACCCAGCGAGGCTTCACTAATGTAACTGGACAGCAGGAAAGGGAGACTTTTCTCCTAATGATCCGCAGGTAAACAGAGCCGTGGTGGTAATTGGACGTTTACGGCTCTGTGAGTAGCACTCCAGCAGAAAGTGAGAAATATGACAGCGTGTGTACTTGCGTGTGTGTGTAGCTTTGCGTCCGTCTATTTCCATCTGCTCGTATTTAGGCGTCACTGTGACACTCTACAAGGCCTGTGAGTGTGTGTGTGTGTGTGTGTGTGTGTGTGTGTGTC
This sequence comes from Liparis tanakae, assembly GCA_036178185.1. Taxonomy (NCBI): domain Eukaryota; kingdom Metazoa; phylum Chordata; class Actinopteri; order Perciformes; family Liparidae; genus Liparis; species Liparis tanakae. Next base: position 17,412,969 of record CM070092.1, read on the forward strand.
GTAGTGGCCTCGCACACACGATGCAGCAGCGTGTTCCAGACGCATGGGCTGCATCAGCGTACGCCAGGATTCACACGGTAGTAAACACATTAAGACCCCAAGGTCAGCTGCTTGACGTCAGCCTCCGCTCTGCTTCTCCGCTGCGTGGAAACACAGACGCACACACACAAATACACCCACACACTCATACACAGTACATCACCTGGGCATGATGTGTTCACACTATACTGTAAATATGCCCTCTATTCCTGTGCTTCTCTCTCGTGCTCTCTCACACAAACATTGCCCCCCCCCCTCTCCTCTACGTATGATGAATGGCATTCATCTGTCTGTCAGTGGTTTGATGTGATCGAGCAGGTTGCCATAGAAACGACAGATCATAGATTTATCAGAGTAGTAGGCAAGAAATCAAAGCCATGCATTACTGGGAAACTGCAGCCAGTCAGAAAGAATTGATTCCAGTGAAACAGAAATGGACTTTTGCTCTTAACTGCATTTTATATGGGGAATGCTACTTTAGGCACAAGATTCATTGCACAATCCAGATGTTTATTTTCCACACTGAGAAAACCATTGTGCCTTTTAATCCTCTCTCCATTCCCAGTTACATCCGTAAGAATATCAAGATATCATATTTTTGATTCATTTCTGTTTCACTATTAACCATCGCTAATTGCTAATTGCTTCTGCATGTATAGGGATGGTTGGCCTTTCCTGTGAAATAACGTGTTAAACACCAAAGCAAAAGATTAAACAGAACTCCACCAATGGCTTGAAGTGGTATTCACTTCATGTGACCTAAGACGGCGGGGTCATGACCAGCTCGGACCGAGAAAGGACTCAGGAAAAAGGTCTCAGGGGTAGAATGTTCTGGAGGTATGAAACTCGTGAAAAGCCATTACTACCAGTGACCTCCAGTCTTTCAAAACAAAACCGAAACCCTGAGGATTATAAGGGAAGAAAAGCTAATCCCTGTATAGACTTGAAAGGGTACTCTAAATAAAAAATGTATGGTAGAGTGCTTATATCAGCTTGGATTTGCAGTACTTACAATGGATTGACCCGTTTCATGGCAAAGAAAAGGCTTGATAACATCCATAGAAACTTCTTAAACCTCTCCTTAGTCCTAACACACTTCTTTATATCCATATTCAAGTAGGCTTATACCTTACAGACACCATAACTTGAACCCTTGGGTATAGCAAAGATGATAACATTACGAAATAAGAATCCCGATTGCATGTGAAGAAACCTCATCGTGTGGTTATACGAGGAAACTTACAAATCACAACGGTCACATCTTAGATCAAGACTTCAAGTGACAGCATCGTAAACTAAGAGTTTAGCGGCTTACAGTGTGTGACCTCATCAGGCAAGGCACAATTCTGGCTCCGCACTTTCACACCCTCCCATGGAACAATATCAAACGAGTGCAACATATCTGGGACTCGACGTGGCTTTGTGTTGACGAGATGAAACTGGCAAAGGCACAAATGCCAATCTCTACACATGAGATGAGTTTAGTTTGTGACTTTGCCGTCAGCTCGCCATCTGACTAGCATTACATCATGGGAGAAATAGCAAGCTAGAGAGACAGAGATGATAAGTCTATCTGATAGGCCTACATATCTACCAAGCTACTAGCTAATTGTCCTTTATGGCTAGCCAGCATGCTAATTCCACCATATTGGTTACGTTAGCCGAACAAAGTTGCCACCCATCTGGTGCTAACAATGGGCTTATCTTCGCTGTTGGGAGGAGTCATAACCTCATTTACTCTGGATCTCTATGCTTTGTAACGTTGCTTCAGGGTTTTAGTCATTACTGCACAACCTTACATCACATGTCATTTAGCAGACGCTTTTATCCAAAGCGACTTACAATAAGTGCATCAACCTAGAGTACAAACTAAGAACAACAAGAATACAGAAAGTAACATTTCCTCAACATAGTCAAACTACAAAAGTACAATAATAAGAGATATTTAAGAGCCACTGAAGTGCAAATCTGTGTTTTAATCCAGATATAGTCTAAAAAGGTGCGTTTTCAGTTTCCGGCGGAAGCTGTAGAGACTTTCTGCTGTCCTGATGTCAGTAGGGAGCTCGTTCCACCAATCAGGAGCCAGGACAGCAAACCTCCGCTCCACGAGTCTGTGGCTTGCAGACTGAGAATAATCGTAGTTTATACGCGACGTTAGCACACTGTAACGAAACCGTCCTGCTTCGTGGAGTTGAGTTTCAATGTCTGTTCGACTCCTATTCTATTGATGCGGTCCTGACGACGTTGCATACGTACGCTCAATATAGTGACCGATTTATATCCAGAGATTCAGCCACGGCGCTGCCATCACAGAAGCTATTTCAGGGTGTGCAGCGAGTTCTGATGTTAAATAATTGGTTTCATCGTGCACAAACACGTCATCTTCAATAAGAGCAAGAGAAAAGAACATCGGAGTTGCATGGAAACCGTCTTCATACAGTTACAGTAATAACGAACACGGGTAAACACTGGGACCCATCGTCGTGTTTACCCTCGCCATCATCTCCTCATCAGGTTGCATAACGAGCAGCTGTTTACATAAGCCGATCAACTTAATGTACGAACGTTTGTATTCACTTTCGAATGTTGTCAGACAGCAGGAATGAGTCAATCTTCGACGTGATGTTTACTCGGTAAATAAACACAATATGTACGATCGCAGGCTTTCTCAGCATCTTAATCATTTTCACGTTTTGTCCGATGAGCGGAGCGGCACAATCATCCAGAGATTTATCTGCAATACTGAGCGTGTGCCTCATCCTGAGGTCTGGTGTTTGTTGGTCTTACCAATTGGGCTGACACAATGTGGAAAATATGCAAAGCGGTAGATAAGCAAAGATAGAACTTGTAGTGACAATGGATATGAACTCAATCCAGAAAAGAAATTGGTGGAGAAAGTTCAAAGTAATTGTGCTTGCTCACAAACTTGCTCATTTACTGGTTCTCCAGGAGACATGGGAACCACATGAGTGGCTGCGCTGCTACCATTTAATCCCAGAATTGGTCCGTGTGGCACTATGCACAATGATTCACCCCTACACGTATAAAAGAAAAAACAGATGCCTATGTACCACACACTGAGGTTCTGTCCAGGGTATGTATCTGATATGCTTATCATCTCTCCTCGAATCAGAGCGTGTAACCTCTCAATCCGATGCGTTTGAAATGGAAGCCTTTGTTGAGCAAGATCCTGATCCCCACGGCTCATTGGTGTTACTTTTAAGTCGTTCCTCAGAGTATTGATGACATCTGGCAGCGTCAGACCCACCAGGACACAAACATTTCTTCTGTTGGGCTTTACCAAATAAATCCGTTATAAACAAGTCTCCACCACCATTCCAGTAACCCAAAGCAAAACAAGATGCTGAAGCTGCGGAAACAATTTCCAGATGTCGTTGTCATGGCGTGTAAGAGACGACTATATATTATGATCGCTGCCCTGCATAGAACAAGGACCACTAAACCTTTTATGCAAGACTCACTGGCTTCTGATGAGTTATGACTTCGAATGCATCATGTATGAAATATTATTACATACTGATGATGGAATCTGTTAGGTTACACCAGAATGTACCCCACAATACATGACAAATAATTTCCATGTGAACACAATTTCTCACATTACAACATTTGTGTTTACACATATGTTGGGAACAATAGTTAATACAATCTTTTTCAGCATTATTTGACATTTCATGGCTATGAAAATCAAAAACCTGTATGCAGCAATAACAGATGGATGTTTTTTTTTCTGTCGTCGGGAACTTAGCAGGAGCACTGGGAGTCATACTGGTTTCCAGTCTGGAGGGATCGAGACTGGAAACCAGTATGTACCTCTAACCATTTCTGTCAGGCGGAGAAAATGACAGGCTGTACCGCACATCATGTAACGCTGTCCCAGGTAGAGAACGTTCCTACTGTCGTTCCCTCACGGCCATTTGCTGGTCATCAACAGGGTCTTGGACGTCACGGGGTATCTGAGTCCTTGAGGGGTTTTACTCCCGTGGCCTCACTGCTCTGTACTGGCTGTTCGGGAAGAAACTAAAACCTGTGACACAAAATAATATTTAAGGCACATAGGTGTGTTGGATAGCTGTTGGGAAGCTAAAGAAAACAAACTAATACAATTCATTATCATGAGGAACTTTTTCTAGGATATCCTACCAATGCCACGTGTAACAAATAACGTTAAAAGTGTAGAAACATACACTTAGACACTTTTAACGTTATTTGTTGTTCAAGCACTTTATCTTTATCTTTATCTTTTACTTATGTTTATGTTGATTGTTGTTTGTCATGTCTAATGTTGAACCTTCCGCCAAAAGAAATTCCTCGTTTGTGTAAACATTCTTGGCAATAAACAGTTTCTGTTTGAGGAAAATAAAAAACGCTAAAGCAGCTAACTATTTCAACAATTTATTTCTACTTCACCTATTCATCCATTAAGTCATTATTTCAACTGTTTGACTACTCTGGTCTAATTATTTCAAAAGTGTATCTTCTCTTCATGACAGAGTGTCTGTATTCATGCAGGTTTCTAGATACCTTGTACACTGTAATATCCACTCACATGAGAGCACATCAATGTAAATGTATTGCTCTGTACCTTTGTTAAGTCAGGACATATGTGACTTGAAGGTGTTAGAACACTTTCAGGTTGGTTGGAGTCTGGTTAGCTTATTGTAATTATTTTAAGAAATGTACAAATAGACAAAATAATATTACAAATATCAGATTAACTAGATCAACTGCATTAATGCCGTTTGGGGTAAATACCACTGTTTTGTAATAACTGGATACCAAAATCTTTACAGGGCTCAATTGCCAAAATGTGGCCATAACTGAAAGCATATTCACTTTGGACCCCGCACAGCATGCCATCCTTTGAAGCGCAGCTGCGAACCAAGGTTTCTTTTTTTAATATGGAAGACGGAGGATCGCCCCGAGCCATTAGGTCCATCTTGAGTTTGCACATTTACTGTGCAGGAAACATCCGCTGCCAAGGCCCGCAGTTTGTTTACCCCATGGCCGCTTAAACACGCTAAGTCGATCCATCATTGTCTTTACGTGGACGTACAGAATATTGTGACAACGCCATATGCATTCACATGGATGAGCAGGTGCGCATAGACTCACAGACACTCATGTACACACATGCTCGCTAATAAACTAACATTTCAGTCGAAGAGAAACAGTTGAGTCTCTGTATTTAGGTGTGTGGCTAATAGATTGCTCCTTGTGGACCAGCACATCAAACATCCCCAAAAAGGCAGATTTTGGGGAATGCTGGAACACTGACAGCACATTTCCCAGTCTGTTTGGGCCTGCCTGCGGTGGGGAGGATGACAGGATGCGGGCTTAGCGGCGCTGGCTCAGGGCTGAGGTTGATGCGAGTGTGTGCAGTTCTGAGTGTGTATGGTGCAAGGTGTGGGACACTAATATGTACCTGAGTGTAAATGGTGGAGAGGCATCTTGTGAAGCATCTTTTACATAATTTCACTGTCTATCAAAGCTAAAGAGAAGGTTCTCTGTGAAACGAGGACTGGCAGGGCCCTCTGAAATGTGTAAAGTAAACCCAAAATGGGAAGTCGCTCACTAAACAGTGTGAGCGTCTGTGTATGTGCTGGCACGTTTGCATGCGTTGGGAAGTGTTTTCTGCAGTAAGCAAGCCGTGGTTCATCAGGTTGTTTGTGGATGATTGATGACCTGATAGAATTGGTTCCAAAGTTTGAAAGCTTGTTCAGAATCAAGTGTGTGTATGCTGTGTTTCTGCTGTCACTGGCCTCTGGAACAAAACAACAACGTATTGTTTTACAATGGATTCTGAAGAAAGTCAGAGATTTTTGCTGTCATCTTGATATTTACCTAATAATTGTAGCATTTACAATCTCAGTGTGGACAAATGTGTCACATGTGGTCATTATATTGATGGGTCTCGTCCCTTTGGTAAAGGCTAATGCAAAATAATGTAACTTCTATTATTACAACCACAACCAAAACTGCCACTAAACTACGTCTATGTTCCATATCAATACTAGATCCACTAGGTGTTGATGAATTCATAAGTGTCGGACCAGTACCTGTGGGTGACCAGCCTTCTCAAAAGTGTCACTACGGTTGATTAACGTGGCATACAACATAGCCTACTTAATATCACCTTTTAGCATTTAAGCAATCCCAATTTTAGCATTTAACGCACAGATCCACTAGCTTGTCTTATTGTTGTCTATCACATAGAAGTCAGTTAACCCAACCATATAATTTTCGGTTATTATTTTATACTTAACGTAAGAAAAGTGTGTCAGACGGATAAATAAATCAATTCCGATCCCAAATGCTCCTCTGTGAGCTTAGGCATCAGTCCATTATCCCTGAGGTGATGTTTAATGAAATGTCTGTTGCGTGCAGCAGACGCTGAGAGCATCCTGCAGTCTGACGGTGCAGATCAGATCAGGATTACAAAATACATCCATCATATATAGTAGCAATTGCATTTCTGGTGATATTTACACATTTTGTTTTAAAATGTATTTGATTTACCTCTCAAGCATTTGTTGGAACAAACCATTGACTAGACTACTGCTACTTCATCAAGCTGTCGGAGCTTCCATGGAGTCCACACTGTCACACACTGCACTATCTGGATAAATATGATCTAAAACTACATTTCAGAGAGAAGCAAACAGAAAGCATTTGAATGATGTATTCAGGATGTCAAACTGATACAGCGACAAAAACAAGTTAAAGAAGAGCCAGCTTAGCATTGAAGCGCTAACGGCACTTTAAGAAGCGCTAACGCCAGTTTATGAAGCGCTAACGCTACTTTATGACGCGCTACCGACACTTTTTGGAGCGCTAACGCCACTTTATTTTGCACTAACGGCAATTTATGAAGCACTAACAGCACTTTATGAACCATTAACGCCACTTCATGAAGCGTTAACGCCAGTTTATAAAGCGCTAATGCCACTTGATGAAGCGCTAATGCCAGTTTATGAAGCGCTAACGCCACTTCATGAAGCGCTAACGCCGGTTTATAAAGCGCTAACGCCACTTTATGAAGCGCTATCGCCACTTTATGAAGCGCTAACGGGACTTTTTGAAGCCCGTTATGACCCAACGTTCTGCGTTCGAGGGTGGGACTTAGCGAATGGTAAATTTAAAGTGTTCAAATTAAGTTCTTGACCTGACCTGACGTGTTCAATGGAGCGCTGACTCGCGTTTCAGTGTCCTGTCCCAAAGCCGTACATCAGAACCGACAGCGTTCTGGTCAGCTTTCTGCTCGACTACGATGCCAAACCGAGCAGCAACTCGATAACCGTTTCTTTTCAGTAAAATCGACACCACATTGCTGTGATGTGTAAGACATTTGTGGCAGCGTGATCAGCTGCTGTACTCTTGTTTGCACTTCACAGTGTATGAGGAAATGAGAAACAGTGTCATAGTTTTATTTGATCAACCGCAGGGTTAGGAGCGAGGAGTTGGCGCCGGCCGCCGACAGATTGTGTGTAAACATTAGTGGCGGTCGGTGCATTTTCTACCTAGGCCTTCAATGCTGTCTCACTACAGATGAACAACCTAATGTAATACACTGTAGTTCACCAGTGTTCCGGTGCAGGGCTTTTATTTTGAAGGAGGAGACGGAAAGAGTTGTGAGTCGTATTCATGTAACACTGGAACAAGTGAAATTAAATGTTACATGAAGCACAACACCTACAAATGCATAACTGCAGGGTGCAAATACATAATTTATCGGGTCAAAGGTCAATGTCAAGGTCATGAAAAGGTCAACATTTTATTTTTACCATTGCACAGTCAATTTGTATCCAATTGGCATGCAACTAACGCCAAAATGTTCATAATTCAATTCACCCAATCTTGTGATATGTGAAGGTATGCGCTCTACAGACTGACCATTATAGTTTATCATGTTTTCCGACGTTAACATTTATCTTAAAGAAAAGGCTTTTTGGCTGACGACAAAGTGTCAATTGAGAGCTTCCCTCGTCACTAGTTTTTTTTGTGTAAGATATTTTACTGAAAGAAAAGCACAAATGTCATAAAGATAAAGATCGACACAAGAAAATGTACTAACATGTTTCATTGGGCCCTGTCAGTCCCAACCAATGAACCCACGGTGATTTCCAGGTCTCACTGGGAAGCGGATTTTGAGAAATCTTCCTGGATGATGGTCAAGCTCTTCACGATGCTTATTTACTAACAAACCCAGGGAGTTGCAATTTAGCCTCACATGCATGAGTCATGACTCACATTACCCCAGTGGAATGTAACAACTTTAACCCTTTGCTTTCCAAACACTGTAATTTGTGTAGAATTACTTTTTAATGGCCTCTTATTAAGAACTCGTGGTCAAAGTGTGTATAGAAATTGACATTTTATTCAAGAAAACGTTGATTTTCTGCATTCTTGGGACACAGCAGCATTGAACATCAACCCCCTCTCCACCGACTCTTTGTACTTCACATGTGTTGTTCTGTGGTCGATTCTTAACTCGGTCCCAACGGTTTTGCAATGGATTTTGGATGTAATAGAATTCATCCCTTCAGAAGCTCTAAGCTTCTGGCTCAAGGACAAACATTCATAGTCCTTTCACATCCGGGACCCTTTTCTGGACTCTATTGGAGATGCACACTCACAGTGGTCTCTTAGACTAGCACAAACCGAGAGCTTGATTAACATATAGGTCTCCATTATACCACCATTATGCCTAAATAATAAATACCCTTGTTATACGTAATTGTGTACATTTCTTATCTTCATTTTCAACAAATCATTTACTGTTCGGGTGTTCTGTGATGGGGGCAAGTTGTCACGTATTTATATCATCATGGACCTTTGTGCTTGATTGTTGGACCTTTTGGAAATAAATCAATACTCTCTTCATAAATGAATCATGCTTCAGTTTCAGGGTCGTGCACCAGTGTGTTCTGGCTCACTGTTCCGTTGTCCTCCACACTTTAATGGGTCTAGGACTAGGTATAGGAATAGGTCTAAGACTAGGTCTAGGGCTAGGTCTAGGACTAGGTCTACGACTAGGTATAGGAATAGGTCTAGGACTATGTCTAAGACTAGGTCTAGGACTAGGTCTAAGACTAGGTCTAGGACTACGTCTAAGACTAGGAATGGGTCTAGGACTAGGGAGACTATGGGTCAGTGGGTAGCAGGCCTGTCTTTCACTCACAGGGTTGGAGGTTCAAGTGGATGTGTCCTTGAGCAAGACACTTAACCCTGAGTTGCTCCCTGTAGCTGCGTCTACGGTGTACGAATGTAACAGGATTGTAAGTCGCTTTGGATAAAAGTGTCAGCTAAATGACATGTAATGTAAAGTCTAGGACTAGGTCTATGTTAACTCTCTTAGACACACAAACTGGACTAGATATCAGTGTTAATTTCTTCAATCATGAAGAACATGTTGTTCCATGAAAACAATACTAAATATATATGGCGATATGCTGACTAGTGCAAACATTGTTTGTTACACACTTGTAAAACATTGCTTCCCCACATCAATATTGAGTCTTCAGAAGTTTGCAATAATAAGAAAAGCATCATGCGTTTCAGTAGCATCATGTCTCTGCTAATGTTCCGGGTCTTGACTCGAAAAGGGAGCAGATTAATGTAAATGTACCCAAAATCTCACTGAACATCTGAGAAGCAGCGAAACATCTGGAACAAGGAACACGGTTTGTGGCTTTGGGTCGACTATCCTTCAAGTTTATTGAGCGGAATGAGCCAAACATCCAAATCTTTCCCTCAATGTTATCATATTATTTCATTTGGTGTTTATTTGGTTTGGAAAAATACACATACAAAGAGAATTGCGCAACATTTGGCCAATGGCAGTGCATCACAGGGAGAGGCGTGCAGCAGTGTTGTGTTGACGTTAGCTGACATAATTTCAACCGCCGCTATCAGGGAACGTTCTGATGAGGAGTCAGTTTGGGAACAAGTGAGTGAGCACAGCTTTCAATGAGTGTGTGTGTCCGTGTGTGTGTGTGTGTGTGTGTTTATGTGGGCGTGTTTCAGTGTGTGAGAGAGTGTAGCATGTGTGTGTTTTTCCCGATTGTTTGTGTATGTGTGTGTGTTTAAGTTTGTGCATGTGTGAGTGTGTGTGAGAGATTGTGTGTGGCGTGTGTGTTTATGAGTGTGTGTGGTGTGTGTGTGTGTGTGTTTGAGGCATATGTGTGTGTGAGTATGCGTGATTGTGTTTGAGTGTGCGTGTGGTGTGTGTGTGTGTAAGTGCGTGCGTGTGTGTGAGGGATGTGTGGGTGTGTGAGTGTGTGTGTGTGTGGCGTGTGTACGTGTGTGGGGGGCATGTGTGTGTGGCGTGTGTGTGTGTGTGAGGCATGTGTCTGTGTGTAAGTGTATGTGATTGTGTGTGAGGCATGTGTGTGTGTGTGTGAGTGTGTGTGTGTGCGTGTTTGTGTGTCCATGCGTGCATGTGGTGTGTGTGTGTGTAGGTGTGTGTGTGTGTGTGTGTGTTTGTGTGTAGAAACTCATTAAAAATGAACATTCTGACTGGCAGGTAGGACTGGGCTGCATTCAGCTTATACACACACATATACATTAACTATAAATCATATATACATTGATCATTATGTTGTTAGTGTTAGGGTTAGGGTTACATCTACTAAAACACGGCATAAAGAAGTCACATGGAATATCAATGGGGCAAAACGTTTGTTACATCGTTGTTGCTCTGCATGTCCTGGATTCTCGTCCTCGCTGTGGATCGCCTCAACGGAAACTCCCGGACCATCCAGGGTTGTAACTTCTGTTTAATGTCTATCTTCATCTTATCAGCATTTCTGCCAAGAAAGTGTGAGCCAACATATTTCCTGGCTATAATTTAAGATGGATTAATGAGGAATTTCATATGCCAAAAAAGAAAAAAAGGCCCGTCTGTCCCACGGTCCGCTTTCCTTTTTCCACTTCTCACAACAGAGATGACGAAGATGATGAAGATTGTTCACGAGGAACTTCGACATCGAACAAGTTACATTTACAAATTACCCAACGATCTGTTTCTATACGAGCCCTGAGATGAATTAGCGACCTGTCCAGGGTCGACCCCACCTTCGCCTTCGTCAGCTCACATCGGAGTGGAGCATCCCTCACGTGTAGTGATGTCGTATCTCCACCTTCTCCCAACTCTGATATGTAAAGCCTTTATCTGATAGCAGATTAAAGCTTCAGTATGTTTGTCTCAAACAGCAGCCGCGTTGATTATAAATATGGTACGAATCCCTCACCTCAACTTTAGGTGGTATCCCATAGCAAGTACTGAACTCTTAGTCTAATGGCGGCCTCCAACGTCAAAATAATAGAAATGTTCAACTTCACTCTGATATTCACGTGAGGCGATTACAAATATAGGGACTTATTTACTGACTGGAAACCATCGCGTTGTGAAAATCTGAATCTCGATTGAGGATTTTGTTGCAAATTGACAGTAGTCGGTCAATTTGACCCCGTTCAATGTTTAATGTCGATGTTCTTTGGGGTCAATTTGACCCCAGGCTGTTTTTCACTGTGTCAAACATATAAGAAATATTAACTTTTTTATATATTTAAAAGGCTATTTAGGTAGTCAACAAACACACATAAAGTACCTCACACTTAAACTTGGGAAACAATATTAATTCTAATAATTTTCTGGAGGTTTTAATTGCTGCGGTCAAATTGACCCCGAGGGTAAAATATGTTAGTAAATGTGAAGGCAACAGGAGGGTTAACAGCACTGGAGAGAGAAGTAATAAAGAGTATTTCTATCAAAATTGCATTTTTTTAGTTTCACGTCTCGACTGCTTTGACTGGTGCGTGTGAAAGGTTGAAAACATAAAAGCAGGTGTGCCTGCCTCTGTCCTCAAGTGACCTCAAATACAGATATGATTCTCCACAACAAAAGTGTCATGTCTTTTTCGGCGTGGCCAGCTGTTGTCTGCTTTGTTGTTCCACGCGTTCTGCAGCAAACGGTGCAGCTGCTGCTCCGAGTATCACTCCGGAGACACGGAGGGGACGGGGGGAAGTATCTAAATTGTCATCTTGCGAGCGACGCCACCGCCAGCCTACTCTTTACGGCTCTGGCTTCAATGGGGGTGGGTGGGGGAGGGGTTGGGGGGACACATCGGTCAGCATCTAACCAGAACAGGCTGTTTTCCATTGGCTCTGCTCAGGCCAGCACATCATTATTGTGGTTGGATGCAGGCCCCGTCACATGTGTGTCACCCTCTGGATGTTTCATCTGCGCTGTAGCCGCTGGTGCACTTTGTTCCGCCGGCCAGAGAGAGAGTTCCCTTATTTAAGATCATGTGCTGCCGTGACAGAAAGGTTATGGAGAACATAATATTTAGAAGTTGTTTGTTTTTGCGATTGCTTCCATCAAATGTGTAGAAAATTGGGTTCAGACTTGATCCAGGTGGACATAACCAAGACCATGCATCATATGGATCGTATGTGTTTCCTGTGTCAGACTATGTGCTAATGTCATGTTTTCATCAAGGAGCAATTACACACTCGCTGCTTTAACTGGATCACTATTCATCGGGAAGCAATTACACAAAACAACAAGAACAAGATTAGAAGGAATAAACTCAATGAATTCTGATGAAAGTTAAAAATACAATCCTATTTTCCTCCTCAGCATAAAACTGAAATAAATGAATGAGCACAAGGTTAGAAGATCAACAAAAATCATTATGTGAAGGATGAGTAATCTTCGGTTCTGCCTTCAACACGACAGCATCTGATAACCTGCATCCAGAGTGTGTGTGTGTGTGTGTGGGGGGGGGGTTGGGGGGACTAAATGTCCCAGCTCCTGTGACTCACGTTGTCACAAATTCAGACGTCACTCAAGAAGTCAAAGATCAGGTGACAGGAATTAATCTGCTGGCTGGTGTCAGTCGTGTAACCCATGGCAGCCAGAGATCAGCCCCGTGACGTCCGCCTGTGGGCATGAATCACGGCACAGTGGCGCTCCGGAGAGCCCGAAACCCTCCTGAACTCTGGGAACAGAGCAGAACATGTCACTCATTCAAAGACATGTGTGTAAGAGCCAAGACTTTTAGGATTTTTAGGGCAATTTAAAGAATAAGATTTCTCCAGTGTGTCCACTATCTGCCAGGAGACAGTGTTCCCCTCACTATCCAGGATGTGTGGGCAGGACTGAAGGCACAAAGGTTTTCAGTCATTATTTGAGAAGATGTGTCTGTGTTTCTTTATCTGCCTTTTTCCCGGCTCTTTTTTTCTCCTGCCTCTTCTGTGTTTTAGACCCCGTTTACACGATGGGAAAACGCATATATTTTCATGCGTTTTGGCCTTTCATTTACACAAAAACAGAAGAAAATTATCATTTCTAAAAGCTCCAAAGTGGAGATTTCTGAAAACTCAGTTTTTGTGTTTGCGTGTGAACGAGGTCAAACAGAGTTTTATGTTGTCAAACGTCACAGGATGCGACTAAAAATGTGTCATGTCTCGTCGTTTATGTTAAGTTTTAAGTTTTAGTCCTGTTTTCCATGTCCGCTTTTATTTTGTAGTAGCTGTCCTCTCTTGTTTCAGATACTTTATTTCCTGCCCCGGTGTTTCCTCGTTAGTGTGATTGTCTGCTCCACCCCTGATTGTGTCCACCTGTGTCCCATGTCCTCATGTATTTAAGTCTGTGTCTACCTGTGTCTTGTGTCAGATTGTCCTGTCTCTTCCGAATCGTTCTTGTTAGTGTAGCTTTTTGACCTGGTTGTACTTTTCTCAAGTTTTTTCCAGCGTAGCTGTGATTTTCTGTTAACTATAAAACCTTTTGATTGACCTAATCTTTGAGTCGTGCTTTTGGGTCCTGTCTTTTGAGTCGTAACAAAATGCTTCACGTCACGTGAGCGTCCTATGGGACGTATGAGGACGCCGTATTTGTGCGGGTTCATATAAACAGAAACTTTTTGAAAACGACCTTGTGTGTACAACGTTATTTTTGAAAACGGAGGGGCAGAAATATTTGTTTGTTGTAAATACCGGCTATGTGAATGTGGCCTTAGTGGGCGCTTCCCCTCCGGCCTCTCACCTGGACCAGCACACCTGGACCAGCACACCTGGCTACAATCAGCTCATCCAGCCACACTCCACCAACCCGTCCTCGTCTCAGTGGCCGCTCAGCCGAGGAGCATTATTAGTGTTTTTGGTTTCCTAGCTAACGCTTGTTGTTTGTCTTTGATCAGAGAACATCTGCAACGGGAAACGAAGTTGATGAAAGCAGTGAAAGAGAAACAAAATAAATATATGGCCCAGAAATGAAGCAATAATTATCTTTGGGTGAGGCAACCTCTTTAACATCACACATATGAAATAAATAACATTGAGTTCAGTTTATTTTATATAGCCCAATATCACAAATTACTTTACAATCTGTACACATGCGATCTCCCTGACCTTTGACCTCTCACATCGGATCAGGAAAAACTCCCCAAAAATATTTAAAAAAAGAGAAGAAACCTTCAGGAGAGAAACAGAGGAGGATCCCTCTCCAGGATGGACAGAAGAATATACGTCATGTGTTCAAGAACAGAGTTACAGAGTTACATAAACACATTCAATGGATATGACAGAATGGATGATGGTACAGGTGAATCACGGAACTCGATATCCTAAAATACTTCCAAATACTACTTGGCAGCTTCCAAACATTCTCATACGTCTTTAACTGAGAGGATGACGTGAAACCTTTTCTTAAAACGCTCTGCGATTTATTTAATAATTTGTTTCCATTGACTGTCACTTAGATCTGTGTTTGCCTCCCTGGCAGAAAACTCTTCAACTTTCCATTAATTGATTCTCGCCGCATTCCAGCGACCTGATTAGGAGTTCAGGTAAGATCCAAGAAATAATTCCTCGCCGTGGGATTGACAGAATGTGGATCCGTGTGCTGAACCTTCCAGCTGGAGCAGCAGAGGAGCCTTTTTGGGGATCAGCGGAAGACAAAGAAGTCACCCGGGAGAGAAAATTGCGATTGCAAATGAAACTTGGCAAGACGATCAAGCCGTGATGTCACAAATTAAAGACAGCAACGGGGGGAAAATATAAGAAACCAGATGCCGAATCCCCGGCTTATAAAAGGCCTCGCTTTGAGCCACAAACAGGCCAAGTTGCAGAGTGATTCATTATTATTTACGCACCGGTGCGTTCATAAATTGGAACCGCAGTCAAAATCAGTCTCCCGCCACCACAGTATCTCATGTCCCGACAGCCATGGTTAGAAAGTTCAATTCAGTTTATTTTCAGTTTTCAGTTCATTTTGTACAGCCTGATATCACAAATTACCAATTAAAATGTGCCTCAGAGGGATTTACGATCTAAACATACCGATGACACCCCTGACCTTTGACCTCACATCAATCAACAACTCTCAAAAAATAGAGAAAAAACCTTTTGAGTGGGGAAAAAAGGGAATAAACCATCAGGAGATCATCAGGGCCATGGGAGGAGGCTTCAGACCCAGCCGAGTCCGATGGACCCGATGAGACCTGAAGTCACAAGAATAGAATAGTATAGAAATATACTTTATTAATCCCCAAGGGGAAATTTGTGGACGCAGTAGCACCAATAAACTAAACACACAATAATAAAATATAAATAAAAGAAAGAAAGAAACAGTGACTGTGCATAAACTATACAAGTGAAATATAAAATACAAAATAAAATATATATGTATATATACACACAACATATATGCAAATATTCAGCAGTGTAAATTAAAAAAAATATAGAAAATGTGCAAAATGCAAAGTGTGTGTACAAGGACTCTGGGGAGGAAGCATAGTTAATAATATGTGATGGAGAGATGGAAATTAATTCATAAGGAGAGAGAAAAGAGGAAATAGGAGCTCAGTGTATCCTAAAGCGTCCCCCAGCAGCCTATAAGCCTATAGCAGCATCTCTAGGGACGGGACCAGGTGAACCTGAATCAGCCCTGACTATAAGACTATCAAGTAGAAAGTCTTCATTCTAATTTACATGAGGTGACTGTGTCTGAGACTGATACAGAATAACAGGAGGCAAATACAGCTGCAGCAGGTACCCCGACTCTGTATTATTCATTCCCATTACTCCCATCCCACAGGAAGGAAGGCATGAGATCAATTAAAAAAAGATATGAAGACATTTCTTTCCGCTGGTAGCGTTCTGGACGTGCAGCCGCAGCCCCCCGGTTGCTAATTCATAGATTTTTAAAGATGGATGGCAGCCATTACTTATCTGTGGATTCGTCCCTGTAATTTATTTATTTTTATTGTCAGCTATTACATAATTGTTTAATTAATTTTTTATGGGTTGCTTTAACTATGTTTTAATTGGTTTTATTTGTTTTTACTATCTGTGTGGCACTCTAAGATTGTTGAAGGAAGAGTGCGATAAAAATATAATGCATTATTATTATTATTATTATTATTATTATATAAATGGTTGTGTGTTCAGGAGATCTTAAATGCACCGTGCCGGCCTTGTGTGACCTCAGCAACGGCTTCAAAGGCCGTGGCATTGATGTAATTACACATCTGTTGGGTTTATTATTATTTTTTTCATCCTCTTCTCATCCCTAATTCCAATTTTTGCCATGTCAAATATTTACTCAGGTTGCTCTTAATCACAGTGTCACCGGCGTGGACACATCCATGAACCACATCCCCGGAATTCGGCGTAACGTTTTCCTCCAAAAGTTGTAGTAGTGACGACGTGTGAAGTGTGTCGTCTTTGGCTGTTTGGGATGATTTGAAAACGGAGCGGCGCCGTTTCCCCGAGAGGTCGTGAGTACGACGCCCTATCATTTATCACGAGATTCTGAATATAGCTCGTTCCTGTTTTGTGCAGTATGAAACAACTAGGTGCTGCATCCTCTGTGTATTGTACTTGTGTTATGAGGCGTGCAGGACAAAAGCCCTCGTTGCATCATCGTAACCTTTAAGCTCTTTTCCCCACACACACACATTGCTCAGGAAGGACCTCGAACTGCTCGCGATGCAGAAAGCAGCCGTCGCTCCAGTGGAACCTCCAGCGCCGTATACCTCCCTGTGTGTTACAAACCAGACGGACATCTGCGCCTTCGCTTTCCCTGTGATTCTAACCTCAGGATTGGACCATAAATCGGGTTCCCATGAGAGGGAAAACGACATCCGCCCCGTGCTGGTGTAACCCCTAATTACAATTGATGTTTTTCCATGGATTCGGACCAAAATGTTGCGCTGCAGACTTTATAGATGGTCAGTATGTGGAAGACCCATCGCCGCAGATATTACCCAAAGTCCTGATGGGCTTTTAAAGACAAATCCTGCCCCAGTTACAGGAGTCTGATCGCTTCGAATGCTCGACGGCGTTGTCCCAGACGTTGAGGAAACACACAACATGTCAGGCGTCCTCGGTTACAAACATCACATCCATCAACCGGAGTCTTTATGACGTCACGTCTCATAGGGTCTGATGCCCCCCCCCACACACACACACACACACCTCCTCTCTACCTCCTTCTGTTTCATGGATGCTGGAGGTCTGGATCCTGGTCCATGCCGTGGTCCATACGACCAACTATTCATACATTCTGTCGTATTCAATGAATGTGTTTATGTAACTCTGGTCACATGACTTTACTCAGCACTTTACTTTGTTTCCCCCCTGTATATTTAGTATTAGTATTGAGTTTTTAGTTTTTAGTATTTAGTTTTGTGTTTTCTAATTATTTTATTAATTCTCTGATGTGCACCGCTGCTGTGATTTTTTTAATTTCCCCACTGTGGGACAAATAAAAGTATTTTATATCATATCATATCATATATTATATCATGACATCTATTCATCTGTCCATCCTGGAGAGGGATCCTCCTCTGTTGCTCTCCTGAAGACTTCCCCTTTACCCTTTTTTCTATTTTTGGGGACTTTTTCCTGATCCGATGTGAGGTCAAAGGTCAGGGATGTCGTATGTGAACAGATTGTAAAGCCCTCTGAGGAAAATTCTTAATTCATGATCGTGGGCTGTATAAAATAAACTGAATAAAATAAACTGAATTGTGATTGCTTACTGCTGGGAAAGTACTGATGTCGCCACACAATTCAAACCATTAATCACACTGCACAGAGACACATGTGTGTGTGTGCGTGTGTGTGTGTGACTGACTGTGTGTGTGTGTGTGTGTGTGCGTGTGTGTGTGCATGTGTGTGCGTGTGTGTGTGTGTGTGGTCCGTGCTCATGCCCAGTGTGCATGTTGGAATGTCAAACCTGTGTCCCCCTGTGTATTAGCAGGAATCTCACTTCTAGGAGCAACTGTCAGTCAAAATAGAAACATTTAAAGAAACCTGCAGGACACTGAGCGTAATGCCTCTGGATCAGATACCGTGAATGTTCACGTGAATCCTTTAAAGGATGAGTTAGAGGGAGTCAAAGGAAGTTAGAGGACGTTGTAAGACGAGTAAAGCACGGAGGAGAGCGTCCATGCGCTGAGTTATAAGTGCAGAGCGGCTCAGCTGTATTTAGCCATCTGTCAAACAGGGGAAGCGGAGAGGAGAAACAGCCTTCAGTGCAGGGAGTCTGGTGAACGGGCGGATAAACACGCAAACGCGGAGACTAACAGGAGTCAAGTGAAAGTCAGAACGATGGGAGTCACATGAAGAGGGCAGCGATCCAACGTGAGAGTATATTTAGAAGGTTGGTTACTGGGAGCCAACACAATGACACGCCATGAAAAGCATTGAGTGAGACCAACATGAGGATGAATACAGGTTATAAAAGGAGGAATTTCAAGCGATGTGCCAAGGTTTCTGCAGAGCAGAGACTCGACAGGATGATGGCATATGGAAGAAGATCAGGCAGCAAGTAAATGCCAATAGAGCTCAGAAACAATCAGGGTTTAATTTACTCTTTTATTGTTCCACGTGCCTCTATTTATTGGAGTTTCACTATAGAAACTCACATTGCATATCCTAATAACAGATCTTAAGGCCAAGGCTGTATCCTCATTGTTTGAAGTCTGATTAGCCACTTGAGTTGAGAGGGAACATATTTGCATATTCCTCCGAACCGATATCTGCATAAGAATGCATTTACTGTAAATACAATCAGAAATCAGATGACGCCGATGGGCATCCGGGCAAAAGCGTTTCGCCTCTTTTGTTCTTCACACAGATGCTCCAACGTGATCAAACGTTCGTCTTTCAGACTACAGACGGAAACCAGAAAGCTTCCAACACCTAAATCATCCACAGGTGTAGTTAATGACGCTCAGTGAGCCTGGAAGACTATATGGCCGTGGTTACTCTATTTATTCGGCTTTTCCTCTTCTCTTGCATCGACCTTTGTGAGCCAATCCTCCAGGGAGCTCATCAGAGGTCCAGATCTCCAGCTAGACTGTCCTTCCATCACCAGAGGGTCAATAATGTCTACAGCTTCCACCGGAAACTGAGAACGCACCTTTTCCGACTATATCTGGATTAAAAGACAGATTAGCACTTCAGTGGCTCTTAAATATCTCTTATTGTGGTACTTTTGTAGTTTGACTATGTTGAGGAAATGTTACTTTCTGTATTCTTGTTGTTCTTAGTTTGTACTCTCGGTTGATGCACTTATTGTAAGTCGCTTTGGATAAAAGCGTCTGCTAAATGACATGTGATGTAATGATGTCATGGGTCAGCTACAGGATATTTATGTCCAAACTCACCCCGAGTCTAAGGGAATGGTAACTGAGCCCGACCCCGACCGTACAGACGCTCAGTTTCTACTGACGTCGTCGGTCAGGTGACTGAAGAGGAGGCGGAGGGCGGAGTGCCGAGAGCATCGTGACGAGCAGCAGAAATCACTCCTTTGTCGCTTTATTTCTTCTTATACACAATATTTACATTAAAAGGAACTTTAACCCTCCTGTGACCTTTAGGGTCAATTTGACCCCATTCAATGTTTAACGTCGATGTTCTTTGTGGTCAATTTGACCCCAGGCTGTTTTTCACTGTGTCAAACATATAAGAAATATCTTTTTTGTTAACCCTCCTAATACCTTTGGGGTCAATTTGACCCCATTCAATGTTTGACGTCTCTAAAAAAAATGATTAACATCATTATTTTTTATTCATATTTCATGACTTTTCCTTATTTATTGGGGACAACTGGGAAAACATCCAATTCACATGATATGTTTTCAATGTTGTGTACAATTTTACCCCAGGTTTAAAACATATAAGAAATATCAACCTTTTTGATTTATTTAAAGGTCTATTCAGGTAATCAACAAACAAACATAAAGTACCTTACACTTAAACTCGGGAAACAATATTAATTCTAATAATTTTCTGGAGGTTTTAATTGCTGGGGTCAAATTGACCCCGAGGGTAAAATATGTTAGTAAATGTGAAGGTCACAGGAGGGTTAAGCGCCATGTCAGGTAGACTGAACCCGAGCATCATTTGTAAATAGTTGTCTGAACGTGGTCCGTTGAGTTCGGCATTGTAGTTCTCCAGATCGTATGAGGCCCAGTGGCTATAATGTGTGCTGTGTTTTACTAATGGTGCTAAACAAATAATGTCCTGGATAAAGAAATACACACAAAAAAACTCCAAACTGGTGACTCCATCATTTCCATCATTTAAGAATGTCCAGTGATTTGCACTGATTGTTTCCAGGGACAGTACGGATACAAATTAGCTATGAAAAACTAATTTCATCAGACATAAGGCATGTAAAGCGTCTGGCTGCCAATAATATGCGGAGCTCATCCCCGGTTTGTTTTTTAGATCAATATCCACAAATTCTCATCTGCTTCTTTTTTCACCGTCAGCCCCTGGAGCTTCAGACGGCAGGTTTGCGTTGCCCGGCTCAGCCGTGGTCTCATCTCCCACGTAGCATCGCTAACTGGATGTCCTCATTCAAGTGGTATTAATACCAAGCGGTGCGACCGGCGGGTCTCTCCGGAGACAGCGTTGTTAGGGGAAACACCGCCAGGCTTCACTGAAGACATGAATAACCGGTGCTCAGCCGGGGCTCCTATGGATGCTCACGTGTTCTTCTTCGGGCCTCACGTGTAGCACCGTAGCATTCGTGATATCTTTTGGCTCATGCAGGGAAACATTTCTTTTAAATACCCTGAGGTATGATGCTGAGCTGATGCTGGACATGGTCGCATACTAACCACCGTGCTTGCTTTGGCTTGTTTGGAGCAGTATCAGCACAGAGCTCGACGGAGGTGAATTTGGTTGTTAGCTTCGCCGTATCGTTAGCTAGTGAAAAGTTTGACCCATCGGTGGAAGAACGGGGGGAAAAAATTAGAAAAATATTAGTATCTTTGATATTACTGGTCGCACAAAACGTCAAACTGGTGATTACGCTCTTATGAGCTTACGCAATCATCAGTACTCGCGCATGCCACTAGAGGGCCGAGTCGATAAAGACTTTATGAAACACAAGCACAACAATATGGTTGATTCTCCAAGTCGATCTATATCTCTGCCACACAGTTGTAATTACCTTTGCATTAAAAATGCAGAAGGTAATGTTTTGGCCGGCGTGTATTTATTTGTGAATATGTTTGTCCGTCCGTTTGTCCGTTTGTCCGTCCGTCTGTTATTCGTTTAAATCAGAAAAAACTGAGCCGATTCTTATGAAACTTGGTGGGATGATTGGTCATGATTTGCGTGAAACTAGTGCCAAATTGTTCATAATTCAATCTTGTGATATGCGAAGGTATGCGCTCTACCGAGTGCCCATTCTAGTTCATGATTAATATGATAAAAGAATGGCTTGTTTCACTGAGGATCTTTAACCCTCCTGTTACCTTTGGGGTCAATTTGACCCCATTCACCTCTAACAAATGATTGGCATAATGTTTTTTGCTTCATATTTCAGGACTTTTCCTAATTTATTGGGGACAACTGGAAAAACTTAAAAGTCACATGATATGTTTTCAATGTCCTGAACACAACTTGTACGCATTTGTGTTCTTTGGGGTCAATTTGAACCCAGGCTGAATAAAACATAAGAAATATCTACTTTTTTATTTATTTAAAGGGCTATTTAGGTAGTCAACAAACAAACATAAAGTACCTGACACTTACACTTGGGAAACAATATTAATTCTAATAATTTTCTGGAGGTTTTAATTGCTGGGGTCAAACAGGGTAAAAGATGTTATTACATTTGAAGGTAACAGGAGGGTTAATAAAAGGATTTAAGGGACCACGTGGCATTCTGAATCAGTACTGATCAGTAGAAGGTTCTCACAAGAGTAGTAAGACAAACCCACGCATCTGTGTGTGTGTGTGTGTGTGTGTGTGTGTGTGTGTGTGTGTGTGTTTATAACACAAGGTTCATTGCCATTTCCCCAAATATTTGCCTTGGGTGTGGTGGCACGGTGTTGGGGTATTGGGAGAGAGATCAGAGCGAGTTCTGGCCTAATCACCAGCGATGTTTACACCTCCACATCTGGGCCGCGCCGCCGTCTGCTGAGTGACGGACAACAGGGAGGAATATTCTGGAAGCAGCTCAAGTTTATTCAGTCAGGGATGGAAACACATGTCGTCCATGAGATTCAATAAAATCTAATTATATCACAGTGAGTCATTAAGGAAATGCCAGATCTTTTGTTTAAAAAATTAAAATAAACATCTTAAATGGAAGATGAAGGAAACACACTGATTTACCCCAAAGTTGACTCTCTCAAAGACAATTTAAAAAGACGCACAAACAGCCTTTTTCAGTATTTTTTGGGGGGGACTAGACATCATCTCTTTAATCTCACCTGGGATCTGAATCTGCATCGAATATAAATCATACTGCCGTCTGTGTGTGAACACTTGGCTGCTGATTAACTGAAGGTGCATCTGTCTGCTGCCAGTGACGGTGTTCTCTCTCTCTCTTTGGCTCTGTTGGGGTTGTCGGCAGTTTGGCTCAGGTCCAGGTCCTCAGGTCTGCTCGGATCAGATCGTATTAGCAGCCTGAGGAATGGCAAAGTCAGATTAAAAAGGTATTAACCCTTTGGAGTCTGGGGTCTTTTTCCTCGATTTTACACAATTTCTTAAATTCACATTTTTAACAACTGTTAGATGGATTACCGTGAGCGTTAGTACGGAGCGCCATGGAGCCCAGAGCATGCATCTTAATGACTTTAGCAGAGCCTTGATGGAGCGTGAAGCCGGACCACTCTGGTGGTCCCCTGAGTGGGCGGAGTCATGAGCAGTCATATTGTACTGGTGTAATAAACCTTATGGAACGTGAAACTGCTTCGATGAGGAATGATGTTGCCATGCAGATTTACTTTGACCCCCTTTTATTCCAGCGTGAAATCTAAGATAATATTTGAGGTTTCATTTAGTGTACAGCCACCATACAGTTCTGGATTATGTATTTTATACACTACCGTTCAAAAGTTTGGGGTCACTTAGAAAAAAGAAAAAAGCACAGTTTTTTCCAATGAAAATTACATTAAATTAATCAGAAATACACTCTCTACATAGTTAATGTGGTAAATGACTATTCTCTGTTTTTAATAAAATCTCTGCAGAGGTGTATAGAGGCCCATCTCCAGTTTTCTAGTGGTACATTGTGTTATTGCCTTAGAAGACTAGCAGATGGTTAGAACCCTCGATACCCTTTAAAAAAAATGTATAACTTTTTATTTTGCATTTTCCACAAACAGATTATTCCTTGACATTGAAACCCTTTTTATGTGAGCGCAGCTGAAAACAGTTATGCTGGTGAGAGAAGCTCTAAAACTGGACTTCCTTTGAGCATCAAGTTTGAAGAACAACATTAATATTTACAATGAAAATCATTATTCCTAACCTTGTCAATGTCTTGACTATATTTTGTATTAATCTTGTATTCATTTAATGAATAAATTCATGGAAAACAACATTTTCTCGGTGACCCCAAACTTTTAAACGGTCGTGTATATGCATATTAATATTAACTTATGAGCTTCATGAGCTCACTCCTGCATCAGCCGGCCTCCCGAGAGGACACAAGCCCAAAACAGATATGGCAATGAAGACACAGCTTCCTCTTATCAACTCTGCCACAGGGAGATTGAAACAAAATGTGGATTATTTGTTTAATTTAAATCACCCGTGTTCCCCACGATTAGGAACCCCAAACATGTGTGTTAATTACATGCAGTCCTAATATTCATCTTAAGCTTCATTATTATTTATGGAAGAAATGTGCCAAAAAAAACATTTGCCTAAACTAAATCCTTGGCAGACACGGTACCACTGCTGTTTATATTGTGTGTGAAACAATGCGCCACAACAATCTGTCACCGGAGAAACTAAACATTTCATTTTCGAGCCTCTGCAACGAGCGCGGTCGTTTCACAACGTCTCGATATGAATTGGACCGTCATATCGAAAAAAGACGATGTGAAGGTCGTGCCTGCAGCGGGCCGCCATTGTTTCCTTCATTGTTCTGGAATAAAGAGTCACCAAAGCCGCACGGCTCTAAATATGTATTTCGGCTACGCTAATTAGAGAGCGTCTGTCAAGCAGGCATCGGGCCCAGGATGGAGAACGGCTAAATATACCAAAACAAAAACAAAAGCTTCCCAACGGAAAATTATAAAGATTTAGACAAAGTCGAGAGGGGGGAGGAAGAAAGAAGAAGTCAATGTAACTGCTGAGGTGACTTTCTGCGTGTCGGTTTCATTGAAGCGGCGGCGGGTCGGAGGTTTGGTCGCGAGCTTTGAGAACGTGATCGCGGAGCGGGAGACGTCGTGTTTACGAAGGTTACGCCGTCCATGAGGAACGGGGAGATGCTAGACACGGGAAACGCTCCCCTTGTTATCCAACAGCTCACGTCAGACCGTTTCAACAACAACTAAATGTCTGCACGGCAACAATGGGAAGCTTTCATGTCAGTGATTTGATTGGAAAACGTTTTTCGTGGGAACGAAGAAAGAGAAAGATTTGACGTTGGACATTTATTTGTGCAGCTCCGGCCGTGAGAGCCACAGCGCCGTCTGCCAACAGCTCCACAGGCCATGGAGGAGGAGGAGCTTCACTTCTCTCCCTGAGGGGCGGGGCCTCTCTCCCTGAGGGGGGTGGCCTTCTCTCCCTGAGGGGCGGGGCCCCCCCTAATTAAAACCTCTTTGTACTCTTTCTTTTGTCTTTTTCAAGGCTTATTTCGATTTTAAAACGTGTATTACATTTTTATGATTCTTTTTTAAATACTATAGATTTCTTATATTTCATACTTTAGATTTTACTTTATTTTATCACACAATTTACTATCACTTTACATAATATACAGTATGACTTTTTATATATTTTGCCGGAATACTTTCACCTTTCAAAATTCTATTCTATAACCGTTTTATGATTTTTCTTAAAATAATATACTATGACTTTTACATTATATTTTTCAGCATACTATATAACTACTTTTTTCACCACACTGTATAAAGAATACAATATTTCTTTTTCCTTTTCTAAATAATGACAGAAAAACACCCAATATTGGAAAAAGGTCCATCCGCCCTTGAGATGACCTTGTGGACCAAACGCCACCAAACTGCTGCAGAGAGGAGGAAGCTGAGCTAACCCAAGCTTACCCATCTTGATCCTTTAGGCCAGTGGTCCCCAACGTTCTTTGAGCCACGGACCGGTTCCGTGTCAGAAATTATACACACGGGTGTATCCGGTCCTTTTTCAAAATAAAATATTTTCCCGACTGATAAAAAAAAAAAAAAAAAAATTACAACTTTTTTTATTCTGTTTTTTTCCCGTGGTCCGGTACCAACTGAGCCGCGGACCGCGGCTCAGTTGTGTTTGGGGACCCCTGCTTTAGGCGACTCGGTTGACCGGCTGGCCTCTGGCTGCTTGATGTCCAGTTATAGGTAACTAAGACTTCCGTCCAGCAGGTCGGTGACTATTGAGCCCGCCTCTCAACAGAAACCTGCCTCCACCGTCCAGGATCCAGCTGCAGGACTCTGGTGGACTCAGCTTTAATATCAAAGACACTTCATGCTCAAACATATTCAA
The DNA here is from genome assembly GCA_036178185.1 of Liparis tanakae. Taxonomy (NCBI): domain Eukaryota; kingdom Metazoa; phylum Chordata; class Actinopteri; order Perciformes; family Liparidae; genus Liparis; species Liparis tanakae. The sequence continues at coordinate 17,439,012 of CM070092.1, forward strand.
AGTGGACGGACAATGCGTTCCTGATGTCGAGTTATTAATGTGACGATGACAGCCGTTGTATCCGCCCACAGAAATGTTCTTGTTGCTGCGGTGTACATTTGTCATGATGCAACTTTGATGTTTTTTGTTTGATTTAAAAAAAAAAAATGGTGTTGCAGATGGGCTCCAAGTGCCTCATGACAACACATTATCCTTTAACCTATTTTCCACAAGCTTGACTTAAGTCTTTTTTTCACCATATACTCCACAACACATGTATTCAACATTTTACGATCTTCTTCTTTTTCTTTTTTTAAAAACATTTTGGGGATATGCCGTCAAGAGAGATGGTTTACATTATGACGTTCTTATTTTTTTATCCCCCCCCAACACACATTTACTTTTTTTATCACCACAATCTTGCAATAATAAACATTAAAGAATATCGTTCACATGTTGCTCTGTGATCAGTACCAGAGGGGCGCTAATCACATCGACTCCTGCAGGGTGGCGTTCACAGCGGTGCCCTTGTTCACTCAATTCCATCACTTAAACATTATCACCAGCACCCCCCCCCACACACGCACCCACACACACACACACACACACACACACACACACACACACACACACACACACACACACACACACACACACACTCCTGCCTCGGCCCGGCTCAGATAGAAGTGCTCAGCCTCAGCCTCTCAGACTCAGCCTCTCTGACTCAGCATCTCAGACTCAGACTCAGCCTCTCAGCCTCAGCCTCTCAGCCTCCAGAAATGTGACATTATTTATTTATTACTATCCCCACATTTCCCCCCCTCTCAGAACTCAAACGACTCCTCTCTTTCCCCTCCCTGCAACATATTGTTCCTTGAGATCCTTCAGCACCGCCGCTCAAATGTACATGATCTGACACATGTTAGAAGACGAGAATGTATTTTTAAGTTCTCCGTGTCTACGAGTGCGTGAAAGGCGGAAGAACGGAGAAAACCCGCCACAAGCCCACACCGGCATGTGACCAGAAGCATCGCGGCAAAGCTCTCGGGTTTGTCTCTCAAAGGTGTCGTGGGTTGATAACTGTGTTATGATTCTGTATTAAAACAAGCCCTTGTAAGACATTAGTGATGAGTGCTGGCCATTGTTAAAATCTCTCATAAAGACCGTGCACTGGGAGAGCGCTGCTGTCGACAGCTACTGCTGCACGTCAAATAGTCTTGATTTCATCCTAACCCAATTACCTCTCCACCTCTTGTAGATCAGAACCACACACACACACACACACACACACACACACACACACACACACACACATACACACATACACACAGACACACCTACACATAAACACACACACAAACACACTCCAAACTGATGCTGTTACACAGAGGAAGCTCGTTATTTTCAGGAATGCTCTGAGAAAAAAAAAGAAAAAAGAAGAGCAAATATAAATCACGGACATGGCATCTGAAATCCAAACCGCGTTTGGCGAAGTGATACAAGTGGTTTACACTTGTCCGTCTCAGTGTGAGACGTCCCGCAGATGGACATCAAAGGCCTGGATGCAGATGAAGCGTAGTGGACCCGATTCATAGAGCACGCACACACTGTTGCACCTTTTATCTTGAACTTTCTCCCCGAGCAGCTGCTGAGCAGAGGCTGCACCAGCTGACCACACACAGCAGATCCCGAACGCTGTCTCCACTTTGTACACACAACAATGTTAATGTACTTCAAAACCTGGCAGCTCGATATTTACAGAGAAGACATTTATTCCAAAGCACTTAACCCCCCCCTAGTGCAACTCTAGACCTGGTATGTTTTCATAGATTTCAGTTCATCAAACGGTCTGCACCGCGTCGCTGTGGTGGAACCATCGTGTGTGTGTCGAATGAAAGTAGTGACAATAAAAATGTCTAATAAATCTGATTGGCACAGTATCACATTCAAAGCACTGATGGGCAGATAGATTGCAGCTTTGGCTCCGCCCACTTGAAGTCTCTTGAATCTAAAAGTCTCTTAAGTGAATCTGATGAACACAGAAGGCCGGATTCAAGACTAAAGGACTTTTAAAATCCTAAGTCGGGTTGCATTCAATGACTCATCAGTGATCACAATGTTGGTCTTGCTGGACTTCTAAAATACAAGCAATTTTGTATTGTAATGTTACAGAACAGGGTTTTTTTCCCCACAAACTGTCCTTTGACTGAGGAGAAATCCCCACCTTGCAGAGATACACTATTGTGTAAATTAGTTTTTGCAAAGTAAAGTAGAGATGAAAGGTTCAAATGTCTGAGGGAATCTGGTTAAAAAGTTGAATTGGCTATTAACAACCGAATCCTATACTCGTTTCCAACCAATTGAACATGGAAACTTTGTTTAAAGACCAAGGATCTTTAAAGGAAATCCATCGTTATTTTCCATCTTTTATCAGACAGAATTCAAACTGCCACAGGCACAAGAAAAAGCTGAGCTTTGCAAAGTGGAAAATACCACGGCAACCACGTCAAAGCTTAACGTCACATCTGAAGTCTGATTGAAGCTACGCCTTTTAGTTCTGGTTTGCTTCCTATATACAAAGAACGTTCATAAACTAACACGAGTGGTAAACGTGGAGTTTTAAAGACTGAGAAGTTGAATGTTTATTGGGTAATTTTGGGGCGATTGACAATTCTGCACAATGTAAATCTTGTGACTGACAGAAGTTTATTCAGCGATGTGCACGTTAATCTTCTGGTGTCGCCAAGACCTCGCAAAGAAATGTCTCGATGGTGTTTGTCTGCAAATCAGCCGTGTGGTGAATAATGACTAACAAGTAGAGACAAGAGAGTATTAGTGTGGGATCAGTGTCACATGGACCTTTGTCATGGACTTAATGAACTGACAGGGTACACAGTTCATTACAAGCAAAGACGTCTCAACAGGTTTAAATTAATTCAGGAGAAATACCAGCGCTGATTCGAACAAGTAGGCCGACGTACGGACGTCGAACAGATTCATTGTACAAACACTTTCTGAGCAGCGCTCTCTACCGGCAGATGGATTTATTCAGAGTGTTTAACCTTTTAAACCACATTAAACCACATATCTGCTATCATAGGAACCTGTGGTTGGTTGGTTTGCTTGGAAGAGGACCTTTTCAGGAGGTCTTGGGTCAGTTGTTTGGTTGGCACCTAGATTTGATTGACAGCTGTCACACCTCAAAAACAACCTGCACCGGAGTCCGTTTCTTTGTTGAGTCTGAGACCCCGTTTAAACGATGGGAAAACGCATATATTTTCATGCGTTTTGGCCTTTCATTTACACAAAAACTGAGGTTTTATCACGGAAAACGATCATTTCTAAAAACTCCGGCCAAAGTGGAGATTTCTGAAATCTCTGTTTTTGTGTTTGCGTGTGAACGAGGTCAAACTGAGTTTTAGGTGGTCAAACGTCACAGTGTGCGACTAAAGGTGCTTCACGTCATGTGAGCGTCCTATGGGACGTATGCGGACGGCGTATTTATGCAGGTTCATATAAACAGAAACTTTTTGGAAAAGGACCTTGTTTGTACAACGTTATTTTTTTAAACGGAGGGGCAGAAATATTCGTTTCTGTAAATACCGGCTATGTGTAAATGTGGCGGGGCAAGTGAGGTAATCTAAGTAGACAGGGACTAACGAGGGAACGGGCAACAGGTGAGACGGGCATGAAGACCAGGTGAAGGTAATGAGGGACTAACGAGGTGACCAGAGGCAGGTGAAGGGATCTCGAACGACATGATAGTTAGACCAGTTATTTTTGAAAACGGAGGGGCAGAAATATTTATTTCGGTAAATACCCGGCTATGTGTAAATGTGGCCTGAGTTTCTTTTAACCGGAAAGCACCCATCATCAGCCATCTTCTTGTTCAACTTCTTTCGCTCATCTACATTCTTAAGTTCTCCCCGGAGTGCGTTCAAAAGATGGATGAAGTGAAATGACTGGGCAGAGGAAATTAAACTAACTCTAAAAAGCTTTGCTTGAACAAAGCTGCTTTCAAGCAGCGAGCAGCCGGAGGCGGGGCATGTTTCCCTTTGTAGGTAGGCTACAGTACACAGAACTCTGGCAACTCATCTATCACCAGTTCTATTCTCTCTATCCAAGAACACGGGTCCAAAATAGAACAGAACCGATGATGACATAATATGACCAACAAATCAGATGTTTCCTTCACCAGAAAGCTTCTTTCTTTTTGGAGTCTACAAAATTCGACCGTCATGTTCCCAACACCATAACGAATCGTTCCCATCCGACTGGAGGCTGGAAACGCTGTCATCCCTGAATTATGGACTTCCTGTTTGCCAGTGAGGATGGCCGACATGCAGCGCTCCTTCCATTAGGACCAATTACGTCAGGCGAGACTGAACCACCGTCCGCGGTGACCGGGATGTCCCCGGTACACGGTGAAATGACCTCGGTTGGACCCAGAGTGTTTTTGTCTCTTACCTTAGCAACCGTTTGTCTGGCCCGACACTCGCAATGAAAACCAGCTCACGGATGTTTGTCCTTTTCTCTTTTTTTTGTGCGTGTCAAAAAAATGGAATGATAATTTAGAAAGGACATCATTTAATAACATCCAGCAAGTTTCTGTGTGAGGGGAAAGATCTAATAGTCAGACAGGCAGATGTAGCCTCCATGTGTTTTGTGTTGTGTGCGTTCTGTGTTTGGGCTTAAAGAGACAGCGGACCCAACAGTTTTCAATCTTATGGCATCAGTGAACTAATGTAGAACGCATACTTTATGTGTGTGAACGTGTGTGTGTGTGTGTGTGTGTGTGTGTGCGTGTGTGTGTGTGTGACCTCAGGGTAAAGCACACCACTTGCAGGTAAATGTTTGATGGGGTAATGAAGCTTCGGTAAACGGGACCGAAGCAGCTGGTGTTCTCCATCCGTCCCTTGTGATTCGAGTCGGCAAACACTGGAGAGTCTGTTGCTTTAGAGGAAAACACGCGTCATGTAAGAGCAGCAGGACATGTACATTCAACGGGATATAATCTTTGTTGCTTCAGAGAGATTTAAAGCGTTTGCCCCGGAGGGAACCATTTGTTCAACCATGCGCAAGCAGTCGGATTCTCGTGCTATTGAAAGATGACACGAAAATCCATCTTGTCAAGCTATAAATGATGCGTTTGTGTCCACTCAGCATCCTCTGAGGAGCGACATGTGTGCTTCAGGTGTATGTGTGTGTGTGTGTGTGTGTGTGTGTGTGTGTGTGTGTGTGTGTGTGTGTGTGTGTGTGTGTGTGTGTGTGCGGTACAACATGGGGAGCCGACTGTTTGCTCAAAGCAGCAATGAAGGTTTCTCTAGTTGCAGCAATGAAGGCTTCTCTAGTTTCAGCAACGAAGACTTCTTTAGTTGCAGCAATGAAGGCTTCTCTAGTTTCAGCAACGAAGACTTCTTTAGTTGCAGTAATGAAGGTTTCTCTAGTTTCCGCAATGAAGACTTCTCTAGCTGCAGCAATGAAGACTTCTCTGGTTGAAGCAATGAAGGCTTCTCTGGTTGCAGCAATGAAGGTTTCTCTGGTTGCAGCAATGAAGGCATCTCTAGTTTCAGCAATGAAGACTCCTCTAGTTACAGCAATGAAGGCTTCTCTGGTTGCAGCAATGAAGGCTTCTCTAGTTGCAGCAATGAAGGCATCTCTGGTTGAAGCAATGAAGGCTTCTCTGGTTGCAGCAATGAAGGCTTCTCTAGCTGCAGCAATGAAGGCTTCTCTGGTTGAAGCAATGAAGGCTTCTCTGGTTGCAGCAATGAAGGTTTCTCTGGTTGCAGCAATGAAGGCATCTCTAGTTTCAGCAATGAAGACTCCTCTAGTTACAGCAATGAAGGCTTCTCTGGTTGCAGCAATGAAGGCTTCTCTAGTTGCAGCAATGAAGGCATCTCTAGTTTCAGCAATGAAGACTCCTCTAGTTACAGCAATGAAGGCTTCTCTGGTTGCAGCAATGAAGGCTTCTCTAGTTGCAGCAATGAAGGCATCTCTGGTTGAAGCAATGAAGGCTTCTCTGGTTTCAGTCATGGTGGATTTTCTCGATCTAAAAGATATTTTGGCTTTTCTTCCAAAGTGCTTAGTAAACGTTTGATTGACAGATGGTTCATCCTACCACATTCTTCTTCTTTTTTTTTTTTAAGTGCCTATAAGCGTTTTCCAACAAAAGTCTCTTAGATGGTTCTGTTTAAAACATCTGGCTCGGTTGAAATATTTGTGTTATTAACACGTCGTAAATTTCTTTTCTGCAAACGACAGCATGAAGAATACAGCACTGTGCAAGAGATGAGACAACAAAGACTCGGCGTCACGTCTCCCCGTCACAAGCCTACATTCTGTTTAGCATTAGCGTGTCCAAGCTTTTAGATCCACAGATCTCCGGATCGTGAGGACGGAGTCTCTGCGGAAGGGTTTTAGTTTGAGGAGCAGATGAATGGCATATTTAGGGAGACCAAAAGGTCAATTTGTGGTCATTGCACCAGCGATTCATAAACCAATTATTTTGTTTGTAGCCTACTAAACTAGGCTGACCAGACGTCTACTTTTTGAGACCTAGAAAATGCGTCCGGCAGGGATTCCAAAAACGTCCGGGATTTTGCTTCGTCAGATATTTGTGTTTCTCTGGGTCTTTTACAAACTAGTTATTACACCTTACAAGTTTTTGAAATGGTCTCTCCCTTACGTTCCACCTTCTTGCACTCTGACTGAATAGAGAACAGTCATTGGTCGACCGTTCTCAGGGTTGACAGATACACGATAATTATACTCCAAATACGACCATTTTGAGCATTTGGTACGATACTTCACCATCTCCAACCTGGCAACACGGAGCACCTCGCCGCCTCCAGTAGTTGCATTATTGTTTGTGCGGCATGCTAAACACTACTACTACGCCCCCCCCAGACAAAGTGTCCTCTTTTTCACAAACTCAAATCTGGTCACCCTAACTAAACTAGCAATGGTAACTGGTTTTCGAATTAGCCATTTACTAAATGGGTTAATTAAAAACTTGAGTCAAAGTCTTAAATGAGGTGTAAATTATTTAGTAGAGCTGTCAACTATTTTTATTATATTCTTCACGTTTTATCAAAAGACTCTGATTCTGAAACAAAGACACTGGCATCACCTACGTTAGCATACCTGCAGGATGTAAGACCATAGGCTAATATTACTTTGAAGAAACTTTTGTCCATATTGGACAACCCGGACCACCCTCTCCAACACCTCCTCCAGGGACAGAGGAGCACGTTCTCCAACCGCTTCGTCTCGCTCCGCTGCCATAAGGAGCGATACAGGAGAACATTCCTGCCCACGGCCATGAGGCTTTACAATAAAGCCCCACCTCCTGCCAGAAACTAGTGTTTCAATAACACACCTGTACTTTGCATTTTGCACATTTTATTTAATTATTATTTGTTATTCTCTTCACATATGTTATGTGTGTATATACATATTGCATATATTTTATTCTATTTTATATTTTATATATTTTATATCTCGCTTGTTGCACACTTGTTCTTCTTTCTTATATGTATATTGTATTATTGTGTTTTAGTTTAATGTTTATTGGTGCTACTCTGTCCGCAAATTTCCCCTTGGGGATTAATAAAGTACTATTCTATTCTATTCTATTCTATTCTATATCCTCAACTAGCTAACCAGTAGACGACAACTTCAGAGATATGAAACCACAGAACAATCGGGACTTGGCTGTTTCTATTTTTCTGTAAAAAGAGCTTATGTAATGATTAATAAGCTCGCTTTAGTTGTGTCTGCTGGTTCCGTTAGCTAGGCAACAGTTAAACTAGTTATTGTGGCCTACACTGTTTTAATTGAGTGGCGCATACATCTCTACCTAGAAACACGTTTGGATAAATGTGAACTTATGGGGAGCTTGTGCAGCTGCCGACTGGAAGGAAGGAAGAAAGGAAGGAACTGTTGATGAATATAGCAATGATAATCTAAGCCGGCTAAAGATGGGGGTGGGAGTTATTGTGTCCTGCTCGCCTGCTAATTACAATAAAAAAGTTTTTCTTATCAGTGCAAATGAATCTAAAATGTTTTTCAGGAACGGCAAACAACGCTCAGTGATGCTGAACTAAAATGACCTCGTATTTGTTCGATCCACCACACGTCATTTGTTTCCCCCTCTTCACGATGTTCCACTTAAACCACCGGAGCAACTGTCCCATGCTGTATCTATTATTATAATTAACTATCAAAATAAAACATCAGATGGATGTTAAATGAATACAAACCTACAGCAACGACGACCATCCAAGCGGCCACATTACAGGCCCAGCGGTTCCATAATCTTCAGTAATCTCCGGTTGTCCGGTCTTGACATGCACCAGAGCATCTTCATCCCCTGTCCGTGACCCAACGCCGCTGGTCCGGGCGTTTCATGTAAATATAGTGTGTAATGACACGCTGTCAGAACACAGATGCTATTATGGCCGTCTCACCAAGCAGAGGTCATCTTCGCCACCCCGCCCAAAAGAGGGGCCGCCTCACCGCCGTGGTTTAGAGCACTACTTTCACCCAGACCAAAATGACAGACGGGACTTTATCTTTGCATTTTCACCAGAGTGCTGAGAATCCTATCTGAAATTTTACAAGGATTTCACAGAGACACCAGCTAATTAGTGTCATTGTTTGGGTTTTTCTCAAACATGCATCGGGTTAACCATCTCGTCTTTGTTCTCTTCCGCCCGCGACTGCCGATGGTTGCTCCGAACTCCCCGAAGGTGCCGATAAGGCGGGAGGGAGTCCAGCGTACGCGATGAGCGATGGTGAGCATCAGGGAGAGCCACATTCCAGCTGTGAGCCAAGAAGACAATTACAAACGTCTCCCTTTGAAAGTTCAGACTCTAATAGGCCGTGTACGTCCAGCAGAAGGTCTGCTCATTGTTACCATGAAATTCAACAACTCAGTTCTATCACAACCATTCCAGATGTATTTATTTTTACAAGTCACAAATCAACATTCCTGTTGCCAACTGGTTTTATTTTGTTTGGATACCCAATGAAACATGAGTGATGCAGTTTTTTTTTCTGTTTTGGTATACTGCTGGTCCCATCACATTCACAAATTGTTTACAGTAGGACATATTGAAAGCAGTTGCTCCATTAAAAAAAAGTCAAGCACACTGCAGCACACATCTTGATCTAAAAATATTTTCCAAATAACACACAAGAAATAGCCAGAACGTGGCCTGATGTTCTGTACGATGAGGCCAAAGCACGGGACTCTCTCTGGAGTCCAGATTGGAAATGCAGCCGTCCCGTCAGGATGTTTGCACTGGACTCCACCGCTCTGCAAAAGCTCCGTTAAATCCTCTCGTCACACTTTGAAGTCATTCTCACCTTTCCCCTAAACCCGACTGATGGGCTGAGGTCAGCGCTTTATAAAAGAAAAGGCCTCCAGGCCGCCTCGTGGCTCCACTGTAAACGTTTCATGAGCCGACTGATTCTTCTTTCCCCCCGCAGGCTTAAAACTGCTCGAGGAGAAGATGAAAAGCAATCCTGTGTGTGTAGTAACACAATTACAACCACAACTCACATGCTGGGGCAACAACTGGGAAATAGATTATGCACAATATGGAATGAATAAGTCGTTTTTACAAAACGTTTTCTTTCCTTACCGTGTCGGAGACCCTCAGAAATATGACCCATAGCTGCAGTATTGCGCAATAGGTCGAAAATGTCATATATAGTCATTCTAATAATCATACTAAACTTATGCTGGGGGTAAAATACTAATATATGTTACATGTTACACTGTATTTTGGTTTAAATTCTACAGATTTTGGGGAATTATTACTTGGTCCAGCCCCTAGAGATGCTGCTATAGGCTGATAGGCTGCTGAGAGACGCTTTAGGACACAACGAGCACGTCTCTTTTAGCTCGTCGTTTTAAGCCTTAAGGGTTATGGACATTTTGTACACACAATATATTTGTTGAACTTTGTTGTGGGCATCCGTGGACCTTAGAAGGTAAACCACCACGACCCCGGCCTAAACTTCCGACGACATGCTTCTTAACGGGCCTGGATGAGGGTCACTGAACACTTCTCACGCTCCCCACAAGAACTCGGCCCGTTTGGGGATGAGCCAACTGGTGAACCTGGCTCTGGGTCTGATGCCCCGCCCACTCCTCCTCTCTACCTCCATGATGGATCACGGAGGTCTGGATCGTGGTCCATGCCTACTACCAACTATTCATACTCTGTCATACTCATTGAATGTGTTGTTACCCTTTAATGTTCCTTCTGGTCACATGACGTCTATTGTTGTCCATCCTGCAGAGGGATCCTCCTCCTGTTCTCTCCTGAAGGGTTCTTCACTTTTCCCCCTGTGAAAGTTTTTTTTGGGAGTTGTTCCTGATCCGATGTGAGGTCAAAGGACAGGGATGTCTATGTGTACAGATTGTAAAGCCCTCCGAAGCAAATTTGTAATTTGTGATAATGGGTTATACAAAATAATCTGAATTGAAAAATGGAGCCTGAATGAGTCGAGACCTCCTTAGTGATTGCCCAGCCGTTCGGACTCGCCCAGGAGGAAGAGTCCTTTAGGATTGAGGTCATCATGATGGCAGAGCAGTATCATTTCTTGCCGTCATGATAATAGTAATAGTTTAGCGGTGACTCACGACTTCTCAAACGCGCGTTAGAAAGACACGGAGGTCCAACAATAATCAGGATCCGACGATTTGATTCCATACCAAACTTTTAGATGGTAAGCGATGAGCAGGACGTTTTCTCACTGATGTGACATATGGAAAAGTATTAAAACGTTACAGCAGAACAAAAGTGTGCACAGTGGCCGTGATGCAACAGTTGATTTACACCATTTTAAATCAAAGCGCTACTGTAACTCTGAAGTGTTGCGTCTGTTTTGCCTAAACATCTCAACTATAATGCAAAAAATATGTCCAACGAGTTGTAAAGTAAAAGCAGGCCTTGTTAAATTCCCAGACTTCATTAAATGTGACGACCGGTTCCGTCATATTCTTCCAGCCACAGTGACCAGCGAAGGAAAGGTCACTTTCAAATCTGAAGTAACGCAAACCAACAAACCAAAATGTTTTTACCAAATCGGATTACTTTATTTTCCTTAAAAACCAGAGATCAACTATATTAATACAATATGGGTTAGTGAAGGGCAAACTGAATACAGATTAGAGTAGAGCTAGACACATTGGATTAAAAAATGTAACAGCACACACAGGCAAATGCAATGAAGTCAATCAAACACGCCAACAGTTTTTTTTCCCCCCACAGCATCCAACACTTATTAGACAGGAAGTCGAATGATGTGCACGCCGTCGATGCCAGAGCAGCGGGGGGGCGTGGGGAGCGGATCAGAGGCGCTGTAACAGTCTGTGCGCTGGAAGACACCGCGGGACGTGGAGCCCATCTGGACACCACTTCTTGATCGGATGGTCAACGACGTGTCTTTTCCTGGCTGCTCTCCGCCGATTTGATAAAAGAAGAGGAGGAAGAGGAGAGAGAGCGTGGAGTTCAGGGACACCAGAGGTTGGCTGTGGAGGAGGAGAGAGGTTCAGTAAGTGGAAGGGAACAACTTGGCGGTCCACGGTGGACGAGGAGGGGGAAGGAGAGCTGGATGGAGGCGCAGCGAGGAGGAGGAGGAGATTTAATTAAATATTTGATTCAAGCCTCCTTCCATCTTATGATACAATAACATATCTACAGTGCCAGAGAGCACTGTGTGGTTATGCTATTAAATTGGGCATATCCATGGCATGTCGGCCCTGTGAACACGACAGTAAGTCGTTGGTGGTCTGATTACAGGTCAGCGGCTCTAACCACAGGTGTAAATACCCCGGGGCAGATGCTTCGGCCCGCTGAGGCTTTGCGTCGGGTGCCAGTTGGTCTCTCCGGCTGCGCCAGCAGGCATCCCGACTAAAAGGGTTGTTGGCGCGAGAAGAGTCAGACGAGGCCTGTTTTGTATAAACGCTCAAAATTATTGATGTGCTTCTGAATCCATAATCGCAAGGCTTAGGCTTACAACCAACAATTTATATATATAAATATATATAAAATACATTATAAAAAAATCTATATATAAAAAAAACGATGTATATATATATATTTATATAATATAATATATATATATATATATTATATATATATTATATATTTATTAAAAAAATTAAATAAAAATACATATATATATTTATGTATGTATATTAATTCTTTATATTTTTTATAAATATATATATATATATATATAAAAAAAAAACTATATAACTTAGTCTATAGAGTCAAAAACATTGGAAATGGCCATTCTATTTTTCTAAAGCACTGGGTTGACACGTTTATACAGAAACAATGATTTATTTGTGTTTCTTTCTTTTTAATTTCTGTATATTATTACCGGCAGGAGAAACAGAAAGTTACCCCACATGATTCCAATATGTAGAATTAATAACTTTTGAAGCAACAGTTTTCATTGTTGATGCAACTTCTACACAAATTGCTCCTGTAATCTTTTTCAGCTCTACGATGAAGTGCAAATGTGCATCTCAAATAAAATCCCACGCGGTTATTTAGCTGCATTTCAGATGTAAATGACAGCATGTCTGCACACAGGTCCCTGGAACATGCATGTGATGTCTGGAGATGAATAACTATATATATATATATATAATTTATGCTGATATATATATATCAGCATAAATTACATTAGACAGCTAGGTAAGTAAAAGAGTGTGTCGGAAAAAAAGATATGAAATGCAATTTAATTTTCTCTGTAATGATGGTTATTACTCATGGCAGGTCATTAATTGTTTCCATCTCTTCATAACTACATTACTGTAATATGTAATGCAGATGATATGCATTAAGTGTTGGAACATCACTTAATTCCTCTCTTCAAAGGGAGGTTGTCAGACCTTTCCTACCTGACAGGGTTCAGTAGTTGATCATCTTCTTGATGGCATCAAAGCACTTCCACTTGTCTGGGATGTAGAAGGGCTCAAAGATGTGGGGGAAGGGGGTGTCGTACCCACACACCCGGCTGATGGGAGCCTCCAGGTTCAGGAAGCACTGCTCCTGCAGGGAGGAAACAAACGGATGAGGACAAATACTCCCACCACTGGTCGACTGCCCTCATATCCACCACTATCGGTAAAAAAAGAACGAAAAAAGAAGGAGGTAAACGAGATGTTGCAATAGTTACTTCAGAACTTCTCAAATTATTTTGTATTTCCGTATCCGACTTGTGTGCTTCACGTCAGAAGGGTTCATTCGGGCTCCGGCAAAAACAAGCCACGACTCGCGTCTCTCGATTGACCTTTGACCTCTCCCCGCGGAGACGCAGCCGAACCGCTCCAACTGGGACAAACCCCCTCGTGAGTTAACCGGACACACTTGAGAGAGAGAGAGAAAAAGGGATGGAGAGAGAGAAAGAAGGAGAGAGAGAGAGTGCAAAAGAGAGAGAGAGAGGAAAAGAGAAAGAAAGGGAGATTGAAAGAGATGGAGAGAAAGAGAAAGAGGGAAGGAGAGAGAAGGGGGAAGGGAGAGATAAATAAAGAGAGGGTGGGAGAGAGAGGGCGGGAGAGAGAGGGAAAGAGAAAGAAAGGGAGATTGAAAGAGGGGGAGAGAAAGAGAGGAGAGAGGGAGGAAGGGAGAGAGAGGGAAGGAGAGACAAAGGGGGAGGGAGAGAGAGATAAATAAAGAGAGGGTGGGAGAGAGAGCGGGAGGTAGAGAGGGAGGGAGAGAGAGGGAGGGCGAGAGAGAAAGAGAGAGGGAAAGAGAAAGAAAGGGAGAGAGAGGGAGGGCGAGAGAGGCAGAGAGAGGGAAAGAGAAAGAAAGAGAGAGAGAGAGAGAGAGAGAGTCGACATGGTCCTGTGAGAACTTTGACTGACTTATGCCACATCTTATGACGCTGCATTTCATAGATCTGGAGTGGGAACATTGGTGATATATGAACCATCAGTTAAAACCACGTCAGTAAAGCTCCGTCCTGGTCACATGACTTCTATTCTTCCGTCCTTCCTGGAGGGATCCTCACCTTTTCACGTTTTTTTTTTCTATTTTCTGGGAGAGTCGTTTCTGATCCGATGTGAGGTCAAAGGTCAGGAATGTCGTCTGGGAAGTGATTGTAAAGCCCTATGAGGAAAATTCATAATTTGTGATATTGGACTATATAAATAAAATAAACTGAATTCAAATAGATAAATTGACACAAAGCGTGTGATCGTGTGATCGTCATCGGGTCGGTTCTGATGGACTCTGGCTCTCTACAGTCAGCTTTACAGAATGCACCCTGAAGGAGACGAGTACTTCTACCAGCCCTCCTTTTCCTCTTTGTTTGCTCCGTTTCCTCCTTCCTTTGGGATTCTCTCCGACCACAACCGCCGTTCCGTTTATCCGTCGTATCGACCTATTGTCAAACCGTGTGCCTTTTAAATTAAGTTAATACGTCAAGTGAATAAGCCACTTAAGAAAAAAAAGGGAGAACCGAGGTCCTGGCCTCCTTTCATATTGCACAAGTCTCCTCCGGGCAAAGCAATTAGAACGGGGATTAAGTCTCCCGGTTCTGACATGCAGCGAACGAGCGAGGCATTTTTGACGTGGTCGACGTTGCTCCTCCCACCAGCCCAGAATAGAACAAGCGGCGTTGTTGCAGTTTATTGACGATAATTGCCAATAAGAGGATCCTCGTCCGTGGAGATGACCGACATCATCCGTCTACAGACAACGAGTCAGACGGCACCTCCCTGGTGTGTCCCGTTGTCTGGGTCACATCTGTAATCTCCTCTAAATGCATCCACTGGGAAGTGGGAGGAAAGTACAGGAGTCCGACTGCCGGCCACCGCAGCTGGACGGAGGACGGCCACACAACTCAGATTCCATTCAAGATCGGTGTTTATCTTTTTGGGGAAGTGCATCATTATACGCATTATACTTAAATGTCAGAATCAAAGTATGTCAAGCTGGCAGTGCCAAGGCGCTTTAAAAAAAAAAAATACTTCTGCAGCGGGGCCTTGAGTTGCTATATATATATATATATATATATATATATATATATATATATATATATATATATATAGTATAGTTCCTATACCAGTGTTCTATCATTTCATGCTACTTGTCCAGAACTGATACCTTGTGGTATTGCGCATGCGCCGAGTCGATTTTCCGAGTTTGTTTGACACGCCCATAATGTTTTGCCACCCTGTCGATGCACGTCTGATAACGGGGAGTGACATCCTCAAAATCCCGATTATTTCCCTAGTTAAAAGTACATTCAGCATGTATATTGTACAGGTAGTAATAATATGTAGTAATGACATGTAGATTAATTAGTGATAAGCAGTTGCTATTTCTTTTGTGTCAACAAATTATTGTAAACATGAGTTTGTTCACATTATCATAATAAAGCACTGGTTTATTATTAGGGTATTTATTGTTGAAGATAAACACTTTAACAGTGAAAACTGAAACATTGAACTTGGAAAGAAAAGCATATTTTGATAGTACAATAACATCCTATCAGATAGGGTAGCATGAATCGATAGACACACCTATCGGTTTATGCAGCGGTAGCAAATTCTGACAAGGCAGCAAAAAATGACAGAACACCGGCTCAGAACATCTTTTTTTGTACCTCTCTAAATGAAGATCAAACAACACTTGTCACTTCTGAGAGTGAAGATACGGTATATTGGTGTGCCATTCCAATGCACACTAACATATCTCTTCCCATCTTCATAAATTATTCTAGATTATACTACATTTCTTTCCCCCCGGGCACCCGCTGCTGCGATGTTGGACTTTTCATTTGCCGTATATATGCATCTATTAATGTATTATTAACTCGGTTCACTCCGTTTTCCTGCCGGTATCACTTATTTATATATCGATTTTAAAGCCCTCAGAGGAGAATTTAAGGATATTGGGCTATAAAAAATAAACTGAATTTTCATATTTTGTTACATTTGTTTCATGAAATAAAACTAATAATGTAATCCCTTGCGTGCTGAGGTTTTAGAGACAGATATAAACTCTATTTCATCCCCCACGTTTTTTCTTCTTCTTACTGGTCTTCTTTAGCTTTATCTCTTTTAATCAAATAATTTTAATACTGGCTTTTTTGTGTGGAGACTTACATTAACAGAGTAACACAGCCATGCCATATTCACCGCAGTGCCATTTTAAGTTTCTCGATGGAAGCATCTTACTATAATGCAATCCAATAAAATGGCATTACATAGAAGCATTGTGTTGTATGCGAGCCATTTAAATCCAGCACGGGAATCAAAGCCACTTGAGGGGTGATTAACGCTATTGCTGAAAACATGCCAAACATAATTTGTATTTTTCTTTTTTTTTTAGGGTTTAATATGAAATTCTGAAGGAATACAACAAAGATCTCTCTCAACCAGGCCTTTATCTTCATAGCTCCATTTCCTCCTACCTTGTGGACTTCAGTCCAACCAAAGGGTGATTCTCTCCAACGGACACTGTACCAATGAAATTAAAGCCAAAACTTTGACTTTTCCAATGCTCTCCAATCATTTAATTTGCTGACAATGGCCCAGGGGTCTATGAGGCACAGTCAAAGTCAGTCATCTTATTAAAAGTTGTTTTTTAAAAGCTAGAGTGTCTGAAAGGTTCCTTTGAGACGTACTGTAGTCACCCTTCAGTGAGCCTCGCGCTTCCAAACATGTTCTGTGTTTGGGCTCACGTAGCCTCCAGCAGGCAACAACGTGACAACGACGTCATAGGTTCCCTTTGGTCGGGATTTTGAGAAGAGGATATTAAATTAACTAAAAAGGGTCCGATTCCTTCCACATGAACTCACTAAAACAGTGCAGTCCTGTTCAACAGATCACTTATACATGTAATGCATGCTCTAACGAAAGGGAACAGGTGAGTTCAGTGCGGAGTCAAAAACACTTGGGAATGTTTAGGTTGAACAGGAGTGTGCTTGAATGGGCCTGGAGCTAATCTGAACGTCATCTTCATTTGAATGAATGGCAGGTCCACGCAACAATACATATTTCAAGGGTTCGTCTTTTCAGATCTAGATCAACACATTCCTGTGATTTTGCTTGGGTGCAGGCTTGACATAATGAGTTATGAGTCTGTTTAACTGGCCCCTGGGTATTAGTTAGGGTATACATGTAATAGTGGACATTTCTGATGGAAACTGAAGACAGAAATGTATATATTCTGGAGTGTGATGAGGGGTGCTAGTGCAGATCGATTCTCAGTTTTCATGAAGATGTTCTTTTACAGAACACATTGGAGTGACATACAAGTAAGAAAAGTCTAATGAGTGAATGGAGCTTTAGGCTACTGGCAACTGATGGATTTAGCACCAGCAGCAGACCCCAATATATAATAAAAATAATACTTAACACTCAAAGATGCTTTCCATTAGGCACAGACAAACAAAACTACACTAAATACAAAGACAAGGAGCAAACAAAACAAACAGAACATGTTTGGTAAAAAGAAGAAGAAAGAAACTGGAGAAGCTATGTGGAATGAGTCATGTAGGCAAGAGTAGGGTTCAGGGTGCAGGTGAAGAAGAGTTTGAAGAGGTGGATTTTGAAGGCTTGCTTGAATGATGATAGGGTGGGACCATGACAGATGTGGATGGGCAGGGCATTCCAGAGTGGGGGGGGTGCAGCAGCTGAGAAGGAACGTCACCCCAGATCCGGCACTTGGTCCTGATGCTCTTCAGAGTGTTTGTACCGGCGGGCCTGAGGCTACGGGTTGGGGCTTGGAGGGGGAGGAGGTCTGAAAGGTAGAGAAGTGAGAGTGGAGTGGGTGACTGAGGTGATGGTAGAGTCAGGTGTCATCAGCGTAGCAGCGAAAGTCGAGACCATGACGACGGATTATTAGTCCAAGGAGAAGGATGTAAATGATGAAGAGTAGGGGACCAAGCACAGAACCTTGGGGGACACCGTGGGTGACTGGGCAGGTGGAGGATTTGCAGTTGTTTAAGGCAATGAATTGATGTCGATCTGAGAGATAGGTGAACCACGAAAGGGCAGTGTGAGTTACGCCAGTCACGTGCAACGCACAGCCAGCGAATAGCAGCGTCTGTATAAAAAAAGCGGCTGCTCATGTTGCTTGTCGTAGTGGTTTGACAACTGCAAGACTCCAAGATGCCAAAACGAAGGATCCCGACATCCAAGAAGAAGACTCCTGGTCCTGCTACTATGCCTAGTGGTAGTGGTATAGGCAACGGAATGTCCAGCCTGGACCCCGCTACTTTTAGAGATGCTTCACGCTCTCCACCCTCATCTCGGGGCTCCCCTACTCCCTCACGCTCAGTAGACAGCCGTGTATCGCTGGTCGCGCAGGTATCGACTGTCGCCAAGGACAAGAAGGACTTTAAGGACTTTTTGATAGACCTCAGCCGACGAACATACGACGAATACCCAGCGCGTGCTCTGCGCGTGCCTGGCGTTGGTCCAGTGTGCTCTGCGTGTGTCTGGCGTCCTTCTGCCGTGTACATGTATGCGTCGAGCTCTGCGCACCATTTTGTGCATGCACAAAAACTCTGACGCACGAAGCGTTTGCCCAGCGCGCTCGACGAACGAGTAACGAATGCTGACGCACACCGAGCGAACGACGACGCACAGTCGTGTTTTCGAGCGTTGGCCGTGCGTTGGCCGTGCGTTTTACCCGGTGTGACTGGGCCTTAAGGAAGAGGGAAGGGGGTATGGTGGAGAGGTCCGTTTCCGTGATTGAATTGATGGATGAGAGTGAGTGGATTGGACGTAAGGGAGGGTCATGTTGAGGGCTGGGGGGTGGTCGTAGAGGAGGAGGGGGCAATCAGCTGGTGGTGTAGTGCACTTATTTTGTTGTGGTGAAGGAGGTGGATATCGTGTCAATGGGCTTGAGGAGTTTGTTGATGGTGGATGAAAGCATTATGGGGTTGTTGGAGCCAGATTGGACAATGGAGTTGCCGTTGGTGCAGTTCGAAGGCATCAAGAAAAACAGTGAGTCCAGTTTTCTCTCCAAGGTGTTCAGGTTGACAGCCCTGCAGTTTGAGGTGGTGAAGTTGGTCAGTGTACCAGGGGGCGGAATGGGTGAAGACCAGTTTGGATTTTATGGGGGGCGACGACGTCAAGACAGGATCATTATAGTAATTGGGCCGTGGGGGATGCAGAGATGGTGGCGACCAAGGTAGAGGAGAACGAGGGGGGGTTGATGGACATGATGTTACAGAATGGTATGGTGCAACTCTGCTCAACATGGGGGGGGGGGTCTATACCCAAGGTGATAGCCAGGTGGTCAGAGATGTTGAGGTCGATACTGGTTAAATGGCTGATGGTAATGGCGTAGGTGCAGACCAGGTCAAGTGCGTGTCCTTTTCTACGATTGGGAAAGTCGACATGTTGGGTGATGTCGAAGCGGCCAAAGATGTCCAGGAGTTCTGATGAGTGGACGTGGATGTTGAAGTCACAGAGTAGCAGCATGGCTGGAGAGATGGCGCAGAGTTGTGTGAGAAATTCAGACGGATCGTCCGTCTGTTTCTCAGAAGGGTTTATTGTGATCTGTAGCTCTAGGGGTAGGCGGTTGTCTTCAAAGCTATCTGTCTTAATGGGTTGCAATGGCTTTGGCAATAAAAAAATTTAAGCTCTTTATTCTCCGTGAAGGCATTTAAGACATTTAAGCCAGAGAACATCTTCAGCGAACAGAACATTTTGAAAAGGACCACGACTCAGCAGGGCGTGCTGGGTTGGATGTCTGACTCTGTCGTTTTAAATTAAACTCAAATGAGGGAAAGCGATTTCAGTGGATTTAGAGCCAGCCAATCCAAGAGCGTCACAGGGTGCTCAGAGACAATGCCATATGATTAAATGCAATATAATATATAAATAAACTGTAGTTTTTCCTTAGCTAGCAAACTACCATCTTCATTATATTTTATTGTACACTCATTGTGCCATTTGCACGTTGAAAAACGACTGTTGAAAGCAGCTAAAACCTCCTTGTAATCTAACACCCTATGGTTGCAATTGCACAGCAGTTAATTATTACTTTGACAACCAATGACTTGCTCTTATTTCTTTTTTTGAAAGCCAAGTGATCAGCCAAAGTGCGAAGCTGAATATACCGGAGTTGGGTCTCTCGTTGTTTGGAGTTCAGAGAAGGAGGGTGATTCACCATTTCTGTCTGTTCATCCCTAAGGTCCATGAAAGCATTATTATCTTTTACCACGTCTCATCCATTCTCCGTCGGGACACCCGCCAAACACTCAGGACAGGGCCAGCTAATGACACATTATTATATCACTCACACTGAAGCCAGAGCAAACTTGCCAAGCCCAACTAAACTCCCTTATGCTTTTCATAGAAAGGAAAAGAAAAGAAACAACCATGACTGAATCTCCAAGGGAAGGGCCCGAGGTGGTTAGCGAGTAGGTAAAGCACTCTCTCAAATGAATAGACCGGAGCTCTCTCAGACAACTCGACTATACGGGTTTACTGACAACACGTTTCTCTTTTTGGGAGGCCGTACTAGTAAACAAGGAGGCGTGGTACAAGTCAGACTAATTCAGCAGTGGTTGTTAAAAGCTCTCTCACTCTCTGTGGCTGCTCGAAGCAACATTTTGACGAGCTGATATTTTGACCTACTTCTTTTGGTAATCTTTTTTGTCAAATTACTGCAAATTATCGAAATTAAAAGTGCCATTTTGTATTAAGCCACAAAGTAATGTCATTCATGCCAGATTTAGAATGTCATTGTTTAATTGTTGTGCATTTCATCACGTAAAAAAAAAAAATGCAAGATTTACATTAACTGCGTTTTACGTTGCGCGTTATTACCTAATCCCCAGATTAAAAACCTGCGTTAAATATGCAGTTTTTTCATGTTGACATAATAACTGGGTCAGTTGTCATGGTAATGCAACTCCCTTTCTGTCTGTTAGACTCTGCTCTCGACCGTCTGAAAAGACTGCAGAGTTGACCAGAGCACACCCATTAGCTTACGGCTTGAAGGACGGGGTTCGGCTGCTTATGGAAGATGGATATCCATCACTGACCGATGGCACTTACACCGTGGTATGTTGGTGTGGTCTGAAAAAAAAGGGTCATGAAGGTTATACCGTTTGAAGACTTGTGCATTTCTTGCTCAGTGGGCTTTTCAATCTGTACACGACATCCCTGACCTTTGACCTCACATCCGATTAGGAAAAACTCCCAAGAAATAGAAAAAAATCCTTTCAGGGGAAAAAAAAAAAAAAAAAAAGGGAAGACACCTTCAGGAGAGCAACAGAGGAGGAGGATCCCTCTCCAGGATCCTCTTCATCTCTTATTAGACAATAACAGCAGAGGTACAGTATTAGTAGGTAATGGCTGCAGGTATGAGGGAGACTTCTGAGATCTGTTTCTCTGACCCAGAGGAAAGGGTGAGAGGAGACTGATGCTCGTAAAGAGGAGGAGATTGTCCTCTCTATGTGTGTGTATGTGTGTATGTGTGTTTGTGTACATAGTACAGCCCTTGGTCCTCTTTGCACTTTGTGGTGGCTGCTTGGTTGGAGCGCGGTAACAATAGATTCCAATGGTGACCCAGTTCCTTGGCGCTGTACGTCTGTTTGAGGCGGTCACTCGTCAACCAGAAGGCTTCGGGGTTCAGCCGTCAAGCTCAGAGGAGAACGAGGCTCTGAGAATACCAGGCGAACAGCATTGGCACAATGATAGACTAAAAATGATCCCAGATGGCTTATTGATAAGTAATGATGGAGCCCCATGAGCCGGTAACTTGCTGCCATAAAGCATTTATAACCGTTAATGGCACTAAACACATCACTTAAGAGGGAATTACAGGCTACCGGCACACTCTGGATTGAGTGAGCAAACCAGAACAAGCTTATTCCTGTAATATAACGCAAGTAGAGCTGCATCCTTTTAAAAACGCACAACTATGAACCAGTGGGGAGGTTTTCCTTTGCAGGGAGCATATCCACAGCCCCTGAGGCCATGTGAGAAACTGCAGATCAAGGGAAACCAGTCAGCACACCAACAACTTACATCACCCGTACACAATGTGGAAACATGGAAATGAGGGAGATGAGTCACTGGTGCTTTTAGACCTCACTGACGGGTGTGGGGGGGAGGGGGGGGGGGGGGGGGGGGGAGGGAGAGCAACATCTGACTGGCAGTAGCCGTGGAGCGGGTCAGTGGATTTCACCTCTTCAACTCGAGTACATGAACATAAACAAGGACACCGCTCCAGGTAACGCACGGCGGATTCAATTAGTCCGCTGACAGAGGAACCCCCCCCCCACATACTGAAGCCTAGTATGTCACCAAGCAAAAACAAGATATAATTAAGATGATGGGAAGTGGAAGACTTTTCGTTAAGTCATGAATCACGTTTGGCTCAGAACTGGTCGTCATCAGCGTCTCTGGCATGTGTTGCTTACAGTGTCCAGGCGGCGTCCAATATTTCGTAAACCTTATATGGATGGTTGGGACCCGCTGTATCAACACTCTCACACGAGAAGTATAAACTCACAAAGGTTCCTCTGTGCGGCTAAGTGGAGCAGTCACACTCCTCTGGTGTACGGTCATCTTTTTGGATCGTTAGCTTTCTCGCTGACTTCTTTTTCGCTCCATTATCGCCGATGGCTGCGGGCCAGCGAGTAGCAAAGAGCCTCTCCTGCTGCGGGGCCGGAGTGGATACGACACAGTGGGACACACACACACTCAGATAGACACGAGGGAGGACTGCATGTTGGAATCAGCTAGACTGCAGAGTCACATTTTAATTTAGTCTTTTTTTTTTAATTGGTACCATTCAAAAGGATGCAGTTACCTATTGGTACAGAATATTTACAATGGACATCAAATATATAATATTTATATATAATATTTAAATATAACCCTGTTCTAGCTTTTTTTGTATTTTATATTTCACTTTGTATACTTTATGCACAGTCACTGTTTCTTTCTTTCTTTCTTTCTTTTATTTATCAGGGTTCTTACACATTTTGACCAGTGGATTCCATGACTTTTCCATGACTTTTCCATGACTTTTTCATGACTTTCCACCAAATTTTCATGACCAAACTGAAAATCTCGGTATAAACATGAACATTTTCGAAAATGTTGCGTATTGAGAGCGTACGCCGGCTTATATTTCGAGCGTCTTTCTTTAAGAAACATGTACATTATTTCAAACTCGGCGTAAATGAACACGTGATAATAACAAATTTCCATGACTTTTCCAAAACTTTTAGGATTTAAGTTTTTTTCCATGACTTTTCCAGGCCTGGAAATGACCATTTTGAAATTCCATGACTTTTCCAGGTTTTCCATGACCGTACGAACCCTGATTTATATTTTATTCCCGTGTGTTTAGTTTATTGGTGCTACTGTGTCGACAAATTTAATAAAGTATATTTCTATTTCTTCTGTTCGGGGTTCGTACACATGTTGACAAATGGATGTCCATGACTTTTAACCAAATTTCCATGATCAAACATTTAGTGAAATCTGTGCATAGACGAGTATATTATTGCCAATGGGACAAAAGTTTGATGAAAATAATACACATGCATATAAATGTTTATTGCTTTAATCAAACTGCGTGAATGAAAATGTGTCTAGAGAATCACTATATAAAATAAATGGTTATTATTATTATTATTATTATTATAATAATAAATGAATTTAACAAATGTCTATGACTTTTCCAGAACTTTGGGAAATGTAATTTTTTTAAGGACTTTTCCAGTCATAACTTATCCAGGTTTGCCATGACTGTACGAACCCGACTAGAAACATGTGCATCATGTCTGGGTTCACATTTGACGGAGTTACAACTCTAAGAATTATGATGTTATGATTTTTCCTTATACTGCCTTCCCCTTGTCCCTTTCAACTCACTCAGAATTTCCCGCTGTGCCTCCCTAACCCAGGGAGACGCACCTCCCCGGTTTACAGCTTTGGGGCGCTCGGTGCAAGGCTCTGACAGCTTTATGACAAAGTGAGACTTTTATTGCTAAAAACCACTGCAGCCATTTAAGAGCGATGGCTTTGAAGTAAACCGCCTTCCCCTTGGGGAGCGACAGATCCCGAGAACGCCGGCCCGCACTTACCTGCACCGAGGAGCTAATTTCAGCGGCGAAGCCTCCGGTGATCGGCGCTTCGTGGCTGATGAGCAAGCGTCCGGTTTTCACCACCGACTGAAAAACAAAGACACGGCGATGATCAAAGAAAAGTTTGGCGTTCCCACATTTTTCATCGCTTCAAAGCAGCGGCGCCTATAAATTATGCGGCTGACATTATCCGCAAAAGATAAAAACAGGGCAAGTGGGGCCAATTCATGCACATCAAGGAGTTCAGACTGGAGGTTGTTGGCGGCGCCTGCACCGCTCAGCTGAGCGTCACTCAAATGTATTCTCACATTCTGACAGCTACCTGGGACCAGTTGCCCAATAAGAACGGCTGCTGTTATTATCTGCATGCTACCCACAGGCTGCATGCACTATCTGTGCAATATTGTCATTTGTGTGCCTTATTCTTAATACCATATTGTGTGATTTATTTGTAAACTGTGACTTATTTGTATTTCTTTCTTTCTTACCTTGTAATTTTGTTTAGTTGGAGGACCCAGCAATATAAGCTTTTCATTGTACACATAACTTGTTATAGGTCAGGGTTCTTACACATTTTGACCAATGGATTTCCAGGACTTTTCCATGACTTTTCCATGACTTTAAACCAAATGTTCATGACCAAACTGAAATCTCGGTAAAAAATACGAACAATTTAGAACATTTTGTGTATTGAGAGCGTACGCCGGCTTATATTTTGAGCATCTTTTTTTTTTTTTTATATATTAATTATTTCAAACTCGGTGTGATGACAAATTTCCTTGACTTTTCCAAAACTTTTAGGATTTAAGTTTTCTTCCATGACTATTCCAGGCCTGGAAATGACCTTTTTAAAATTCCATGACTTTTCCAGGTTTTCCATGACCGTACGAACCCTGATATGTGCACAACATTAAAATATCTTGAATCTTGAAGCATGTCTGGCTGTGTCGCTGTGTGTGTGTGTGTGTGTACATGTGTGTGTGTGTGTGCATTTATAAAATGGATCCGAAGAGTATGCGTTGGAGCGCTGATGTCGGCGCCAACGGGACAATCATGGACATTAGAGGTCTCAACCTCCCAGGCATTTTGCATTTGGCTTTTCTGCAACGTGCCATTACAGCAGGAGGATGCCTCTCGCTGCTCCGCCCGTTATCTACCGCAGCACGAAACCAATACGGGGCTATAATCTCATCCACTTGCCACCGGTCCAGACCAAGGCTATGTCTGCTCCGTGCAACTTCAGCAAGCCTCTCCTCTCCTCTGGACAGTTGTTGGATTTCGAGTCGTTCCCAGCAATAAATTGGGTAAACACCTCGTGAACTCAAATTAGAATTATTCCGATAGCGATGTACCTACGATGTAATTCCGTGGCGGATGTATAATATGCTGGAATAACGGCTCTAAAGCACACAGCGGGGTACACATGGGGTCGCCCTGCATGCACTGAAGCCTAACCCACTGAAAACACGCATCGCATGGCAATAAGACACGGGAGATCCGGCCAGACATTGTCTCTGCTCCGACAGGACCACATGGAACATGTTGACATTGCTGAGATTCCCGGGTTTGGCCGAGAGGAACAACATACAAGCTCGACACACCACCATCACACACACACACACACACACCGAGTCGGCACCGTGTCACTCCAGGGAACCAATACTTGATGCAATGAAAGCCCGTTGTTTGGCTGTCATACATTTCATTTACTCCGCATGCCTCTAGCGCCGTGGGTCTGACATGGATGTTATTGTTTTTAAATAACTTTTTATTTTGCATTTTCAACAAAACAGAGTAATCTGTGACATCCAAATAAAAAAGACAACAAAACAAACAGCACACATCAGAGAGAGAGAGAGAGAGAGACAGAGACAGAGAGAGAGACACACACACACACACACACACTTGACATAGTTCTCCCTTATTTTATTTTGTGAGTCTTCTTGTTAGTACTTGACAACGTCTACGAGTACTCATTATAAATTGTTTGTGCAACCATTTGAAAGCGTAAATATTGGACACACATTGTGTGTGTAATCTTGTGTTTTTTGGATTTGTTTTATGAAGTCTGCCTCTCGGGACGACGGATGAAAAACAGCCTCTTGGCACATTTACATGTTTTTATTTTTATTAATGTCTCTTATCAAATAAACCAACAACTAAAAAGCCAACATGCATCTCCCTCTCTCTCTTCCACCAGAGATCCTTAAAGGGTTTTATTACTCGTGTCCGTTTGCAGGAGCTGACCAGTTGAGGTGAATGAGTTCAGTGTGCAAAATAAAAAAAAATAAAAAAGAAGAGAAAATCACTGATTACATGACACCTTGTTCAGGAATGTGGATGTTAACATCAACACTGGAAGACAACGGCGGCGGCTGACACTCGGCGAGCAGCGAGGAGGAATCGAGCGAGGGGTTGAGAGCAGGGCGATGTCTCGATATGACATGTTGCCACGGCGCCATGACTCATCCAGGTGGGGCGCTGGCCCCGGTGATGAACTCAGTCCTCATCTCGCTGCATCGGGGTCGCGTTCTTTAGAAGCTCGACCCACGAGGAGCCCGCCATCGTTTGGACCGCGCGGGTTGAGTTTCAGACTCTTTGGGGCCTGGGGAACGCTTGTGAACCAGTTAATGGACTCGACCCAAAAGCCAGCTGCTTAAACCAGAGTGACAGTCTCTGGCACGAGTAGGGAGGCTCCGTGGTGAACCTTAAAGAGTCTGAACATGCATGTCCTTACGCATAACTCCAGATATTCGGGGGGGGTTTAAGGACGTGCAGTGGAACGTTTGATGCTTGTGGAAATGTTCAATAAAAAAAAGACATTTCCTCACTCTTATAATGACATCCGATGCATTGAATCGATTGCTACGGTAAACGTGCCGAGTTCAACTACACGCAAGAAATAAAAGAAAAGATGCACTCGCACAAGACTTGTTGCATCTCTGACAAGAGACTAACTTCTACAAGTTCAAAGTGGCTGCACCTTTAACCCTCCTGTTACTTCACATTTACTAACATATTTTACCCTCAATTTGACCCCAGCAATTAAAACCTCCAGAAAATTATTAGAATTCATATTGTTTCCCAAGTTTAAGTGTGAGGTACTTTATGTTTGTTTGTTGACTACCTAAATAGCCCTTTACATATATAAAATAGTTGATATTTCTTATATGTTTAACAGTGAAAAACAGCCTGGGGTTAAATTGACCCCAAAGAACATTGCCGTTAAACATTGAATGGGGTCAAATTGACCCTAAAAGGTAACAAGAGGGTTAAACCCAGTCGCCTGAGGGCTCGATCACACCAGACGCGCCTCTCAAAACCGTGCCGCCCGAAAAACCATCGACTCCCTACGGTACGGCCTTTCAGACGCGCATTTTAAACGCCGCGCGGCGCGTTTTTCTTGCGTTTTTCAGGCGCGGTTAAAAGTTTAAAATATTCTCAACTTCAAGCGAGAGGCTTGCCGCTCATCAACGTCACACTCGGCCAAGGCAGCCAATCGGATCAAGCAGGAGGCGGGCTCTCCTTACGGTTTTCCCGACGAGAACCTCATGTTAGCGGTATTTAATTAGGAAGAGCTTTATCATTCTAAATCTAAACACGACTCAAACCGACTCCCGCTCGGCCGGAAGTGCAACTGAAAGCCTCGCCATCGAGACACAATTCGCAGAATAGATGGTGGTATTCGCCTTAAATTTTCGCCTTATTCCTTTCTTCTTTTTAAATATCTTGAACCCCAAATCAACGGTTGGTTGCGCACGCAGGTCCGCTCCACCGGCGCAGAAGTACATTGGTCACCGTACGGAGAAGATCCATTAGATGCATCCAAGGAGAGAAATGATGCGTCTGGAGGGAGAACAGAAGAGTTACAGACGTCGTGAATCTTCCAATGCAACCTCGTATGCAAGAACAGGGTTCTTACACATTTTGACCGATGGATTTCCATGACTTTAAACCAAATTTCCATGACCAAATTTGAAATCTTGGTAAAAACATGAAACATTTAGAACATTTTACGTATTAAGAGCGTACGCCGGCTTATATTTTGAGCGTTTTTCTTTAAAAAAACATTAATTATTTCAAACTCGGTGTAAATGAACATGTGATTACAATAAATCTCCATGACTTTTTCCCAAACTTTTGTGATTTAAGTTTTTTCCATGACTTTTCCAGGCCTGGAAATGACCATTTTATAATTCCATGGCTTTTCCAGGTTTTCCATGACCGTACGAACCCTGCAAGAAAGTAGACGAGTCGACTCTTTTTCTGGAGGAAACTTCGATGCTGCGGCCGACGGACCTCACGTGACCTCAGGTGCTGAGCTGTCACTCGCCCCAAGACATACACACTCTCGCACACACACACACACACACACAAGTGCAGATGTGCACACAGACCACGCAGCCACACACGCACGTGTGCGCGTTCCCGAGAGCAGACCCACAAAGCCTTTCATACATGGCGCCCTGGGGATTGATTGATTTACATGTTCTGATGGCGACAGCGAGTTACTTTCACAGGTCGCTCCCTGCCGCTGATGCTCTTTTGGTATTTTGGCATTGAAGTGTCACCTTAGCAGAAAAAGGAAGACGCACACAAAACCAGTATATAACATAGAAAAACACTGATTCATTGTAGACTGAGGGATGAGAAGTGAATAAAAACAGTCCATAATTCAGGCTAAACTGGGCTGCGGTGCCGAGTCCCATAATGTCCTTTAAACACACACACACACACACACACACACACACACACACACACACACGACTCTTTCCAGGATAAGTTGCCAGCACTTATTTGTTGGAGATGTATTTTTAGACACCAAATAGGAGAACAAATAAAAAATAGCTGTGATGACAAAATCTAAATCTGCTCGTACCATATAGGTGCACACACACACACACACGGCTGTAAGTGTGTGTGTGTGGGGGGGGTCACAGTGCTGCGAGGGAAGCGGCAGTGGGAGGAAACACAAACACTCACTTACTCACTCGCTGCCATACAGTCACTCGCTCTCTCTCCCCCCGCTCCCACGACAGAGGGAAGGAAAGTGAGAACCAGTGACCGAAAAAAGAGAGGATGAAAGAGCGGAGGGGAGCAGGAAGGGCAGAGCAGCCGGGGCTCTGGGCGGAGGGCCAAGTCCTCCTCCAGAGGAGCCGGGACGCCAGAGGAGACCTCAGACAGAAATAACTCCCAACATCCCATAAAGTCCCATTAAAACCAATTCATCTCAATTACTCCCCGTCACACACACACACACACACACACACACACACACACACACACTCTACCTTTATGCCCTGCAGCCACAGCGCACCACTGACTGCGTCGCTGTGTACACAGAGACGCACGACTGCTGCTGCACACACTCCGGCGTGGTGACAGCTCTGCAGCAGACGGTAAAATCATTAAATTACGTTTGAAATGTCACATAAAGTGGTCCCGCGCACGTAAAAGTGAAGTATGACAACATATGTGAGGCACACACACACACACACACACACACACACACACACACACACACACACACACACACACACACACACACACACACACACACACACACACACACACACACACACACACACACACACACACACACACACACACACACACACACACACACACACACACACACACACACACACACACAGTGGTGATACGCGAGTTGACCCCGCGTGTCGGGCGGATTCAGGGAGAACATTTTACAGGTTTGGGGGCGTTTTTTCTTTTCTCTTTACTATTACTTATACAGGGTTCTTACACATGTTGACCGATGGATTTCCAGGACTTTAAACCAAATTTCCGTGACAAAACTAAAATCTCTGTATAAACATGTACATTTGAGAAAATGTTGCATATTGAGACTAGAGCGTACGCCGGCTTATATTTTGAGAGTCTTTCCTTTCATATATTCATTATTTCAAACTCGGCCTAAATGAACACGTGATTATAACACATTTCCATGACTTTTCCAAAACTTTTATGATTTCCTTTTTTTTCCTCCATGACTTTTCCAGGCCTGGAAATGATCATTTTAAAATTCCATGACTTTTCCAGGTT
Source organism: Liparis tanakae (assembly GCA_036178185.1). NCBI lineage: Eukaryota > Metazoa > Chordata > Actinopteri > Perciformes > Liparidae > Liparis > Liparis tanakae. The sequence continues at coordinate 17,469,156 of CM070092.1, forward strand.
TTCCATGACCGTACGAACCCTGCTTATAGTGCTATAAACTAAAGTCACGTGAAAAGTCTGTTGAAGTCTGATAAACGGTGAGAAATGGAACAAAAGAATAAAAAAGGAGCCAAATCAGCAGCTGCAACAGAGAAGAGGAGGCCAGAGTTACGAAAGGGTGACGCACTGCGCCCTCTGACACCCTCACAGGGTGCAAGGGTGTGTGCGTGTGCGTGTGTGTGTGTGTGTGTGTGTGTTATGGAAATAAAAGCTAATACTTCGCATTACAGTAGTGCTTCATAGTGGTAGTAGAGTTGTAACAATACCGAAAATAGACCTTCGATAAGATACCTGCCATAAATATCCCGATACGATACTGGTATTTCTATTATCTATAATAGTAATATATAAACCGAAAATCGTCTTTGGGTACTTAGAAAAGCGCTATACAAATTGAAATTATTATTATATTATTATTGATGGTACTCGGCGACGTCGGCCTCGTGTCTGCATCCGACCAGATGAAGACATAGTTTGTAAATAACCCCTTAAAAAGGTTTATTGTTTTGTGTTTATTGCCTTATTTTGTATCCGCTCTGTTCGTTTTGATATATGCCTTTTTTATATTGTATTGCTTTAATGATTTTGTATATGTTTTAATCCACCTCCGCTTTGAGCTAAATTGGACTTTTATTTTGAAATGTTAAAAGGAAGCGCACCCTTATTTGATGTTAATTTAAAAACTTGACGGTACGGCTAAATGTCACGGACGGATGAGCATTTTATTTTAAGTTTTAGTAGTTTTAATGGTCCCGTATGAGGCCAACGCTCCCACGGCGGTGACGAGGTCATTTTCGTTTAAGAGTTGTGGTTGACGCTCACACTGCAAAGAAAGAAAAGTAAAAAAGGTTCACCAGCAGTAAGTCTCACGCCAAATGAAATACGGGGATCCGTTACACCTTCCACAAGTACGAGCAACTTCAGACGCCACCTTTTCCACTCGGGTCGATATCGACGGCGATGACCTCAATCTGCCCACGCCGCTGGCTCCTCGACCAACCCGCCCTCTCCAGTGGAAAAAACAACGTGCGGTCCAATCAAAAGTGCCTCTTTTTTTTTTTTGCTTCTGCCACTATCATCATCATCATTATTATTATTATTGCCATGTGGTACCGCAAATTGTCTTTGGCCCTCATCGACTCATGAGAAAAAAAGATTTTTTTTTTTAGCCCATTTTTAACCGTGTTTGGTAATTAATCTCATCTGCTTGATCGGTACGGGCGACCCCGGGGCGAGCGGCGCGGTGCGCCGGTCTGTGGTCGCCGCTGGCCCGTGGGCGCCAGACAACAACAGAACGGCCGCGGCAATATCAACAGCGCGTCCCGCTCCTCGGTGTCCATGATGTGCGATTCTTCACGGAGGTGTGGACCTGGCCGCCGTTCTCCAGTGACACCGGGAAGAATTTGAGAAATCTCCAGTGCCGGGCGGTGGAATGCGAGCGACTGGAAAAGAAGTCAGCGGCACAGACAGTCGAGGGGGGGGGGGGGGGGGGAGGATCCGAGGAGACGCGCCGGGGCGATCACTCGTCCTCGAAGAGTCGGGGTGAGCCACAAATGGGCTCCCTCGACCCCAAACCCTGATGTCCACATCTAATGTCGGCGAACGACTGGAAACCCGAGTGCCGTTTAAAGGTCGTTTTGGTCACGCAGTGTCGCTTCATGCCGTAGTGACACCGGGGGGGACCGGAGGAGGAGGAGCCGGACCCATCACGGGCCGGGAGAGGAGGAAAAACAACCATGAGTCATTTTCCACCATCGAAACGCTCCTGCACAACACATGACAGAGTTATGACACACACACACACACACATGCATAGGCCAAAAGGCATATGCCCCCCAGCCCTAGAAGCCCCCCCCCCCCCCCCCCCCCATGACTTCATCCTTTAACCTGGTCTGGTCCAAAGAGCTCAGTGTTATCCTAATTACAGTCGTGGGCTACAATAATAAGAACGCAGGCGGCGCGGCCCAGAATCGAACCGCTGGCCACTTTCTTCCCGGACATTTTTCTTTAGATTGTTTCCAGTGTGTGTGTGTGTGTGTGTGTGTGTGTGTGTGGGCCAAAGATATTAGGAGTGTTGTGGTGCGCCAGATACAGATACTGGCGTACTGGCGGAGTACCTTGCAGGTACTCCGCCAGTATCCCATCCTATCCAAGAGATATTGTTTCCTTTTAATTTCCAACATCCTACAGATGTGGAGTTCTCACTTTTCAGGCGTTGGACGTGCGACTGGCCGACTCCGACGCGCTCATGCCTAATTCAAACTTCTGCGGTGGAAAAAAAAAAAAAAGAAGCTTCTGCCGAGCCGCAGAGATGGATTTCACAACAACCGCCATCTTATTAATGCGAGGCAGAAGAGCTCCTCTTTGTCATCCGACTCGTCCATCATTTTCTTTCCAGTCCTGGATTCGTGCCGGAGACAAACTTGTGTGGATTTGGTGAATCTCGCCAGTCAAATAAACCAAAGAGCGCTGAACAAAAGGATCTGAAACCCACAGGTCCAAATCAAAAACAAATGACATGCCACCGCTGTGCTAGGATGCCCACCCAGAATGCATTGCACACAGCCGCAGGAAGGAGCATTAGACATTATGGTCACTCACCAATGAGCAGGGGACGGCTGGCCCTCAACTTAACTTCCTCTTCCCTCCGTGTCTGACTAGCTGCTCAGATCCTTCAGTGGTTCAACCGACACACACACACACACACACACACACACACACACACACACACACACACACACACACACACACACACACACACACACACACACACACACACACACACACACACACACACACACACACACACACACACACACACACACACACACACACACACACACACACAAAATGAATAAATATATATATATATTTTTTAATATATATATATATTTTTAATATATTTATTTGGATTTTACAAGTAAACAAGACAGGACTTTAAGGATAAAATACAAAAGGGAAAGGATAAATAAAAGGGTAAATAGTAACAAAAAAAAACTGACCAACATTTTTTTATAAAAAATAAATAGAAAAAAAACACAACAAATAACACATTCGCACATCACCAGTCGGACATAAGTACATCTTTAAGGTTACATCATCAAATCAAGTCAGCAGCGGTACCAGTGTTTAATCCGTCCATCCCGGAGGGGTCCACCATGTCCCAGACTGGTTTCCATATTTTAATCAAAATGTTGGAGGAGCGTGAAGTAACCGAGGAGCTGTCAGACGAGCTCCGATGAGTTCAGGCATCACACCGACACAAAACCAGGACTTTTTTATATTTATTCAGAATCAGATGCAACACTAAAAAGGCAAGGCAGGACATCTTTAAAACATTTAGATATTTTTTGATGAAATACCTCCTATAGTTTAATAGCAATCAATCCTCTCTGCTGGAATGAATGGACGGCAATGCAAGCTACTATAATTTGGAAGGAATGTCGACACTGGGTTGGGTTTTTTAGGTGGCTTGAAAATCAAAAGATCGTATTTCATGTTTCATACTCGTTTAGTTTTTTTTTAATTCACAGACTGCACTGATTAAAGTAACGAGTCATTCTCTCAGGTGTCCGTCTTCATTGCTTTAACAAATCGCGTTGTTCCGATGGGGTCGTCTCACATAATTGCATAATTCTTGCAGTATAACAACAAACAGGAAACAATACAAATCGGATCAGACACTAGGCTTAAAACTCATCTTGCTTGCCATGGCTGCGGTCCAGAAGGTTCTGCCGTTGCCGTGATCTTGTTCGAATAACAGTCTACATTTCAGTGAAAACCAGATTTGGGCGGTCCGAGGTCATCATCTGGACGCCACCTGTTGGTAGCCATAATTAGCCGCTCTAAACCAATATCATAATAGCAAAGCTTAAGGCTCTTCTTTCTTTCTGGGAAATGAGGGAGAAAAAGAAATAACGGACAGGCAGTGATTCCAACTGTGTGCCCGTCAATGCAACGGTCCGAGCGGAGCGGTGCCGGGAAGCGGGAAGCGGGAGGAGGCGCGGCGATGTCGCCAGGGCCAGATTATGTCACGGGCCGCCGGCGTTAGCTTCCCTGAAGGGAGCGAGAGCCGGATCCCCGCTGGCCGGGCACAATCGGTGAACAAGTTCAGAAGTTGTGCGTTTCAGCCGCGGGAGTGTCGTCGCGTTTCCACGCGGCCGTTCAGAAACCCGGTTTCTCTGGAGAAGCTCCACATGTTGTCGTAATTCGACGCGATGGGAGCTGAGACACGATGATAATTACATCGCTATACGGTCGACGGCAAAGCAGAGAGGAAGGTATCCAGAGACTTTTCTCTGGCTTCTTAATCAGGGCAACAATTATTAGATTTTTGAAATCAAACTTGACCAATTGACAACAAAAGTAATGCTTCACGTCGTGGAAACGGAGCTGGCATCATAAGTTACTCTGCAAAACTCTCGAGGTTTAACATTACGAAATTGGGGAAATCGTAAAAAAACAAAAAAAACCTGGTAGATTATTTTTTTTAAAGGCAAATTTATCATCAATTTTAAAAGCCCATAAACTTAAATAAATAATGTTTACGCTTGTATATAAAATTCTCAAAAACTCATGCGGCGAGCTTTAGCAGAGTGAGGTTGGGGGTCAAATTCATCACGGTTGTTGGACCACTTTATGTAAAATTATGGTTTCTTTTTCATTGTCAACAGATTGTTTCCATCTGAGAACGCCGGAATCAGTTTTTTACACAAATACAGACGATCAAATATGTTCCGAAGTGCCATCTTGTTAAAGTTCCAAATGCTTTGGTCGTAAATGTTCGGCTCGTTACGCCGGAATCCCTTACTGGCAACCTGGTGTGACGGATGCTCCGCCGCGTATCCTTATGGCGGTCGGCGATAAACGATCGCAGCCGCGGCCGGAGAGGCTAAAGCGACGGGTTGACCTCGACGTGGAGCGCGAGGCGCCGGCCGCTTCCCCCTCAGCGCACGGCAAACGAACACGGCGCCGCGCTCCGTGTCCGGCCCGACTCCCGCCGAGCGCTCTGTTTGCCAGCCGTCTGGGGCTCGGACGCACACGCGCACACGCACACACACACACACACACACATTACGGCTCGGACCCATTAGGAGAAAGTGAGCGGGTCGAGCGGAGCCGTGATAAGGTGGTCTTATCTGTGTCAACAGACTCCAGAGCACTCCGAACATGCAGACGGTGCAACCGGCATCGCTTCCAAGAATCGGAACAAATGCTGCCCCCCCCGCCCCCCCCCATTAAATCCTGCCTTCGCTTGTGACTTTTGACAGAAACGTTTCTCGCACGCTTGTAAGAACTTTACGTTCCGGTGCACTTGTGTCCCGACGAGCCTCCTCCCTCCTTCTGCGTGCGTGCGTGCGTGTGCGTGCGCGTTTCTTTGGGCGGGGGAGGGGGGAGTTGAACAGGTTCAGCTAAAAATTAGTTGAATTACGGCGCAGGCTGAGATCCAGGCGGCACCGCGGGCCAAGAGCACTTCTAAATAGAGGGGGAAAGTGTAAGCACATTTAAAAAACGGGGAGGACGACGAGCCGGAGCGGCGTCGGAGCGGCCGCCGGGGACCCGACCGCCGCTCCCTAACATCCACACGCGGGAGTTGGGTCCGAAAATCGAGATGTCCGAGTGTCAGACCTTTTACGCCGCCTCAGACTCGGACCTCTTTTAAGACTGGCCTAAAAACCCTTTTATTCAGGAAGGCATTTTTTTTTTTTTACCTTGAGTTAATTTATTGTCAGCTATTCCTTTTTTTTTTTATGGGTTGCTTTTAACTACGTTTTAATCGATTTTTTTTTTCTTTTCTATCTGTGGCTTCTTGAAGGACCAGGGCGATAAAAATATAATGCATTATTATTATTATTATTATTATTACGCCGCCCCGACGTGACATGGACAGGTATTTAACTGAAACGCTGCAAAGCGGCGGTTGTTTAAGAGCGTGGCGGCGTTTGTTTGATTACGTTTGTTTGATTACGTTTGTTTGATTGCGTCATTGACGCGCCGTGGCGTAGGGACGCGATCCGAGATGTTCGTCATCCACCTCCTCGAGCCTTCGGGGGAAGAGCGTTCCATACGCGAGACAGATCTTTTGATTGTTTATGACTATAAAGATCTTTTATGGGCGCAGATGGGACTTGCAAACTCTCAGGCTAGCACAGACTCGCTCGGAGAACGTGCTCCAACTTTCTTTCTGCGACTCTAAAGTAACAATATCTGAGTCCAATAACACGGAGAGTGAAAAAGGCAGAGATTAAAAAAATAAAAAGACAAGAGTGAGCTTTGTGCTTCGTGAGTAACTAAGAGATACCGACACAACACAGGATATAAAACGGATTATTTTTACCACTCTTAACAGAAACAGACACTTTTATAATAAGTATAAGGGTCGTAAAGTTGAACCTTTAACTACATCGTAGTAATAAAAACAAACAAAAGTACGCTTTTCAATTCTCTATTGCAAGGTTGTTGCACAATAATTCACAAACGCAGTGATTGTACTTCACATTAAGCAAAATATGAATCAAGATGGATTAAGAGTCGTCCCCTTGTCGTGCGTGGACCCTTTTAGGACCTCACTACCAAGAGAACGCTGTAATGCAACGTACAAATGTATAACCGATGACTAAACTATATCTATTAGTGGGATGCAGCAGCTTACGTGCACAAGATTACACTTTGATTAAACTTATTATGGTTGCAGTCTCAACAATGAGGTTAATTAAACACATTGCATAACTACTTCATGTATGCCGTCAGCGCAGTTATCAGCATGCGTCAGAAATCCATTTCGGCAAATGAAATTAAAAAAAAAAAATTCTAAAAGAAATGCTGAAACGGAAATGATGGGAAAGCATCGTACATTAACAAACTATGCTGATTATTCTCTTTTGCCAGTAACATTTTAAGTGAACTCGTCCGTGATGGAAACCAAATGTATTCATCAGATCATGATTATCGACTTGGATTTTCATCAAAAGCTTTAAAATTGAGAATTGGGTTGGTGAAGTTTTAAAGCCCCGGTGTGAGCAACAGAAGGGAAGGACCTTCTCACGAGATGAATTCACTATCACCGAATCTCGAATTAAAAAAAAATTAAAGCAATAGATAAGTTGCCGTCCCTGTAAATTACATTTTAAAGTTTAACAACATTTTCCATCCATAAACGTTGCATTAAAGAAAGAAAGGAAATACATTTATACTTTTATTAATCCCCGTAGGTAAATCCTTCTCCTTGGTTATTAAGGAGCAGTGAAGCGCCGGGGGAGCAACTGGGGGTTCAGGGTCTTGCTCGAGGACACTTCAACATGAACTATGACACATCGGGGATCCAACCGGGGACCTCGAGGCTACAGTACGACCATTCTGTGAGCGACAGCCGACCCAGATTACCGCCCTCTACTGGAGAGCGCTGGTACAGGAGGCCGACGCACATTTCCATTCTAAAATGCCAAGTCATCAGGACACATGTCAAGATATGACAAAGCAGTTTTACAGCCCGTTTGTGTTTTATTTACAGATGCAGACAATTCTGCATTAGTACATCGAGTTTTACGAGGAACAAGATGTGACCGTGTGGAACGGCACGGCAAAACAAAAGGATCCACACATGGGGTGGACACGATCCATTTCCTTTGAAAGGAGCTGACACGAATTAGAGGCACGACTACAAATATGGATTTACAGACGCGTCGCTTGGCATACATTTGTGTTTTACGAGTTACGCAGCTTGACATTAAATTCCATTTTTATATCGAAAGCGTTCTTCGGAAGCTCAGCATGGCCTATTACACAAACTAAGCTCTTTAAAAAAAACACGAGCGACACAAGTGAGGAATGCCAAGCTGATGGGATTAATCACAAACGCCCAAACTACTGAGGGAACCTTGTGTGGCCGACTTTTGGGCAAAGAGCAGCTGCCTTGAGACATCGGATCATTCGCTAGGTGAGGCCTACTTTGGCACACTCATCCCCAGGACCCTTTTCAGAATATATGCTACATGGGTTTCATTCAAATTAATATGAACTATTAACGTGATTTTGAAAAATATATATATTTCCAAAAAAAGGTTGGAAATTCCGCCACAAGCCTCTGGGGAGTAAAAACATGCTAAAATTTGGCTTTGATTTGCTCTTTAAGATGGTAAATGGACTGTACTTGTGTATCGCATTTCTAATCTTCCGACCACTTGAAGCTCTTTGACACGACTCGCCATCACCCAACCAGTCACAACACATTCATACATTGATGGGAGGAGCTACTATGATGGGAGGAGCTACAATGCAAGGTGCCTCCTGATCATTAGGACTAACTAGTCATGCACACACACACATTACAGGAAGAGCAAATCTGGGTTTAATGTCTTAGACATGGTCTCAAACCTCCGATCCTTTGATTGAAGGACGAACCCCTCTACAGACGTCGTGAAGCGCACATGACTTGGAGCCCTTCTGCGGGGTTTCATCGGCCAACTGAGGCCAGTGGGTTTGTCTTTTACAGGCACCGTTTTTAAAAAGGGCTTTAAAGGGCAGGTGTGCTTGCTGGTGGACACGGCAGTCGAGAAGCTACTGTAGCTGGAGAACCGCTGAGGGGAAAATAAGAAGCTTTCCAGTTTTTTTTTCAAGGCCTAGCGGAACCAGTGTGTGTGGTGCGGTGGGAAATGCCGTCTCCAGGGCCAAATAACCCAATGACGGTATGAGAGACGGGCCCTGGGTGAGCCACGCTGATACTTCACAGGCTGCATCTGGAATGTGGGGAAGAAAATACCCGAGAATGAGGCTGAATCAGCAACGACGGGCTGAACCAATAACGAGAGCAGAGATGTTTTCGTACTCTTACAAACGCCGGCGGGACACACACGGTACGAGCGGACGGAAATGTTGACGAGCCGGCCGTCTGATCAACAGACCGTCGAACAACAGGAAGTGATGCAGACCACTCAGTGAGTCCAGAAGCTCTCACGGGGACTCGGTCCAAACACGCATCATCTACATCCGAGACATTGGTCTGGCAGAGGTAAACCGGCCATTTCGTCCATCCCATAAAGAACATTTTAAGACCATTGCATTTCCTGGATCGCTCGGCTCTAGACGGCAGGGCAAAAGAAGAAAAAACGCTCACATTTTTACAGCAATTTCTGCCCAGGACTCCCTTGAACGGGAGGGCTGAATATATTTAGATCCAAGTATAGCTGGAGGCTGCCAGGAGGGATTCTTCAGGAAGCAGAACGATGGCAGAGCGCTGCCGTAATGATCTCCCATGCTGAAAGACCATCATTCATTTTACACACAAACAGTGCTTATGGAATTTTAATTTTAATTTGAATTGTCTGCCAGCAGCCGCGCGTGTGTGTGTCTTTGTGCGTGTGTGAGGCCCAACTCCCCATCTGCATCTGACGGAGAGTTAATAAGCGGGATGAAGAACTTAACCCTCCTGTTACCTTAACATTTACTAACATCTTTTAACGTTTTCGTACCCAGCAGTTAAAACCTCCAGAAAATGATTAGAATTAATATTGTTACCCAAGTTTAAGTGTGAGGTACTTCATATTTGTTTGTTGACAATCTAAATAGACCTTTAAATAAATAAAAATGTATGTTTTAAACGGTGAAAAACAGCCTAGGGTCAAATTGTACACGACATTGAAAACATATCAAGTGAATTGGATTTTTTTCCCAGTTGTCCCCAATAAATAAGGAAAAGTCATGAAAAATGAATAATAAAAAAATTATGTTAATCATTTTTTTTTTTAGAGACGTCAAACATTGAATGGGATCAAAATGACCCCAAAGTAACAGGAGGGTTAAAACATTTTTTTTTTTTACAGAAGACGTGCTTACCGGAAAAAAAGACTTAACACCAGGTGTCCAACCTTTTGGTTTAAGAAGTTGACACAGCGGTTAGGCTCCTCCCTTTCTGCCGCTCAGAATAGCTCCGAGTATACATCCATCAGAAGATATTCACCTTGACAAAAGGCTCCAGAAGCTCCTTATGTACTCACCCAGAAGGCATGTCGGCTGCACTAAGAGTTATACACCTACGCCTGCTATGACATGCAGAGATGAGCATCTCCTGGCAGGACTCTGATGAATTACGGTCCGCTATTATCACTGATGAGAACAGGCTTGGCCTATATTGAGCTACGACACGGCCGAGAAATACTAACATGCCGACAACTGACGACCCCGACGCACGCATACTTCAGTAATGAGACGACGCTGAGCGGCGACGGGCACAAACACAAGATCAAAGCCGCATTAGACCCGTTGGTGGTGCATATGGATACTCCACCTGGAGGAGTTGTGCATGGTGGGTTGCTGGATGACAAAGCACCGACGGTCTGAGCATCGGCTGCAGCAACAGAACCAACCAGGTGGCACGTCAGCCATTGTATGAACACGTCCGTCTACAGTCGGTGGAGTGTGAACAGAACGTGTCCCGAGGCATCACAAATACACTGGATGAATAAAGCAGATTGCAACGTACAAGTATTTCATCTGCCAACTATTTTCCCCGTTGACCGTGTCATTGATTAAATTAGCTCGTTCGTCCAAAACAAGAAGGTATTCTATTTTAAAATATATGAAAACGGATCCTGAGGTAATCTGAACATTTGAAGAGCTGGAAGTAAAAAAAAATTAATAAAAATGTTGCATGATAATCCACACAGCAAATTGATCCTCAACACAATCTGTTTTGTATTCTCATTTCTGTCCATCAATTGAATAATTGCCAGGGTTCTTACACATTTTGACCAATGGATTTCCAGGACTTTAAACCAAATTTCCATGACCAAACTGAAATCTCGGTATAAACATGAACAATGTGGCGTATTGAGAGCGTAATCCGTCTTATTTTTTTTATTATTTATTTATATATATATATATATATATATATATATATATATATATATATATATATATATATATATATATATATATATATATATATATATATATAAATATTTTAAACGTCTTTCTTTAAAAAAAACATTAATTAAACATTAATTATTTCAAACTCGGCCTAAATAAACATGTGATTATAACACATTTCCATGACTTTTCCAAACATTTTATGATTTAAGTTTTTTTCCATGACTTTTCCAGGCCTGGAAATGACCATTTCAAAATTCCATGACTTTTCCAGGTTTTTCATGACCCTGAAATGTTTCTGATCCAAATTGTTCCACCATATTGTAAACATGAACCTGAAAGCCCAAAACGAACCCTCCTGTAACCGGTAACGCGCGTGGATTGATTCCTAAGGCGTCAGCCGCACAGGCGAAGTTGATGCCAAAGCGTTGCACGGGAACAATGGCAGACCTGTCTGCCTCTGCACTCCAGCGGTGAGCTCAGCGCGTTGCTTTCAGCACCTTCAGCGCCTCAAAGGAACGGAACCGCCTCTCGATTCCTTGAGCGTCAAACCGCTGTGGAGTCGGACGGCTCTCTCTGTGTCGACACGTCGACCCCTGGAAGCTCGACGGCACCGAGCGGCCGCGTCGGTTTTCATTCAGACGAACGCTCGCCCGGATGCCCGTCGATACACTTCGGATTAATTAAAGAGATAACCTTCCTTAAAGTGTAGCCCTGTGCATTAGCTCGGGACGACTTACCCTGGCATCGATTGGAGCTCGGTGAAAATGTCTCGTTTCTCTGCTCAGACAAAAAGGTGTGTGGGCGGGGGACTAAACACCCTGGTGGGATATCAGCTTAATGCAACAGTGACTTAACTGCCAAAAAATAGTGAAAGAACACACGGGATGTGAGTGAGTCCATGTGTGTGTGTGTGTGTGTAGAAAGTGGTTTGTGTGTTTGACATGCACGGCCGTTCAAGAGGGCATTTGGTTGGAGGAAACGACGAGGAGAGATGTTGTTGACAAGCCCGAGGTGGCCGGCTGGCGTCGGGCCCACTGAGCAGCACATAAACACGCTATTCAATTTCATGGCAGTGGTTTTAATGGGGGAACTACAAGGGAGAAGAAGAAGAAAAAAAAAAAAAAATGAAATCACCCACAGTCACTCGAGACGTCCCCTCTCGGAGAAAACAATCTGGAGACTCGGAGTCCCTCGGCGGCGGCGGCGCGGTACTAGTCGAGACTCGGCCGTCCGTTCCAACCGTCTCCCTCTTAAATTACTGCCCTCCCGCCGCAATTTTATCCTGCGCTGTAAATGCTGGTTATACGATTTGCTTGGCAGCCGGCGCGGCGTGGTGCTGCCAGACGGCGTCTGTAGGTTTCACCGGAGGAGCGCGAGGATTGGACTTGACAGAATGTGACACATTTGCGGGCCATTGCAAACAAAAAAAAGAAGAAGAAGAAGAAGAAGAAGAAAAAAGCGCCGTCTTTTGAGTGGAGAGGATGTATATGTGACTGTGAAGCTCCTCGACGATTGGTTTGGTTTTCATATACAAATAACTTTTTTTCAAAACGCCAGACATCCGCCTGCTGTTTTTTAGTCTACTCGCCAGTGGGGACCAGGAGAGACGCCGCCATTCCCCCCCAAAGTGTCCCGCTTTGTGCTCCTTCCACCCTATCAAACATAAATAAAGGAGGACTAACCACTGGAAACTCTCTTTAATCCCCCCGCCTCAAATTAAATGTTTTGTTTTGGTGAGTGCCATAGCGTGCATCAAGCCGAGGAGACATAAACTAGGTGTCAAGTCTTACCAGCAGTGGAAGGAATCTGGTTTCAAGCGCCGCAGAGAACCACAGAGTCCTGCCTCGGAACCACAAGAAAAGTCTTCCAATCAACAACAGCTGCCCCATGGCAACATTAATTACACCAAATCAGGATTTTATTGATCTCTGGGGGTCTAATGGCCGAACATGGCGACACAGTATGTGACTAAACCCTCACAGTGACAAAAACACGTTGCTGTCATCGCTTGTTTCTAACCCTCTGGGGTCTTTTTAATCAAAGATGTTTTTTTTTATTTAAATAAAAGTGTTGGTCTTTCGCTTTACTGTCACCAAACGTGAGAGGACCGGAGATAAAAATGGAACTGAGATACTACTTCATACTACAGATCAAGCATCATGGGATTCATGCAAATGAACATTACAATCATTTTTGTTTTTAAACTAAAATATTTACTATATTTTTTTTATATTTATTTTTTTAATATATATATATATATATATATATATATATATATATACACACACACACACACACACACATATACACAAATAAATAACTATAGATATTATATACACAAATAAATAACTATATATATATATATATATATATATATATATATATATATATATATATATATATATACACACACACAATATATTTAAATACATATATATTTAAATAAATATATACAGCATATATATAAATGTATATTTAAATAAATAAATATATATTCGTCTGATTTTTAAGAACAGTTTTCCAAACAAGAACAGAATAAGTCCTGAATATATAAAAACAAACCATTTACTGGCTATAAACGTCAGAGTTCTTCCGAAGCGTAACATAGGTGGGTTAGTGGTATCATTAGTTAGTTTGACACTACATATTGACGGCCACACGATTCCACACATCACGCTGGAGGGCGGAGCTCCGCTCATCACGCATGTTCTCGTGGGAAAGAGGACACGGAAGTAGACCGTCTACAGACTGCGGCAACATCCAAACCGTATTTCTCTGCCGTTTTATCCAGATACACGAGTCAACCGTTGAGTAAACACCGTAAGACGCGCCGCCTCCAGGGGGTTAAACATGCAACAGTAAGAATTTAAAAAGTCAAAGACTCTGAGCCTTTCTTGGATGCTTTGGTGCTGAGGCGGCAGTGTTTGTGATTGCGTGTTCTTCCTACCTTACAAACGGTTTCCACGTCCCAGGGCAGGATGGTCTGGAGGTCGATGATCTCGCAAGACACTCCCAGTTTCTCCTGAGCCATGTTGGCCACCTCCCTCATCACGTGGATCTAAATGGAAGAAGAGAATACCGTTATATTTAAGGATTTCATGCAACATTTAATGTGCATTAAATGCATTTTCGATTATAATAGTGATGGATGACCTCTAGATGCTGCAGAGCTGTGACATTTATTAGAGTCAAAATGCCCAAAACACAAACAAGCAATTATGTAGTTGTGCCCTGAATGACATGCAGAATTGTGCATAATAAATAGATACTAAATAATTTTGACTGTTAAAAAAAAAAAAGATATAAAATCATGCTGTTCAAATTGGTACGCCGTAACGTAACATGAGATACTTTTTAAATGCCTCCCAGGTACGCAGGGAGGACAAAAATAATAACCATAAAGCATCACTTTGTTATTGTGCTTGCTGCTGGGGAACGCATAGCCTGCTGCAGATTAGAGCTTAAAAAACTAAATAAACTAAGCTAAACATGGCATGCAAGTTATTCCCAGTATTAAATAGTTTGCGTCCTGGAGTTCATGAAGTCCATATTTACTGGCAGGCATTATTGTGGCTGCTAGAAAAGAACAATCAGCGAGATGAGTCCGAATCATGCAGCCAACACAAACTCAATAACTATGGATTTATCAGGGAGCGGTGCAGCCGGTGCATTATTTCCAGCTGATGAAGACGATCTTCATTGAGGCCGTTGAGGCTACGGGGGGAAAAGCCATCACAAAGTGCGGACTGGGCGCTCATCCTCTAACGCCGATCCGCGAAAGTTGTTTTCTTGACTCTCATCCGACGGACGAGGGGAGTGACGAGGTGTGAGAGAAGAGTGCCAGAGCCGTGCCGTCCACTCCTTCACTGGATCCCCCGTTTCCTTTCCATCCACCCTCCAACGACAATACGGGGGGCTTTGATGGAGGACCTTTCCCTTCAATGCCCCCCCCCCCCCCCCCCGTGTTGCCGGGTACATTGCGGCCTGGATAAGCCCCTTAAAGTGGTCCGGGTTCAATGGAAGTCGGGGATGACGCCCGCCGAGCCGCGGGAAATAAAATCTCGGGGATGAAAAGACGGGCGACAATGGGGAAGCGTGAACACACAAAGAGAGACGAGAGCAGCCTTGATGACGCGGATGAGACCCCCCCCCCCATGGCGGCGGATTTAAAGTTAATCCGCTGCTCGTCTCTGGAGCTATAAAACGGCATTTAATGGAGAGGAGGCCAGGCTCCTTTTTTCCCCCGCGGCCATGGGAAATGATCCAAAGTTAGATGACGGTGTAATGCGGTCAGCGATGCACCAGAAGGCCTACCTGTGTCCCCCAGGCAACCACGGTGACATCACTGCCTTCCTGTAGGACCTCGGCCTGCGAGAGGGGGATGATGTAGGGCTCCACGGGGACCTGCTCCACTGAGGACACACACACACACACACACACACACACACACACACACACACACACACACACACACACACACACACACACACACACACACACACACACACACACACACACACACACACACACACACACACACACACACACACACACACACACACACACACACACACACACACACACACACACACACACACACACACACACACTTTTCATACACATGTTGACAAATACATTTCCAGGACTTTTGGGAAAACTCTGTATACATGAAAAAATTTGAACATTTAGTATTAGAACAAACAATGAAAATTTCAAAGCATACAGTAAATAAGCTTAAATGACACAAATGAATGAGACAATAGTTTGAATAAAAGAATAAACATTTATGTCTTTTCAGTTACGGTGCGTTCACTTGCAGCGCGAGTGTGAAAGAGTTGTATGCCGACTTCAATTTTTTGCGGCATATTCATTATTTAAAACTCAGTGTAAAATGCACATTAATATAACACATTTCCAGGACTTTTCCTAACATTTTGTAAAAAATGTGCAGGACTTTTCCAGGCCTGGAAAAATGACCATTTACAAATCTCTTGACTTTTCCATGACCGTACGAACCCTTAGACACACTGACACACACATACAAAAGTATTCCATCAGTACTTTACGCGCAAACAAAATTCCATGCAAGCTCACACGCAAAACCCTCTGCGGTGCATGCCGAGCACCGAGCACCCCGTGGCTTTCCTGTAAAATATTCAGATCCCGAACTGACCGAGTCCTAAATGATAGACTAGATGACAAAGTGGTGAAATGACAGACCACCAAAAAACACAATTCCCACTCTAGAACACTAAATTTGGCCTATTACAAATGTTTTTTCCCCCAGAACCTCATCGCCCAGAGACGGAGCGTACTTTTGCCGGCACAATCTGATGCGCCACACAACCTAATGATATCGGCTGCCAGCCGCGAGCCCCTAAACCCTGATCAGCCCCGACAACAAAACACTGGTGGGATGGGATATCAATCAGGAGAGCGGCCACATGAACGGGGCCCAGGGAGGGAGGCCTTGCAGCCATCCCCTCGCTTTGATCCACAGTGCATGGAAGTATATGGTTCCAATAACAGTCAACAATGTCTTGGAAAACCAAAGCCCGGTCATGGAAATCATTACAACACAAAAAAATAAAGCCTAAACATGGTGCTCATTAGCGCTATTCATAGCGCCAAGACAACAAATTATCACTACAGGCATTGTTTCAAGCATCTTTGAATCTCATTCATCGTTATGGGGTTGGCGGTAAAAAACACAGCATCATGGGAGCTTAAAGACTTTTACATGGCTGCGCACAGAGGCAAAATCTACAATTCAGCAGAGAGTAATTTCACCCCGGGCAGACGATGGGCTCCGAGAACGTTCTGGAAATCTTGAATGATTTTTAGAAAAAAGGGGAAAATCTAAATTGCCCATGCGGACGACTATATTAAAACAACATCGAGGGATCAGTGAGTCATTCTCTCGGCTTCCAGACGAGACGGACTGGAATAAGAATAATCGCTGAGATCCTGACAAACCCAATACTTTACCTTCTTTTTCCCTTTTAGTATTAGAATTTTTGTATTTAGTATTTTTTAGTATTAGTATTTTTTTATATTTTAGTATTAGTATTTGAGAATAGTATTTTTTTTGTATTAGTATTTTTTTTGTATTTAGTATTTTTTGTATTAGTATTTAGTAATTAAGTATTTTAGTAGTAGCATTAGTATTTAGTATTGTGTTTTTTATTTGTATCTTTTATTTTTATTAATGCTCTAATGAACACCCACTGCTGTGATCCTGAAATTCCCCACTGTGGGACTAATAAATTAATATCTTATCTAATAATACCATTTTGCAGAATGTTAACATTGAAATATGAAAACGTGGTTACGGTAGAATATTAATAATAATGCAAACAGTGGCCATGATGGGACAAACGGTTGGTTTCTATCCTCTTCTAGAAAAGGAGAGGCGGCTGTAATTAAAAGCATGACATCATCATCCAGGAAGAGCTCGTTAAGAGGCGCGTGGACCTCGCTCTGCACCTCAACTCAAAAGGAACTCCTGAGACGCGACCGGCACCACGAGCCTCATCTCATCACTTCCTGAGAGGCCAGTAAATCAAGATCAACATCGACCGAGCGCCAACACGAACATCAACCCCGCCAACGACTCGCGCCGGCTCTCGGCCAATCACATCAGCCCGAAGCATCCTTCTAAAAAGGCTTCAAATTATATTTATTCTTTAGACGCCAAGCTCCATATAAAATAACGGACATACAACTATAAAAAAAAGAGAGAAAACAAGAAGATACGAAATCAGGGTTCGTACACATGTTGACTAGTGGAATTCCAGGACTTTTCCATGACTTTAAACTAAATTTCCAGGACCAAACTGAAATCTCGGTGTGTACATGAAAACTTTTTGAAAAACTAGTAATAAAATAATGAGAATTAAAAAGCATACAATATACATTAAATGAAACAAATGAATGAGAGACAATAGTTTGATTAAAAGAATAAATATGACTATACATGTTTATTCCTAGAAACATATAAATGTTTATTCTTTAAATCAAACTATTATCCTTTAAGTGCAAATCTATCTGTTTGGACTTCCCGCTTATAATTGGAGAGTCTTCCTTTCAAAAACATATGAATTATTTTAAACTCGACGTAAATGAACATATGAATATAACAAATTTTGATGACTTTTCGAAAAAATTTGGGAATTAAATATTTTCCATGACTTTTCCAGGCCTGGAAATAAACATTTTAAAATTCAATGACTTTTCCAGGTTTTCCATGACCGTACGAACCCTGGACATACATAATACAGTTCATTAAAAAGTATGAAGACTTTTGTGCCAATGTGGTCTTGTGTTCGAAGTAAATGGATAGCAGCTCTTTAGAGGGTTGACCAGAGCCTCTACTGGACACTTCTCAGATGTGTCGACACATGACAGGGTTCTTACACATGTTGACCAGTGGATTTCCATGACTTTATACCAAATTTCCATGACCAAACACGAACAATTTAGTAAATCTTGCGTATTGAAAGCGTACGCCGGCTTACATTTTAAGCGGCTTTCTTAAAAAAAAAAAAAAAAAAAAAAAAAAAAAATCGGCGTAAATGAACACGTGATAACAAATTTCCAGGACTTTTCCAGGACTATAAACCAAATTTCCATGACCAAACTGAAATGTCGGTTTATACATGAAAAAGTGAGAATATTTAGTATTTAAACAATATGAATTCCAAAGCATACAGTATACATTTAATGAACCAAATGAATAAGAGACAACAATTTATTTAAAGAATAAACATTTGCTTCCCGAGCTATGGGCGACGAACTTTCCAGTTAAGGTGCGTTCACTTGCAACGCGGAAAAACAAGAAAATTGCGCCGCCATATTTTGAGTCTTTCTTTCTAAAACATATTCATTAATTCAAACTCACTGTAAATGAACATGTGATTATAACACATTTTCATGACTTTTCCAAAACTTTTGTGATTTAAGTTTTTTTTCCATGACTTTTCCAGGCCTGGAAATGACCATTTTAAAATTCCATGACTTTTCCAGGTTTTCCATGACCGTACGAACCCTGAAGAAGCAATCTAAAAGCATCATGGTAAGCTATTTTAGTTTAGTGTATTTATTGGATCCCCATTAGCTGACGCCTTAGCGCCCGCTAATCTTCCTGGGGTCCACAGAAAGGACAAAATACAATACATACAAAAACATATCGTGAAACAAACAGTTAAAAATAGTACAACAAAGTGAAGAATAGTGCAGTCAGATGAACAGTACAGTCGAAGGATCAGATATATGTTATGTTATGCAATTCAACTCAATTCATACAAAGAAAAAGAAGAATCAGATGACTAAAAATGTTGACTTTCATATTCTCACACCGTGCGGTTCTCACAAACCGGCCGATCGAATGTCCGGCTCGCTCTCTGAATCATCCGCGGCTTTGACCACGTCTGTGCGGTATTAAAGACGTTAATAACACGCTTACAGCAATCGGCCATCGGGCTTTTCCTACATGCTCCATTTGCCACTCTGTGTGTTTTGCAACAGCAGAAGATCTAAAAAGGGTCCGTCGCCGTCTATAACGATATACTGTACGTCTACGGCTCTAAAGGCCTCGTCGCACTGGGATTTCAAATGGCAGATACTTTTTGCACGCACTGCAGTACGCATTTGCTCACAGGTGCAAAGTAATTACTCTGATTGGCTGGCGAGCGCTGACCCACGGCGAGCCGTCTCTACGGCGCTGACCTTTCAGGGAACGGAGAGCCAGACAGTAACAACAACAACAACAACAGATCCAGTCTTTATCAACCTTCTCTGGAGTATAAAGGAACCGTTTGCAGACAGAGTCGTGAGACCAAGACATCTCACAGATGTATTAATGATGTATTAATGACGAGGACACGAGGGGGTGAGAGCTAGTCGGGAGATCTTCAGTATTATGGGGCAGGGTTCTTACACATGTTGACCGGTGGATTTCCAGGACTTTTCCAGGACTTTAAACCACATTTCCATGACCAAACTGAAATGTCGGTTTATACATGAAAAAGTAACAACATTTAGTATTTAAACAATGTGAATTCCAAAGCATACAGTAGGCCTATACATTTAATGAAACAAATGAATAAGAGACAGTATTTTATTTAAAGAACAAACATTTGCTTCCCGAGCTATGGCCATCGAACTTTCCAGTTAAGGTGCGTTCACTTGCAACGCGAAAAAAAAAAAAAAAAAAAAAGACGATTTCGCCGCCAGTATGAGAGCGTACGCCGGCTTATATTTCGAGTCTTTCTTTCTAA
Source organism: Liparis tanakae (assembly GCA_036178185.1). Lineage (NCBI taxonomy): Eukaryota > Metazoa > Chordata > Actinopteri > Perciformes > Liparidae > Liparis > Liparis tanakae. The sequence goes on from CM070092.1 coordinate 17,489,339, forward strand.
AACATATTCATTATTTCAAACTCGGCGTAAGTGAACATGTGAATATAACAAATTTCCATGACTTTTCCAAAACTTTTATGATTTAAGTTTTTTTCATGACTTTTCCAGGTTTCCCATGACCGTACGAACCCTGATGGGGGTGTTTTATGGGTATTGAGAGAGGGCCCTTCCGATTGGCTGCTCTCCAACGCTCACTACAATACAGACAGTCAGACAGACCCGCGATCCATCTCTGTCATATTCATTGAATGCGTTTATGTAACTCTGGTCACATGACATCTATTATTCTGTCCATCCTGAAGAGGGATCCTCCTCTGTTGCTCTCCTGAAGGTTTCTTCACTTTTTATCCATTTAAAAAGTTTTTTTTCTATTTCTTGGGAGTTTTTGTGAGGTCAAAGGTCAGGGATGTTGTACATATTGTAAAGCCCTCTGTGGAGAATTTGTAATTTGTGATAAGAATTGAATTGACAATGTTTCCAGTCCGTTACTTCAGCTTTTACATGCTGAAAGCTCCGAGCACATATTTGGTAAACACTGATGCTTTTAGGCGAGTCTTTGCGGAGAAACTCAAGTTTTTTTCCAGATATTTCTGCCAAAAAAATCTCAATTATGTATTTGACAAAGAATTTCTTGAGACAAGAACGGCCCGAGTTCGGATCGAGTGGACTTAAGATTCACATTTCTCGTGCACTGGTGCTTACCTGCTGCTCTGTACAGGATCTTGGGCTCAAAGAAGATGCAGGGGTTCTGGTCAGCGATGCAGGCGAGCAGCAGCCCCTTGGCCTGCACTGGACTACGAGGGATCACCACCTGGGGGGCACATGAGACCACGGTTAAAACAATCATACTTTCACCACTATGAATGAAAATGAAACCAACTTGGAGGTTTATAATGTCTTAACTCGTTCATATCTCACTTCATTGTGCGGCAGTTAGACAGGGTTCCATACACTTTTAGACCGATGGATTTACATGACCAAACATTGGGAAATGTCGGGTGTATACATGACAAAAAAGTGAGGAGATGTATTTAAACCACTGGTTTCTGTTTTGCCCCACTTCGGAAAGGGAACGACGTTCACGCCCCTTTGTGTGACTTCTAATATTTCTTTGCAACCACTTTCGATCATACCAGATTGATCCAGACAAAACAATGATATGTTTTCAATAACTTTATTAGAATACAAATACAGTTCCATCTGTGCAAAAACTAACTGATATTTGGCAAAAAAATAGCTTATTTTGGCACTAACTGACAAAAGTGTCAAGATAACAATAAAGTGCAACCTGTGAAAAACTAAGACGAAACCAGTTCAAATATTTGGCAATAAAAGGTTTTACACTACATATCTTTTCAAAACAATAATGTCCTCTTTTTAGAACGGGTTTGCAGGCTTAAAAACACTCAATAAAGCACAATGTTGAGCTCTTGTTTTGAAGGGCAACAATAGGAGAGCCGAGCTCTCAGATTCTTGGTAAAACGGCAATAATCTCGAAGTAATCTGTTAACGCTGTAACTTAAACGTTTACATGAAAGTACAGGCATTCCACTCTTTATTTATTAATGACTTAGTTTTATGTCTGTGTACTTTGTAATATGTGAAGTTATCAATAAAAGTCTTAAATTTTCCCTCGCGCCCCACCTGTAAAGCCTTGGCGCCCCACAGTTTGAGAACCACTGAATTAAACTAACAATAAGCATTCAAAGCATACACAAAATAAAAGAATAAAACACATTTTCCATGACTTTGTGATTACATTTTTTTCTCAATTACTTTTCCAGGCCTGGAAATAACCTTTTAAAAAAAAAAAAAAAAAAAAAAAAAATCTACGACTTCTCCTGGTTTTCCACGAGCGTACGAACCCGGTTAGGAACACGTGCATCATGTCTAGACCCAGACGGAAGCTCCTGATGTTCGGAGTGGACCGGGACTAAACGTCTCTGTGGCATTGGACCCGTGTCAGGTATTAAAGGCCTTCCTGGTATTTGGGTCAGAACGGGGCCGACCCGTCGGTCCGTGTGGCGGGACGGACAAATATTAACATTCAGCAACATGTTTATGACTCAGAGGATTTACTGGAGCTGTAAACCACACGCTCGCTCCCAGGCTCTGGTGTGTGTGTGCACGTGTGTGTGAGATATTTTGATGTATGCTTAGTTTTTTTTCTTCAGGAAGGGAATATATACCTCGACATTCACACTTATTAACTTCGAGCACATCTCAGGGGAACCTGAATCCTGCATCACATCTCTATGAGAAGTCATCAATCGTCCTCTCTCTCTCTCTCTCTCGCTCGCCGTCTCACGAGCCTGGAGCCGGCAGGTGTGTTTAGCGTCGAGCGTGGAGTTTACACACGACTATATTTATGTGGCGGGAGGGTTATTTTCTCCAGTTGCCACTTCAGCCACGCTGTCCCCGGGGGATCCGTCTCTAAACATCGTTTGTCTCGTTCCAGTCCCCGGAGCGTCGGGCTCTAGGGGGAAGCTACAAATCAGCTTTTTGAAGACCTTCGACGTGGTCAAGATGGAGCAGAAAACAGCTGGTGGACTCAGACAAACCGTTGTCTCCAGATTAGTTGACGTGGCCGTTTCTAAAATACTCTTTTTTTTTTTAATAGCAATTAACAATGAACCCCCCCCCCCCCCTCCCCCCGTCATCATCAATACAATACTTACAGTATTTGACTTTTGAAGGGTGCGGTCGAACAAGAAACATGAACGTTACGGTTCAAAATGTCAAGAAGAAGCTTTTATATTTGAAATAAGTATGTGTGGCGTAGAGAAGAGCCACAGTACCACCACCAAATAAACCAACACTTTATCATTTTTGTTTTGTTGTATTAAATATGCCGGAAGCTGCTCTGGTTTCACTTCTTGAACCAGACATGTAAAGCTTCTTTTTTTTCACAGTTTTTGGGGATGATTATGATGATTTTGCATTTATGTAATAACACACTTCAGACATAGTAACAGAATATGATTCCTCAGCTGTACACGGGGTCAACTTTCGCGGTGAGTGAATGGAATCATTAATATCACTTAAAATATCCCTTCAGACGTTTTCCTCTTCGCGAGCCGGCAATCTGTGACCCGATCTGGGGAAATATGAGAAACCAGGACCGGGTTGTTTCAGCCTGGAGACATTGCTCACTGCTTCTCACTGGTTGGAACACCGACGGACAATATCGTTCGTATCGATTGATCTCGCTTCGCCTCATTCTGGATTTACTGCCAGAGACTTTCAGTTGTGCGGTTGCTTTAGAGCGACTTCGAGCTGATGAATGGAAACTGGTTACATTGCTTCACAAACGTAATCAGACCGCTGTGAACACCTGGATGTTCTCCCAGAATACCTTTCCCATGTTCTGGGGGAGGACGTTTGCACAAATATATTTTTTTAAACAATTACATTAAATTAGAAAAAAAATAATATTAAATTATTAGAAAATATAAGAAAAACAATTAAATGAAATTATAAAATATAAGAAAAAAAGATTAGATTAAATTATAATTATTTTGTATTATTATTATAAAATATAAAAAACAAATGGTATTAAATTATAAAATAGAATTTTTATTAAATAAAATTATAAAATATAAGAAAACAAATTATTATTAAATGTAATTATTAGAAAATATAAGAACAACATGCGTGTTGTTATTAGAGAAAATATCTTGAATTGAATTATTAGAAAATATTATATTTTGTTATTATTATTAAATTATTATAAAATAGAAGGGATCTAAATTCTTATTATTAAATTCTATTAAATAATCTTTAAAAATGATAACTCCATAATAATTCCATGAAAAAAAAAGGGACGCATAAACAAAAAGAGAATCTGGGAAGCACCAACACGGCGCTGCTGACCTTGATGCCGGGGCAGTGGGCGAAGAAGGCCTCGGGGCTCTGGGAGTGGTAGAGCGACCCGTGGCCCACGCAGCCCCACGGCGCTCGGATGGTGAGGTTGCCGCAGTCGAACAAGTTGCCGGACCGGTAGCGGTACTTGGCCGCTTCGTTGACGATCTGGAAGGAGACGCAACCGCACACGCTATTAGTTACGAGTTATGAGGAGAAGAAACAATCCCGATGAGACACATTATGAGGCCCTTCCAAGTCTATTGAGCAACAAGCCCCCTTGAAGATCGAGCCCGAGTGAAAACCACACCTGTGGACACTTCATGTGCTCTTCACTCTCTCTGCTGGTCCTCTTGAAGCTTTTACAAACCCCATTTTATTTTTGACCAGCAAAATAACCAAGTGCCAGTCTTGGTGACTTTACAGGAACAGTTAGGTCACTGAGTCTGATATGACATCATCTAGCGTGTGAGAGAACTACATCTTAAAAACCTTGTAGATGGAGTATTCTTAGCCTTATTGCGGACATCAATTGTGTTCAGTGGTTTTCCCCACTCGTGTATTTTATCTCTCCATTAGGGATTCATGCAGTATTTGGTTTAGATGTTTGCCAAAGCAGTCGTTATCGTGCTTGTAGATGCAAACAGGATGTAGATGTTTTTGATTTGTTTTCATAGGTCAGAGGAGATTTGAATGTGGCGAGTTTGAGGTTTAATCTGAGGTTTCTAGGGGCTCCTTTGTGTTGGATTCCTTCCTCGAGCCATCGGAGAGAAAGAGATGTCAAAGTGGTCTGATCACCAGTAAGTGGATGATGTCTGTTCCTCCAGGTTTTCCAAGTTTATGACTTGTGAGGATTTTGATGCACCAGGCCGGCTTTAGGAGTTACGTCAGCGTACTTTCCACCATAACCCTTGAACAGAAATACGGCCGACGTGCCAGTGCAGAGAGAAGCTGGAGCACATCATCATTAGAACAAGCAGAAGACTCATATGAGCTACATTTAAACTTTTAGGCGTGACTTTGCAACACGTGTGAAATAGGGCTGCAACAATGAACGGATTAAAATCAATTATTAGAATAGTTGGCAACAGATTTTTATTATCCAGTCGGTGTGTCGCGCGATTATTACAACACTCAATAAGACGCGCAGATGTTCGAGTATCTAAAAGAATAGAAAAGTTGCAGCAACAACAAAAAGAGCAGAGCGGAGGTAGAGGACGGACCAGAATGAGTCGGTGAAATTCACTGAGCCGTGTGAGCCTACGGGTGATGTTATGTATAAATATATATATATATGATACGATGGGTTTGAACCCAGACACGAGGGCGTTGGATGTTCTGACGTTTGTGGGACGTCCACAACAAGTATGAAGCAGAACTAGTGGTTTGTTTTTCCGTGGTGGACGAAGGAGATGATAACTGTTTTCACGGAGTAAAGATAGAGATAAGCCCCGCCCCCTCTAAGGGGCGAATGAACCCCAAGTAGTCAGGCGAGTAAACTCGCCGGGTAAAGCCTCGGCAGTTCTGATTTTGAATAAAGGCTTGGAAATGAATGTTTATTTATTTATTTTATCAGATTCATGGAAAAAATAAATCGACAGATTAAAATCGATTATTAAAATAATCGTTAGTTGCAGCCCTAGTGTAAAACAATATCTCGGGACTTCTTAACTAACAACATCAATAGATCTCGTGTTGCACTGCAGGACACTGACCTGAGAGCTGAAACGATTGATTTGATTATTGAATTCTTGGTTGTCACGTTTTAAGCAAAAAGGAAAATACTGAATGTGAAGACGCTCTTTAGATTGCTGACATTTAAAGACGCCGTTTAAAGACTACAAGCGGCAACTTCTCCTTTTTTTTTTACCGACAAGCTTTTAATGGACCAAATCGGCTCGTTGGATGGCGCCCGACTCACCTGGTCGAAGGCAGGATAGATGTAGTCGGCGAACTGGATCTCGGCAATGGCCGTTGCCCCAGCAACCGCCGCCCCGATACCAAAGCCCACGATGCCCTGCTCACAGAGGGGAGTGTTGAAGACCCGGTCCTTACCTAGGGGGAGACGGCGGGGGAGAACACTCGTCAAGTCAACGGGGGATAAGTGGAAGTGGACCGCGACGACTGGGATCAGCCAACGGCTCGCTGCAGTACAGAGGGTGTCGCAGGACGAGCGGCTCGTTGACTTAGAAACAGAACAAGGCCCCCGCCGCACACTTAAGGACATCGCAAAGAAAATAAAAATAAACCTCTTAAAATGCCATGCGGCCCTAAAAATAAATGAAGTGACAAATGACGACGACTCCTCGGCTGCAGCTCGCCACACAATCACACACCCACACACTCCATCACACACCCACAATCAACAGAAAGCAAATAATAAAAGTCCATCCTCCACCCTATAATCCGCCCTCAAAAAAAGAGCTGCAAGATCGGGACTCCAAATTTGGGGCGAGTGTTATTTTTCGTTGCTCTCGTATCATTTGCTAATCCAGTGTTCTTTCCGTGTTGCCGGGAAGATTTCGTCCCGTCGGTGAAACTCTAGACGAGCGCTCCAGACGCGTAACGAACGATTAAGCGATTAAAAACAACGTCATTCGACTCAAATACGCGGCTCCGCATCAAAGTGACAGCACGAAACGCTGCTGTAATGTAATGTTATTGCAAGTCGCTTTGGATAAAAGTGTCAGCTAAATGACATGTAATGTGTGTGTGTGTGTGTGTGTGTGTGTGTGCGTGGGAGCTTCTGTGTGCCATCAATGCAATGAGAAATAACTCAAGTCATTACAAACAAGTGCGGGAGGTCACAGTGCGTGGCGGCGCCCGTTGGGTTGATGATTGCGCCTCTGTTGTTCTCCATGTTTTCATGGTAAAAAAAATAAATAACAAAAGAAACGCCCGATTGACATTTCTAGCGAGCGTCGTCTGCCAGACGGCGCTTTTGGTCGACACCCATCGGCGCTTCGTTTCCGGCAGTCGGCGTCGGGATCACCGGCTCGATGCTTCCGCCGTTCGTATAGCGTCCGCCCTGCATTAACCTCGGCCATGTATTATGGATGGAGGTGTGCATCCCTTTCAGGAGCGAGGGGGGGCAGTGGAACAAGATTTGCGCTCGCCATTGTCCACAAGGATGAGATGGAAAATAATGATCCCTCTCCAAAAGGTCAACACGTCTGACGTCAATGAACACAGAGAAAGGAGAAGCCAGCTACTGGGGGCTGGCTGGCTGGCGCACACACACACACACACACACACACACACACACACACACACACACACACACACACACACACACACACACACACACACACACACACACACACACACACACACACACACACACACACACACACACACACACACACACACACACACACACACACACACACACACACACACACACACACACACACACACACACACACACACACACACACACACACACACACACACACACACACACACACACACACACACACACACACACACACACACACACACACACACACACACACCGTAAGCAGAATCTGATGCACCAACAGCTTCTATACATTACTGCAGTGTGTGTGTGTGTGTGTGTGCAGTCGATCCGTGACTGTACTGTTGACGGTTCCCGTGTCTTGCTTGTTGATTGGAGGGAAGGGGGTCAGGCCAAAGTCCAGCTCGGGCACACTTAAGGCGGGCTGACCTTTAGGGGACCATCGCCACTCCTTTAGGTATATTTTAAGTTTTGCGCAGCTTTTTTTTTTTTTTTTTATCTTTAATATTTGTCTGTCACGTTTCGGATATCAACAGTTCATTATTAACATCCCTAAACTGGAGCGCTTAGTTTTATACGCCGCTGCATCATCATCATGTTAAATGCAAATGATGCAAATAAAACATGTTTTATTATATGAAGTACTCATATTGGAAAGCACTCTAATGGTAGTTTGTGTACTTGTTGTCGCTGCATTTCGCATTCAGGTTAAAACGGGAACTGCTAGTTTTCATTTGAAGGCTAAACCCTCAGACTAAATCCAGGCAGACACTCAAACTACAAATGTAATTAAACTGCGGGAGCAACCGTGAAGCAAGTGGCAGTCGCAGCTCCACCCTGCTGCACCTTCGCTCACGCTCGGCCTTGAAGCGGGTTATGAAATGAGCGGCGGCTGCATTCCATTTAGCATTCAGGTTCCCGGCGCCGCGCGGGCCGTCTCAATGTCACCGCTTCCTCGGGACGCTCATATAGACCGCAGCCATTGTCCAAAACCTATAAATGGCACCTGTGCTGCTCCTGCTCGTCACCGGCACCGCGGCCTGGAGGTCGGCCCGTAAACGCTATTCAGAGATAATACAAATCTTCCCGCGAGGCGTATTAACGGGAACACTGGATTGGCCCGACGCACTCCTGGAGCAACGTTTGAGCACCAGAGCGAGAGTAGGAGTTTCCAGAAACACGTTCTCTATCAGCGCTGCTGTATCTCGGGCTGGGCTCCTCGGCTCCAGAGGACAAACGAGCACTAAGATCCTTCTGGTCCTGAAGGTGAACAGTGAAAAGTAATAATGACCTCAAGAGAGAGGAAGTAGCCGGGTTTTGTTTTCTCCGCGGTCCTCTGCTGCCACCTAGTGGCGAGCTGGTGTCAATGCAGGCGGAGGAAGGAGCTCTTACCGTACTTGTCTCTCAGACCCACTGTGCACCGGAACACTCCGCCGAACGCCACGTCTTCCCCAAAGATGACTGAAATGAAATGAAATATACTTTATTAATCCCCAAGGGGAAATTTGTTGACAACAGAAGCAGCCCGATAAAATATAAATATAAGAAAGAAAGAAAGAAAGTGACTGTGCATAAAGTAAAGTGTGCAAAGTGAAATATAAAATACAAAATAACATAAAATAAAATATATATGTATATATACACAGCATATATGTAAATGTAAATATAAATAAAGCACTGAGGGGGGAACACAACACAGGCAGTCAGATCATGTCACGCTCTCTTCTGCAGCATTTGACAACATAATATGGAAGAATAGAGACGTAAAATGTTTAATAAGTCACAATATGGAAGAAAAACTAAACTAGGATTAATTATAGCAAGGAGAACTGATCGAGCTACGATTCTAGCCTTCGTAAAGAACTTCTCGCATTTTCATCTTAACTTTATTCTACTTTTTTTTCACGTACGCGGAAGTTTGCATGACGCTGATGGACGAAAGAATACAACGTCATAAAAGGTAATGCTGCACTTAAAGCCGCTTATGAAGAACCATCCATCGGTTTCTGCCAATATCAGGATGCAGTCTAACAACAAGCCATCTAATCAAGGGCCTGGATAAGAGCAAACTGTTGGGACGTGACATTAAGACCGGACTCGGCCAATCGTAAAATGTGTTGGTACCCAGGAGAAAGATTAATATGTAAAGCAGCAGCTGCCTCCTAACAACAAATCTATTTGTACAAGTAGTTCTTGCGTGAGGCCCAATGTGTCGAGTAACACCAAGGACTCATTACGATGACGATGCAAAAAAGTTGATGCCCCCAGACGGTCACATCAAGTTCCATTATAGTAGTTAAATGAAAAGTTCACCTTCTTGTATAGGTCTTAACTATCTTCTGAAATAAAGTGTTTCCAGTGACGAGGGAGTTGTGGGCGACACACTTTGCATCCTAAGTTAGGTTTGCATACCTTAGTGAAGTGGTTATCAAATGGAGGTATGTGTACCCATATATATTAAAGAGTATCCATTTAAAAAATACTTTTAAAACAGTTATTTTAGAAATATTCCACTAAATATAAATGTAATGTTGTATATTCCATCCTAAAACAGACACTGATGGCCCAGCGGTGTGTATAATTTATTCATTTTTGTTACTAAAAATGCCTTGTGCTGGTTAGGGTATTTGGCTTTCCATATATATTTGACATGCAGGGAGGGGGGGGGGTGATGATGATGAACGAGGTCAAAGGGTCGACCCGTCACAGATTTCCACGGAACAGGAGCGATAGAAAGCCTACCTGCTGTTGGATCATTGGCGAGAGTGTTGTCCAACGCACTCGTGACCGACTGGAACATGTTCATCTTCTCGGTGGGACCTAAAAAGGTTTAAAGAAACAAAAAGAAAAAAACCTGCATCAATACCAGAAACAATTAACTAAGTTTAGCATTTGACCAAATGTACACTGTGGAACACAAACCGGTTATTGCAGGAAATAAACCACAATTATTGAAAAAGGAACAGGTGAAACTGGTACTGGTTTGTTTTACTGGATCCAGGAACAATGTTACCAATTGTTTAGAGTGCCAACATCCTGGTTGGCAATGGGGTGGGGTGGTGGAGGAGGTGTTTGTGTGTGTGTGTGTGGGGTGGTGGAGGGGTGGGGGGGGGATTAACTTGTGGGAATGTCTCAGACTACATATTGAAACAGTCTCTGGTGTGATGAGGTCACTTCAGACTCCGTTTGCCAAAACGAGTCTGGTTCTCTTACTAAATAAGCCAACAGTTGTCTTTGTCTCTCTTTGTGTGTATATGTATGTGTGTGTGTGTGTGTGTGTGTGTGTGTGTATGTGTGTGAGTGTGTGTATAAATAAAAGCAATGTCAGCAGTGGTCTATGTGAAGAGACAGTGGAGAGATGTTTTCCAGATGTGCAACGAGAACACTCAAAACCCCAAAAAGACAACGAGGAAATACTCATCAGTGATGGAGGAGACATTTTGTAACACAAGTCACACTATTGACATATAATATATTTCTATAACATTGAAGTACCCACATTGCAGAGTCTGTGTTCAGTCAAGACACATTGGGATGCAAAATTTACTGAAGTTTACTGAACACAACAATAATGTGGGTCCAAATGTAATAGATGCATTAGTAAATCGATAGAAAATTAGTTTCCAACCACTTTTGGTTCTATGTGCATTTCTTCTACTCTTTCGCAGATCGTTTCATATAGGAAACAGCTTAATATGTTGTCCTTTCTGCTCCAAAATGCATGTATTCATTGTCTGACTGTCATAATTAGGACTGCACCGACACCAACTCTGGGTATCGGGTCTGGTTCTGTGCTTGTGGGTCGTAATACTACATTCAATGAAACCACAGCACCGTGAGCCCAACGTCTCGAGCCGTAAAGAGACCCTGATGCACACCTGAGTCACTTCAACTCCCTACAGACACACTTTAAAACAACAACACACCATCTCTGACACAATCAACAAACAAGTGAGGACAAATGAAACTATCCGGTTCCCATTCCGGTTTAACAACCGCATACATGTCGTAATCACACCATCTGTCACCCCCACACCTGTTCGACATCCAGCCAGTCAATGCACCTTTAGCGCTACATAGGTATTTCCTGCCGCCGGGGGCTAACGTTAGCCGGCTAACGGCCACTCACCGTACTGCGTCGACACGGGGTCAGGCTGGAAGGTGAAGTGCGCATGTCTTCGCTGTGTTGTTGTGGAGCTGGAGCTCGGCGACAGCTTCAGCAGAGCGGCGGTGAAGGGGCTGTGGGGGCCGGTGCCGACAGCAGAGATGGAAAGTTTCGAGTTTGCCCCTCGGACGAAGAACCGTGCAGCGGCCGCCATCGCTGTTGTTGAAATAACGAACCAGGAAGGGCAAAGTGCGAAGATCGTCTATTAAAGAGGAGACATCGTCGCTATATAGACTCGCTCGCGGTAATCCGGGCCACAGTTGACACGTGACACTCGGGTTTTCTATCAGCACTCTCAATTAAATACACACTTTTTATTTTAGCACCGGATTAAAATGTTTTAATGTTGCATCATTCAACAATATTATTATGAACAATATATTTGTATATATTGCTGTGGGTTTCTCTTATTAGTGCTACGACTACCATTAGTACTCTTATATGTATCATAAACTGACACATGCATTAATGATAGTTATTGTGTTTAGTCCAAGAACAGATGATGCTGTAGATAACACGGATAAGAAATCCCGTTAATGAAAAAGAAAAATACCTCTTAAACCGTTGCACCGTTTTGCACTGCACTGTTGTTGTTGTTGTTGTTGTGTGTTGTGTCATGTTTTGTCTTGTTTTGTGTTGTAAAGTACAATCTATGTAACACACTGAGTCACTTTACCAAGTAAAATTCCTTGTTTGTGCAAACCTACTTGGCCAATAAAACCGAATCTGATTCTGCTAAATTGTGTTTTTTTAGATTTGGCTACACACATTAATTTTAATTAAATACATTTGAACAAAAGTTTTATAGGCTATTAAAGTCCATGCAAATTGTGCATACATCTTATTTATTTTGCCGAGAGACCATCGTAAAGTGGACCCAACAACGTTTAGGAAGGGAAGTAATTTCCGCACTGTGATAACCAGGAATAGTAGTAGAGTGAGACCTCTTGTTGCACTCTCTCCATGCCAGCCAGCCTCCACACGCAGAATGCGATTGGTCAAAAAGGAGGGTGGCGTGGGAGAGCCGTCAGAGCGCACGCTCATGGGCAAATCACGTCATCGTGAAGGAGCGGTTTCAGTTTTGCGTGTTTACGTTTACGTGTCTGCGTCAGCTCACGGTTTCCTAACGTGACGCAACTGTTTTCATCACAGGTTTGCTTCGAAACAAATTCATACATCGCGACACTTGATGTTCCTCATATGGTTTGAGATATTTAAAGTGAGAACCAGGAAGTCACTCACAATTTGGTATATATATATATATATATATATATATATATATATATATATATATATATATATATATATATATATTTATTCCTCATCTGAATATTTCTTTAGATTTATAATTTTACCCCATGGTCACTGCATTCTCCAATTTGTATTGCAATCATTTTTTCAGAAAAATATATTCTCCATTGAACATATTCTATGCTGAATTTAGATTTGCAGACCAGTTAACATTCTTTTTTAAATTTCATGCAATTTAAAATAAAGTGTAAATTAAATTATATTTAGGTACATAATGTATTCAAGTGCCTCACCATACAAAATACATATTTTTAGATAAAATATGCAGACATTTCCAAAATGATTGAGCTCCACAGATATCAGGTAGAGCTCACAGATGTTATAAAAGTTAATCTTAACCGCCCTTTTGTAATATTGTTACTAGAGGATTGGAATTTCAAGACGGAAACAAATTCCAATCACCACACAATTTAATCATTGCGAATAAAATACAAATATTATGTATTATAATGAAGTGAATATCTTGATAAACTCAACACGTCTTAAATTAGCACACCTGGTCAGGTAGCCAGACTTTTCTTCCCCAATGGAGACAAATAAATCCACAAATCCTAAGGACACAGTACTTCTATTTGACTGTGCTGTATGCTCACATTTATTATCAGTCACTCGAACAGAGTAAAAATGAAGCAATTTAAATGATTTTTAGCCAAAGCCACAAACATACAAACATTGCTTTGTTAGTTCTACATCTTATATAAAAGTGAGTAAGAGGGGTTACAAAAAGAAAAATCTACATCGCATTCCAGCACAACTAGGTTGACGACTTGGCGCACTCCGCAACGTCCAACTTCCCGCCGCTGTTGCACATCTTGGCCAGATTCTGTGAAAAGCAAAAAGCAGAGTTTACTATTTAAGAAACTGGTGGGCGGAGTCAAAGTCTAAAGATGATAATAATAATATTCCTCATAAAGCGTACGTTCGCAGCTCGGACGATGCTGTTTGGAGACTGGAGGGCGGCGAGGTCCATGAGGATCTTCTGGAGCTCACGGTTAGTAGGACATTCTGAAACGGGCAAGTTGAGTACAGGTCATTGGCCAGGTATACAGTAAATATATATACACAGATAAATATCTATTAATATAAATACCTGGTGCAGGTGACACTTGTGGCTTCAGCTGCAGGTATTGATGCTCCAGCAGCTCTGCAATAGAGATTCTCTCTCTGGGGTTTCGTACCAAGCACCTCTGAAACAACCAGATAAAACAACGGATTAGTATTTTACATCATTCTAGTCAACGTTTTAATCCACGTCACAAACATCAATGTATAACCCTTATTTTAACATTGTACAACACTCAAATTCAAGAGGATGTAATTGGGAGTTCACGTAACAGTGACGAATCAAATGTATACGATAGGATGAACTATATGTATTGAATAAAGAATTAATCATAGGCATTGTCTACTGTACATAAGTGTGTGGTCACATACGTGGAAGCACAATAAAGTGGGTCAACTATTGAACGCTTCTGCACCAGCAGGGTGACCCTCATTATCAGAATAAGCTATCCATCATTTCCGAATTTTAAATACTTGCACTGAAATACATTTAGTCGTGGTTTCTCACCTTCAACACATCCAGCAAATCCGTCTCCGCGATATCGGGGAATTCTATCCGGTGAGAAGTGTCGATGATGGCGTGCAGCTTGGCGATCTGATTGGTGATGCTCTGGAATGGCGTTTTCCCATAAGTCATGCAGTACAGGATGCAACCGAGGGACCACACGTCCCCTTTGGGACTGATCTTTGGAAGAAATAAAAACAAATAAAAAAGGTTTTGACAACCGCACTGAAAATCAGAAAGGTTTGCTTTGCACGTCCAACCCGACGAGGTCAGCTCGGTACCTTCGAGCGGGCTTTTCCTGCCTGGGACGAGGTGTCCTTGATGGCTTCGGGGGGCATGTAGTTCAAGGTCCCAACCTGCGATTGACAAAACAACCACGCATGACACCTAGAGCCGATACAGCCTCGTCATGTTTACGGCAACATCCAGCGTTCCCTTTCCTCCCACTTTCATACATTTAAAACAATCCATTTTATAGGAAGCGTGTTTGTTTTGCGTGTATTGACACTGTGTGCGTACAGTATTCACCATAACAACCTACATTGAGCAGGAAAGTGTTGATCGATGCACCTCAAGCATTTACACATGCAACAGACTCAATGTGCCAATTCAGCACATATATACACTACCGTTCAAAAGGTTGGGGTCACCAAGACAATCTTGTGTTATCCATGAAAACACACTTCTATTTATCAAATTAATTACAAAATTAATAGAAAATATAGTCAAGACATTGACAAGGCTATAAATAATGATTTTTATTGTAAATATTAATGTTGTTCTTCAAACTTGTCGCTCAAAGGAAGGCCAGTTTTAGAGCTTCTCTCACCAGCATAACTGTTTTCAGCTGCGCTCGCATAAAAAGGGTTTTCAAGGGTTTTCTACCCCTCCGTTAGTCTTCTAATAATAATAATAATAATAATACATACAATTTCTATTAGTACTCGTTCTATTAGTACTCAAAGACGCTTCTAAGGCAATAACACAATGTACCACTAGAACATGGAGATGGGCCACTACACACCACTGTAGAGACTTCATTAACACCAGAGAATAGTCATCTACCACATTAATTATGTACAGAGATTTACAGGATTTATGATTAATTTAATGTGATCTTCATTGAAAAAAAGGACATTTTCTAAGTGATCCCAAACTTTTGAACGGTAGTGTATATATATATATACACATATAAAAATCTTACCTGTGAATCCTTCATGATGCTCGTAACATCTGGCTGGATCCTGTTGGCGATGCCAAAGTCGATCAACTTCAGCGACGCGTTCACGATGACGAAATTGGCGGGCTTCAAGTCACTGTGGACAATTCCTGCATGAACACAAAAATAATAATAAGCCAAACAAATTTAAATAATTGTTCGAAATGAAGACCAGTTGGTAAAGCGGACCGTGTTTGTGGATGGTCTGGACGGCCTCCAGCATGTTCTTCCAGTAGAACTTCCTCTCCAGAGGATTCACCGTCTTGCGGTTCCTCAGCCACGTGTTCAGATCCAAGTTTCCACACTCCATCCGCATGTAGATGTAGCTGTCGGTTATTTCACTGCAGACACGTACACATCCGACGTGGTTACATGGACTGTTCCAGATCTCTATTTTGGATATAAATAGGGCTTTGAAAAAAAAGAAATGGACATGTGCTTACTAGTCGTAGAGCTTGATGATTTGATCGCTGTACTGCTGCAATCGGTTCAGATGTTCGATCTCATTCTTGTAGCTTTCTATCGTCTGAGCGTCCGCCTCCTCGAGGTCGACGTACTTCACAGCAAACAGCTGGTTCTTGTGATCGAGCACCTGGTAGACCTGGAGCAGAGAAAACGACGCTCGCTGATTAGAGCTGCAAACAGCATGAACATGATCTCTGCGACAGAATGGGATCAAACTAACGTTCTTACCTTACTAGATCCACCACGTCCGATCATCTTGAGGATGATGAACTGTTTGCCCTTAATGGTGATGGTTTCATTTGACAACGCAGAGAGGGACGACTAGAAGTGAATGGAAACAGAAGGCATGTCATCACGTTAGGACAGTTGACGAGTGATTCCACAACCGAAAACAGTCCCTCTAAGTCTCACACTGCAACACAAGCTACGTTGATCTCTGCTTGTACACATTCATCGTACATTTCATTATCTGTGCCCAATCATTTCATCCATGAAGGACTGTGTAGCATAAGACTCAGTGGAAATTAAACAAGATTACAGGTTTGGTCGAAGCTGTAACAGAAAAGCAGCTTTTCTTTTTTCTTCTTTTTATTTTTTTTTTAGCATTTTTTTTTTTTTACCATTTTCATATATATATATATATATATATATATATATATATATAAATAATTTCCTTTATATATATATATATATATATATATATATTTTCATATATATGTATGAAAATATATATCTGAAAATATGTATAACAGTAAAAAGAAAAAAAAGAAAAGCGTTCCGATTGCCGGACCGGTTACAACAGGTGTTTGGTGTCACGGAGGAACTCGTGGACACATGCAGTCGGTCCCCTTGAGTCTAAAAATAGATTTAGTATCCAAGATAACGGCACACGTAGAGCGTGAACGTGTTGTACCTGTGGAGTTTGGAAGCACGGCGCCTGCTTTAGCGGCGTGCACGGCTGCTGCTGAGCGGCTCCAGCTCGGGGCGCTGCAGAGGACGAAGGCACCTCAGGGCCCCTCTTCACCACAGGAGTGATGAAGCTGGGGGGGGGGGGGGAGTGGGCGTTATTTGGCACATTTTTTATAATGATAAAATACAGTTCAAGGAAACGAGAATGGACTTTTAAAGCAAAATAAGTGCCAACTGTTTCCATCCCGGACCAGCAGACACCGGGGTCAAGAACATACCTGCTCGCACAGGGGGTCCTGTAACCGTTTGGTGTCCGACAGACTGCCTGCGGGTTTATTCTTGAAGGAAGCTGGAGGGACGGAGTGGGGAGGGACGGAGTGGGGAGGGACTCCGGCAAACGAGGAACAGGTCTGGGGTCAGGAGGTGTCACTTGTTTATCCTGAAAGAAAAATCATGTGATCGGCACGAGGGTGAGCTTATAGAAAACAATGCTGTGAAGTGGCCAATAACATGTAAATCCATATTAAATCTGAATAAAGAGGCAGAATGGATTTTACAAACTAAGAGAAGATAGAGTAGTTGTTAGTCATGAAACGTTGCACATATTCGTTCAGCAGTATAATGTCTTCTGACCTGTGGAGACACGTGCCGGTGGAGGAGCGTCGGCATCTTCCACTCAGACGACGGCTCCCTGCCGGCAGCTTTGGGCGGTTCGGCCGGCCGCTTCACGGGGACCCGAGCCGGAAGATGGACTTCCTGGTTTCTCCCGCAAGCGAACACGTTTACCGCAGCAACCGGTTGCAAATCTACAAGAAAAGACGGTCGATAATGAAAACCGCGTTTCAGCTCAGGGTTTCACGGTGAACGGCTCCCCTCGGGTCACCTCTACCTGCGGGAGGCTCCTCCTCTTCCTCCTCCTCCTCCTCCTCCTCGAGGGGCATCAGCTGTTTCTCCCCCGCCTTCAGTTTACGGACGGCCATCTCCAGCAGCTCCGCCGGCCGGGCATTCAACGTCTGGGCTTTGTGCAGAATTGAAGTGGCTTTCATCACATTACCTTGAAGCGAAAGGAGGAGAACAATATTTGTATCGTCACTATGTTCATCCAGTAAAATGAACACTTATCTACAGGGTTCTTACACATGTTGACCAGTGGATTTCCATGACTTTTCCAGGACTTTAAACCAAATTTCCAAGACCAAACTGAAATGTCGGTTTATACATGAAAAAGTGAGAACATTTAGTATTTAAACAATGTCAATTCCAAAGCATACAGTATACATTTAATGAAACAAATGAATAAGAGACAATATTTTATTTAAAGAATAAACATGTGCTTCCCTATGGCCATCGAACTTTCCAGTTACGGTGCGTTCACTTGCAACGCGGGAAAAAAAAGTGCGCGCCAGTATGAGAGCGTACGCCGGCTTATATTTTGAGTCTTTCTTTCTAAAAACATATTCATTATTTCAAACTCGGCGTAAATGAACAAGTGAATACATCAAATTTCCATGACTTTTCCAAAACTTTTGTGATAATTTTTTTTTCCATGACTTTTCCAGGCCTGGAAATGACCATTTTAAAATTCCATGACTTTTCCAGGTTTTCCATGACCGTAAGAACCCTGTATCTAGTCAATCCTTCTATAACAAAGGCAGAGCTTGGAAGAGATTTGGGCACTCCCACATCTGTACAAACTACTCACTTGCCAAAAACAAACCTGCATGTGTTCCATGAAACGAAATGTGATGGATGACATTTAAAAAAAATTAAAATATATATTTTTTTCTACCTTGAGAAACCTCAAACTGGGCGTGTGCCACGTGGACAAAGGCAAAGCCTTTACAGTTGGATCTGGCAACGATGAAGTGGTCCTGGGCTTCATCGGGGTCTTCAATCCTGCAAGATGGGAAAAGACGAGACATTTGGTTATACTTCACAAAACTAAAAATTAAAAGATGTTTAAATTCAATGCACCGATTTGAACCCGAAGCGTCACACACAGACACACACAGACACACACAGACACACACGACATGTGATATGACGATGGTATTATTTAATAAATGTCATACATATATCTGTCGGAGCGATCTGAAATGAAGGTTTGCCAAAATCTTGAACAGAGTGGCGATAAAATACAAAACATAAGATGTATTATGCTTTAAATCATTAGGATTACACGCACCGATTAGAGATAATGCTGTGAAACTGATCATAATCTGGAATTTGTCTTCCTCACCCCTTGAGCTCTGCATATCTGACCAGGATTCGGGCGTAGCTGGTGTTCTTGCTGAACTGTCTTATCGGCATCCGGGAGAAGATTTTAGAGTAACAGTCCTTGAGCTTGTTGAGGAGGTTGATGTCCGTGTGAGGCGAGCCTCTCTTCTCCAGGTTCATCAGGTAGGTCCAACACGACTCGGGGGAATTGGTACTGACCACCTGGTCGAAGTTGAACGTCACGTCTGGGGAAGGGGGGGGATTCATTTATTTTTACAATCAACACGTGGAATGATGAAGGCACTTGCAAATGACACGGTAGTACAAAATATAAACCATACTTCAGGGTTCTTACACATTTTGACCAGTGGATTTCCATGACTTTTCTATAACTGTAAACCAAATTTCCACGACCAAACTGAAATCTCAGTATGAACAAGAACTATTTAGAAAATGTTGTGCGTTTTTGAGCATCTTTCTTTAAAAAAAAACAACATATGAATTATTTTAAACTCGACGTAAATTAACATGTGAATATAACAACATTTCCATGACTTTTCCAAAACTTTTATGATTTAAGTTTTTTCCATGACTTTTCCAGGCCTGGAAATTACCATTTTAAAATTCCATGACTTTTCCAGGTTTTCCATGACCGTACGAACCCTGATACTTAGATGTATCATTTTTACCTCTTGACTTAAGATTTAATAAAAAATCTTTTTTTTCCTTCACAAAATGTACCAAAAAAACACTGGCGATGCGGAAGATCTCGCGGTAGATAATGACGAGAATAAATATGAAACTAATTTAAATGATACCCTCTGAAAGAAGAAGGCAATCTGGTTTGAACCGTCATCAGACTTTATTACTGTCCGCTTCGTACCGTCTATCCTCGGGGCGTCCCGTGTGTCGTGTGTGTGAAGCAGTGTGGTGGTGGAGTCCACGGCGGCCTGGTCCTCCCAGGGGAAACACTCTGGACTGACAGTGGGCGGCTGAGAACACAGCGGTATATAAGAGAGAGAGACACACGACCCTTCCTTCTTTCACTCCATGTCGTGATGATTCTGACATTGCTCCACCCAAACTTCGGAAGCTCGCTTCTTTTTTGTTTCACTCACTCGATCGTAGAAACGATGCACGTCATTTTTCTTGGAAGACGACATCCCGAACAGCGGGTTGACGTTTGAGCCGGAAGCTTGCCTGAGACAAAATGAAACAAATTAAGTATCAACACATCTGACACTTGAAATTAATTGTTGCACATGAGATTGAAATATTTAGGCGTTTCCATGCAAAGTGAACTGTGAAGTGATATCTATCTATTTCTACAATGATCAACATCTTCCTCAGACTTCTATACAACCAGACTTCTTTCTTCCTCTAGAGGAGTGAACGCTGCAGGTCGGCTGAGACTCTCAGCTCCTTTCAATCCCGATTCAAGACTTTTCTGTTTGCTGTTGTCTTTAATTAAACCAGATTCAAAGATATTAATCAATTTCTGCATTTTATTTCTTAAACTGCAACTTTTAGTCTATTTGTAGCTTTTTAATGTTTTAAATCTTCTTTTCTTTTTGTTTTGATGATTTATAGTGAATCACTTTGAATTGCCTTGTTGTTGAAATGTGCTATAAAAAAAATAAGATTGCTTTTACTCTAGATGACCATTTGAAGGAATGCAACTAGAGGAATATCATTTCATTTGGCGACCCAAACTGTTTTCATGCAGTATTCCTCCAAGGGATAATAAAACATAAACAGTATAGAGAACTACCTGGACATGCTGGTGTGGATTGATGCATCATTCCCCTTTGAGGGCCTCTGATTAATGTTGCAATCATCATCCTTTTCTGGGATGGAGAAAGGTACAACAGGAACTCTCCCTGGCTGGAATACAAAAGGGACATTTTGTAATTCCTTTCATACAAACTTTGGAATAAAATGTAAAGAAACACGGTAAAAAAGGACCAAACAGAAAAGACATGTGTAATAACACAAGTAGGATGAAACGTAACTCTTACCATGCCAACTATTCTCTTGCAATGAGATCCAGGTCTCCAGCCTGATGGTTGGTCATCTGCCGATCCGCCAAGGGCCTCCGACCTGCAGACATCGACATGAGATGTGATGCTTCCTGAATCAACCTGAGGTCTTATTAAAATGTTAGAAAGGGTCTTTTTATTCTTACCCCGAACCAAAAATACTGGAGAGCTGCAAGTCGCCGGTGCCGTCCGATGTTCTGCATACTTTTTGGAACACGGAGGCCTTTTTGACAGAACTGTGCACATTACTGTTTGACAACTCTGCCAAAAGAAGAAGAAAAAACACAGTGAAATGAGAAAATCTGATGATGAGAAGTTACGCATACTCTGAACGGCTGCACAGCAGTCAACCAAGGTCATTTTGTGGAATAAAAAAATACTCACGAGGTACATTTTCCTTATCCTCCAAACAGAAGAGGCGTGTCTTTCCCGGCTGGAGGGTTTGCAAGGCAGCCTCCAGCAGCTCCTTTGGTTTGGCCCCCAGTTCAATAGCATTCTGCAATATGTAGAGGCCTCTCTTTGTGTTGCCTGGTCAGATGACACAGCAGACACTGAAACACCACAGATAGCAGCAGCATGACATGAGAATGTGCTTGTATGTACAAGACCAACAAACAAACCTACCTTGGGAATGCTCAAACTGTGCATGTGCAACGTGAACAAATGCAAAGTTCTGGCTATGAGATCTCGCCACGTTGAAGTTGGCTTCTGCCTCATTGACGTCTTGAATTCTAATAAATAAAAAAGAAAAAGGAAAAATCGACTGAATGTCCAACTTACTGCTTTTGGAATGGCATTGAATTATGAATTCAATCTGGCCGACTCAATCTACTGATGAATACAGAATTAAAAGTAGAAAGATATATATTACATATTTTTGAGTATATGCACACTCACGCTTTCAGCTCAGCAAATCGGACCAGCAGCCTGGCATAGCTCTCATTCTGACAGTGTGTCCCCAGCGGCATGTTGGAGAATACTCGGGTATAAAAGTCGATAAGTCTGGTGAGGTGGTTCCGATCCAAGTGGGGGTCCCCTTTCTTCTCCAGGTCCGCCAAATATGACAGGCACGACTCAGGGGAGTTTGAGCCGATAACCTGGTTAATGTTGTCCGTGTCATCTGCAACAAGTACACAGTGTTATTACGAATTAAGTACAGTATGTACACATGGATGCTGATGGAAACAGATCTGACAGTGACGGGACTACCAGGTCAATACCTTCATTGAAATACTTTTTTATTTTGTTGATCTTTTGATAGAGCATGGCAAGCTGGTGCTTCCGGTCCGTGTGCTCCTCTTCTTCCATCTGAAATTGAGGGGCAGATCCTTAGTTTAGATGTGCACGCTGCCTTGAACGAAAATATACACCAATATCCTTTCCTTTCTGTTTCACAAAGTGCATACGTGATGCTATGACATGATTTAGTAGGCCGTACTCCTTACTCTCTGCAAAACCGGTAACAGTAGAAGTGACGTTTAACATATCGGCCATAGATGTGGGTAGCTGCATAAAAGTTAGGTTAACTAGACAAAATATCTCCCAGCGTATTTGAGTGGCGTTCACAATCTGAATCAATCTAGCTCAATTAGCTAACGTGAGCTAGCTACATGTAGCTTACTATTAGCGTGTTGTTTGTGAGCGACTTGGTTTCGCTACGGGCTACACAAAATCAATCATTATATAAATAAACACGTGCGCGTGCATGTTCATTGGCAATAAAGCAACATTAGACTTTAAAAACATCTAACCTTGTTTACGATGTCAATAATCCGGTGTATCTTTATAGAGCACGAAAAAAGGCTCGCCTTCAACTGCCAGTTTTTAAATGTGCCACTTCCGTCCCGGTCGCGAGCTGATTGGCTGGTTTATGGTGACGTAAGCGTTGGTTGTGTTTACAAACAAGCGCGTGCACTCCGCCACGAAGACAACTTTCCATACGGTCGTGTTAATATGTGTAATAAATCGCTTATAATTGATTTTCATACTGTAGTATATATATTTTGAGTTACCTTATATTTGCATCCTTCAGGTTTTGTATTTCTATCAATAAAGTTCATTTTTTATATTGAAAAATGACCGTGCGCAGTGAGTCATTCTCGCTGTTTTTTTTATTTTACGTCCTATAATATGTTTAACAATAGTATCAGTACGAAAATGTATCGATATGTTTCAAGTGCTTTCCATATTAAAATAGTTCACACAAAATGTTAAACAATAATCAGAAACAAATGTAAACCCAATGAAAATATGAACGTGTATAATAATATTATACAAAAGCTGTTAACGTGACAGCCCTTGAACCCAGTGATATTATCTAAACACACAGGAATGTGTATAAGATAGTCAGACACAAATGTAAAGTTTTATAATAAAAAAAAGTATACATGGGGATTAGGAAGCCTTGTCACACATTTATTTTCCGACGGTACTTGAACGCAGCAGATCCACGCTGCACTTCCCTGCTCTCGGTTCCTGCTCCTCCCAGCTCAAAGATGGCAGCCGTGGGACAGAGATGAGAGACGACACGAATTTAGGAGTTTTGTCATGAAACCACATCGGGGTGCACAGCTGTTACGTCCGTGGTTTTAATATGACAGCCACATAATTCGTCACCGCCAATGTGTCGTTTCACGAAGCCAATTAGAGGATTCAGAAAGATCATGTTTGTTCTGTGGGCTAAGCTAGCAAGCGACGGTTAGCAAATACATGATCGTGCCTCGTCTGCCATACAAGAAGCAAGCAGCTGCTCTGCATACGGCGTGTTGACATTTTTGCAAGGTGGGTGTTTGTATGATGGCGAACTAATCCAATGCCAACATGTTGTGAATGTGTAGCGTGGACGCGGTTGCGTTAGTTTAGCGTTAGCATAAACGATGACAGACCTGGTGTACCTTCACGTTAACCTGAGGTATGTCTTGTGTTGCATGGTGAAAATAAAATCACTTTTCTGTCAATAACTGCATTTATTAGTCGTTAAGTGTGTCCATTGCATCGTTGTTAACATTTGCATACACTCTACTAGCCAGCGAGCTAACGCTAACTGTCTCCGGTTGCTCACGAGCATTTGATATAAGATGCTAGGTTCGTTGTCGGTCCGTAATGTTCATGTGCAGCAGCCGCATTTTCTTTATTAATGGATCATTCCTGTCCAACTGTTGTCAAAGTAATGCTCTCCTGCAGATGAATATGCCCAACGCTGCTACAGAACAAGTCTCGGTTATCGCTGTGAATCCAAACGCTTAACATTTCCTCTTTTCTATTTACCCACCAGCTCAAATTCATCATGGCCATCACTCAGTTCCGTCTTTTCAAGATCTGCACATGTCTAGCCACCTTACTCTCTTTCTTTAAAAGGTTGATATGCAGGTGAGCGCGACCCCTGATGCACACTATTATTCTCTTTCATGAAGATCAGGTGGATGCACTTTAACCCTCCTGTGACCTTTAGGGTCAATTTGACCTCATTCAATGTTTAACGTCGATGTTCTTTGGGGTCAATTTGACCCCAGGCTGTTTTTCACTGTGTCAAACATATAAGAAATATCAACTTTTTTATATATTTAAAGGGCTATTTAGATAGGCAACAAATAAACATAAAGTACCTCACACTTAAAGTTGGGAAACAATATTAATTCTAATCATTTTCTGGAGGTTTTAATTGCTGGGGTCAAATTGACCCCAAGGATAAAATATGTTAGTAATGTGAAGGTAACAGGAGGGTTAAACACGATCTAACCAATTCAGACAGAATACACTAATGCGTGTTGCACACATCTGAGCCACAACTAAAATGCTGTTTTCTTTTATATGTAAGTAACTTGAATATGTAGTCCGTGTTTCTCATTTTGATGGAACACAAACGAGATTATTGATTTCTAGCAATTCAGGGAGAGTTTTAACTTGTGTTCTAAGGCGAGTATATCTTTCGAGTAAACTTCTGTAAGCTTTGAAGAAAATGTAAGAGACCATTTTTAAATCCCTGTCAGTGGATCACAATCTCAATGTTGTCATACTGTTTGGTTACAATGTTGCTGCTGCTATTGTCAATGTTGAATTAGTCATGTTTGACCTTCAGGACTGGAAGGGGTCGCAAGCTCAGTGGAGATCAAATAACTCTCCCAACAACAGTGGATTTTTCTTCCTCGGTACCAAAACAGGTCAGTGTTGTCTCAATCCACCGCCCTGTGAAGTTCAACACATGTCGTTCACTACCGTGGCAATACAAACTGCAGATATAATCAGTTTATATCAACAGATTTGCTTATAAACTACATACACCCCCTGCTCTGTAATTACTATGATTACTTAACATGGTGTTTTATCGTCTCTTCTGCACAGGCGGAGGTTGAAGAATGGAGCTCTTGGGATGAAGATGCTCCTACAAGCATTAAGATTGAAGGTGGCAACGGAAACGTTTCCCCGACAGGCAACGAGATGGACGAAGAGCCCGACTACTTCAAGGACATGACTCCCACCATCAGGAAAACGCAGAAGGTATGTCCACAGACAGAGTAGCAGGTCAACTAAGTGTTGCCGGGCAAACGCCAAACTTATGATATACTGAATATACCAACACATTTTTTCCCATGTCTCTCTTTCGTTGCATTGCAGCTTAAACTAAGAGCTGCAACTAACGATCATTTTAATAACCGATTAATCTGTCTATTTTCTCGATGAATCGGATAAATAAAAGAAACATTAATTTCCAACCCGTCATTCCAAAACAGCCGACAATGCTTTACTCGCGTGAGTTTAATCGCCCGACTATGTGCCTTAGAGGGGGCGGGGCTTATCTCTGTTGCTGTGCGCCGTGGAAACGGGTATCATTTCCGCCATCCACCGTGGAAGAATTAACCACTGGTTCTCATTCATACTTGTTGTGGTAATCCCACAAATGTCGGAACGTGAATGCCCTTCATAACATTACCCGTGGAATCGAAAATGAAATTTGTTGCCAACTCTTTTATGCAATGCATAGCTCCTCCCATGGGACGGTTCGGCAATACGACGCGTCATCTTGTGATCAATTTAGTGGCGCAACCAATAGCCACGCCCTGTACAGTTGTAGCATTTGCAGTTTCAAATGGTGCATACGCTCATTCCTCATTTCACTGCCAGGAGGCAATGGACACATTTCCCAAGATGTCACTGTTTAAAAAAAACAAACATCATCAAACCAGTAAATGGTAAATACAAATGAACCTGAAGTGATAGATTATATTAAAAGTTGAACCATAATGCAATAAACTAGCATTTTCTGTTCATATAACCTTTATTGGGACGTCATCTTAGAGCGGTGACTCGGTCAGTCAATAGATCTCCAGGGTAATAAGAATATCATCTGACTCCCGTCATCACACTTTGCTTGTTCTTCTTGAGATGCACATAATAGCAAGACGTTATATCGATATCATATACATGCATGAGGATACGACATTGTCTCTGCATAGTACAAATCTTCTGTATTTACATTGTGATTTGCTTGAGTCGATGGATGAGTCCTCGTATGATTGTAATGCGCCGCAAAGTGTCTGAGCCGCCGTCTCTCTGGTTCCACAGATAGTGCTGAAGAAGAGGGAGCCTCTGAACTACCTGGTGCCCGACGGCTCGGCGGGTTTCTCCAGCCGCCTGGCAGCCTCTCAGGACATGATGACCTTCAGTCCGCCCTCAGTGAGCTACAGCTTCTCTACTCCAAACACATCAGAATCAGAAACCGTTTATTGCCAGGAATGTTTACACAAACAAGGATTTTTTTTTTGGGGGGGCGGAAGGTGCAACATTAGACATGACAAACAACAATCAACGCGGCAGTAACAGTGTAATGTGTGTATAAACTTAAGTATAAGATAAAGATAAAATGCTCGGACAACAAATAAGGTTAAAAGTGTTTAAGTGTATGTTTCAAGTGTCATGTGTGTTGTGTTATGTTCATGCAATAACAAATCATCATTATCATTCATCAATATGACTAGGAGCCTCCAGCAAAGAGCATCTGGTCACTTTTTATACATTTCTTTTTATTGAATTCAAATGTTTAATGGACCAGAGATTAAAAAAAAAATCAGAATTTTCCTTTTTTTATTTTTATGAGCAACTAGCTTGTGACGGATGTGACGTACAGATTTACAGTAGAAGCCAGTAAACCAGGACATTCAATTGAGAATTGTAGATTGTCCTCCGTCCAGCTCGAGGAGACATCCGAAATGATTGTTTTTGTGAAGAGGCACTTTAGTTTTGGCCCGACTCAGACAGTTTAGCTCCTCTAATAGAGATGCTGTAATTGTAAATGCTTCGGTGCAGGGCGAACTGGGAGAAATGGAAACCTGGCAGGAGGACTCAAACGCCTGGGAGGACGAGTCCGATGCCGCCTGGGAGACCGAGCTGGTGCTCAGGTAATACTGCGAGTTCAGGTTCCTGCGCCTACACACGGTGCAGACATGCACTGGTGTCGCTTTGTCATTAAACATGCACCAGCCCGTTAAAGGAACACTTGCATGAGTTGTGTGTTTTGTATATGAGATGGAGGTGGGGGTGGTATATATTGTAAGAATGATTAAGCTTTCTCTCATGAAGGAAGCCTGCAAAAAAAGAAAACTGTCAGCTCCCTTTTATTTATTTATATTTGTGTCGAGGGATGTAGGTTCACACAGCGGCCAGCAGGGGGCAGCGTAGGCCGTTATTCCGACCCTGTTTTCCCCACTGCTGGCAGCTGGCCTCGCTCCTGTTGAAGCTCTCACTGAAATCTCCTTTTCTCCCGTCTCTCCAACAGACAACAGAAGATGGCCGAGCGGGAGAAGAGGTCCATGGAGCAGCAGAAGAAGAAGGTGGAGAAAGAGGTCCAGAGGATGATGAAGAAGGACCAGAAGATTGCCGTCAAGCTCTCGTAACATTTTTAGAAGAAATGCTCAGTTTCGAGCCAAAGGGATGGAAGGGATGGGGGGGGGGGGGGGAGGAAGCACACTGACTCAATCGTCACTCTGTCTTTGAAGTCGTCATACCAAACAGGATTACCACCGTTCACCACTCCTCTGCTGGCCATCAGTCCCAATCCGCCCCGTTTCCCAACCGGCGGCCATGTTGGTGCGTTCCTCCGGCTGCGGCGGCGTGAACTCCATCGATCTCGAGGTCAGACTTCACTCCTGGTGTCACTCCCTGCTCCTGTGGCGAGGTCACTCTGGTCTTCGAGGGGCAAAGCTGTATTTATTTCTACGATCCAGTTCGCCTGAGGTCAAAAGGTCAGACGGAAGGGGCCCATTTAGATTCTGATTTGCATCTAGGAAAAAAGGTTGATTTTTGTTTCTTTCCCAGGAACATTTGTAAATAAAACAGGTACCTACCTACCTTTCGTGCAAACCCAAATAGGGAGTCCATTTCCCTTTTTCTTTGTCTTATTTATAATCACAAAGGAGTTAAATTACCTGTAAGCATCGCTGTCATCCCTCGGTTTGCCTGATTGTTGTTGTTTTTATATTCATGTCTTTCATTGTCTTTGTTCTCTAACGAATATGACTTGATATTTCCCTTCATACACTGGACGTCTCTATTAAAATGAAGGCTGAAGAGGAACGACCACAGACTACATGTTGGCTGTGGGTTCCTATGGCAACCTCATGGCTACTGATCTGACGTTCAGTATCCTCCTCTGTCAGCTTTTTGATAATGAAGGGAAAAAAACTCACTGCTTTGATTCTTTTTTTTTTTTTTTTTTTTTTAATTATAATTGTTCACGGGAGTGGGGATGTTACTGCGTCTCTCGCTGCATCGACGAGTCTCAGTGTGACCTCTGACCACCTTGGTTGATTAAAAATATGAAACTGGTTTTCACTGAGCATCCTGGTTATGCATACGCTCTAATACAGTCACTGTTGGGGGGGAAGAAGAATCAGCACCAGCTGTTGTCATGGAAACCGTGGACGATGAAAAAGACCATTTCTTTTATGAATTGAAATGTGCAGACTTACAAAATGTCTCTGCTCTATTATTAATAATAATAATATACATGAGGTGATGGAGGCACATTTTTATTCTGAATTAAAAGTTAATGCTTTGCAAGTAATCGATGACTTGAAGATACTGTGTTGAAAATTTAAACGATTAAATGACGAGTGCATGCTCAGGTTTGATATCAAAGCAGGTGTTTATTTTGTATTTATTTTAAAAGGGAATTCAACAGAATATTTGTCCAACTTTTAAAAAAGAAAAATGTGGAAGAAAAGCTGCAGGTTCTGTTTCTTTTTGTCATTTTGCACATTTCAACTTTTGCAAACGTGAGTCAGAGCGGCCGTCGCCTCTCGCACCTCATTATTTTTCCGTCTCATTCTCGTGTCAGACGTCATGTTCAGACTTCCATGTCGTGTTTCATAATTGTCACGATTGAGCGAGAATGTGGACCGTAAAATGAATCCGTCCAGAAGGATCGTGCAGACTGTTACACCTGCCGTCATCGGGCCGACGCAGGTGTTTAATAAACGCTTTTGATTCAAACCTCATGGAGGGGAAACGCCCTGGTCACCAGTCTGATGTGCAAATATGGAAACGCTCAACGAAGTATTAAATATTGAGCCTCACTTTGGGTTTATTCATCAGCCGTTCAGGTAACGGGGCTCCGGGGATGTGGGCCAGACTAAAATACCATGTGACACACACACACACACACATTAGCGCTAAGCCTTACACACTCTTGTTAACAGGGTTCGTACGGTCATGAAAAACCTGGAAAAGTCATAGAATTTTAAAAAGGTCATTTCCAGGCCTGGAAAAGTCATGGAAAAAAACTTAAATCATAAAAGTTTTGGAAAAGTTATGTAAAAAAACTTAAATCATAAAAGTTTTGGAAAAGTCATGGAAATTTGTCATGATCACACCGAGTTTAAAATAATTAATATGTTTTTTAAAGAAAGATGCTCAAAATATAAGCCGGCGTACGCTCTCAATACACAACATGCTCTAAATTGTTCATGTTTATGCCCAGATTTCAGTTTGGTCATGGACATTTGATTTAAAGTCATGGACAAGTCATGGAAATCCATTGGTCAACATGTGTAAGAACCCTGTGTTAATACTATGAAATGATGTCCGACCTTTGACCTGGCTTGACAGGACGGTCACTCATCTGCCCCCCCCCTCCCCCATCACGATGACATCACTCCCATCTGTCAGGGGAGTGACATCTACCCCAAACTCTCAGACTGACCCATTTAAAAAAAAAACATGCACATCTATAGTTTACAGAAAAGGGGAGGAGCTAAATGGCTGATTAATTAAATACCGATAGTTCGAGACCCGCGTGTTCCCGCTCATCTTAATCCAGCGGCGTGGGGGAAGGGGGGGGGGGGGGGGTCACAGCATCCCATGACTTCACTCTATGAACCGAGGAGGTTTTAAAGACGCGCCGCCGTATGGCAGAGTGCACGTGACGCAATCAGAACTGGTTATGTAATGACTCCAGAAGGCGTTGGGAGGACATGTGCTCTGGCACTGACCCAGTTCTCCCAGTATATATATATAAAAAAAAAAAAAAAAAAAAAAAGGGCTCAGATGATCCTGCACAGCTTGTGAGAGGTGCCAGCTAAGTGGATCTGATGCTCTTCACATCCTCAGCACCAGAACCCAGCGGACGTCTGCAGACTCGGGCCAGGAAAGCTCTCAGCAGAACGCCGCTGCGCTAAAGACAGTTTAGCCTCTTTATTAAGTCACGTGAACATTGTGTGCAAATGAGGAAACCCAGGCTCAGTCTTCACTACATTGTACTTACATAAGTCAAACTTGTATTAATCGTTCCCCCCCCCCCCCATAGCAAAATACCCCATAAAAAATAAAACTGTCACAATGCATGGTCAGAATTTATCATGCTTTATTAATAAAGATACAAGGACATCATGTAAATTACCAGTATTGCACATGAGCTCAGGCACGTAACAAGTGGCGATTGCTTTGAAGCAGTTTTCTATGGACACACACACGCTGTACCAAATAAAGCTCTACTGTGGGAGGAGAAAAAACACACACCTCTATACACCACACACACACACCGTCACAAAACAATAGCAGTGCATTCACATTAAAGCTTTGGCTGAAGGTTTCTTCTTGAACATAGAACTGTTGTCAAACCCCTCAAATGGAAACTTAACAGTCAATCTTTCACCCCCTTAAGAATCTCATCCGAACATTATTAAATTAATTTGTATTTATTTGTCCTTAAACAGGGACACCACACGACAATGATAAACACAACCATCTACCCAGACGGCCAGTCTTTGACATCTCAATGATGAATAAATAAATAAACTACATAAATAACCCCCTTTATAAATAACCCTTTATAAATAACCCTTTATGGCGCTCTCGGCGACTCTACAGTGCAAAGGAAGTGTCGCAACCGAAAGAACTGCGTTTATAAGAGTGCAATAAATCTCACAAATACTCTTGAAAAGATGCTTAAGTGCTTTAGTTCAAACGGTCCGGTGTGTGCATGCGGGGCGGGAAGCCTTTCTTCTTCTTCTTCTTCTCTACGCGAGACGCAGCGAGTGCAATCCCATGATGCAACAGCCCCTGATGAGCGCCGCGATGTTGTACACCGGCGCGCTGCCGTCCACGCCGTGCCGCGAGTACAGCCAGGCCACCGTGGGCAGCACGGGCGCCGCCACCGCCACCAGGTCCACCAGGAAGCTGCTGCTCCAGTAGCGCTTGCCGACCGCGCCGTGAAGAAGAGGAGGAGGAGCTCCCTCCTCCTCCTCCTCCTCTTCGCAGACGCTGAAGTCCAGCTCCTCCATGAACCGCCGGCCCTCCGCCGGCTCCGAGCAGCAGAGGCCGGAGTCGTCCGGCGAGTTGGGGGCGGCGGCGGCGGTGGGGATGCTCGGGAGGCTGATGGAGGCCGCCTCCGCCTCCACCTTTAGCCCCGCCCCCGCCGCCGTGGCCTCGTGGAAGTGGAGCAGCTGGAGGAGCACCGCCTGCAGGTCCGGAGTCGCGGCCGCGGCCTCCGTCTGCACCCCTCTGTCCTCCGTGGGGAGCGCGCTGGAGGAGAGGGTGATGGTGGCGGACATGGTGTTGGGCGGAGGCGGCGGCGGGGGCGCGGCAGCAGAGTCGCCGATCGACCGCCCCTCCCCCTCCTCCGTCGCCGACAGCACCGCGGACACGCCGGGCCCGGACTTGCGGCTGCAGTCGTGACTGAAGTCCACGGCGGTGGACATGAAGACCCGCTCCAGGATGTCCGCCCGGTTGGCCATCTCGTCGTTGGCCAGCAGCCCGCTGTCCGCCATCGCCTCCGCCCCCTGCGTGCCCAGCTCCATCCCGCCCTCGCCCTCGCCATCGTCCTCCATCTTCTTCCCGCGGGCCGCCGGGCCGTCGCAGAGGAAGTCCAGGGCGCGGTCGTCGTCCTGGAGGCTGGCGCCGCTCTGGGCCAGCTCCATGCTTTGCAGCAGGGACTCCAGCTTCCTGTTCTGGATGTTGATGTCCACGAAGTACTTCTGGATGCCCTTGTCCTTCTCCATCAGGCTGCTCTTCATCGTCTCCACCACCTGGCGGAGCTGCTTGATCTCCTTGCGGGCCTCTTTGAGGGCCAGCTGAGCCTCCACCCGGTGGCACTCCTCCTCGATCCAGTCCTCCCTCATGCGGCCGAGCTGCGACTTGAGCTCCTCGGCCTCCGTCTCTCTGGAGAGGGACGAACATGAACAGGAACCGTCGGATATCCACGTCTCTCGTCGAGAGTTGGATGAGCAGACGGACGCAACCACGGGCTTCGGTCCGTTCATCCAACTCTCAGATTCATCGTATAATGAGACTACTTATAAAACCTTTTACGGAGCCAAAGATTAAATCATATGGTTGAAATCAGTTCATGTCATGACATATTATAGATGATATTAGTCATTTCCCAGTGGATTCATCCGTCTCATGGAGGTCTGGATCGTGGTCCATGTCGACTACAAACTATTCATACACTCTGTCATACTTGAATGAGTCGACTCTGGTCACATGACTTCTATCCATCCTGTTGCTCTCCTGAAGGCATCACTTTCCCTCTTAAAGGGTATTCAATTCAGTTTATTTGTATAGCCCAGTTTCACAAATTACAAATTTGTCTCGGAGTGCTTTACAATCTGTACACATAGACATCCCTGACCTTTGACCTCACATCGGATCAGGAAAAACTCCCAAATAACCCTTCAGGGGGAAAAAGGGGAAGAAACCTTCAGGAGAGCAACAGAGGAGGATCCCTCTCCAGGATGGACAGAAGAATAGACGTCATGTGACCAGAAGGACGGATTAGAGTTAAAAGACATTCAATGAATATGACAGTTTATCAATAGTTCATAGTAGGCATATTCCATGATGGGGAGTTTGGAGACCACCATCCATCAGGCAGATGGAGGCAGAGAGGGGGAGTGATGCCGTATTCTGTTTTTTGGGACTTTTTCCTGATCCGATGTGAGATCAAAGGTCAGGGGTGTCGTACGTGTTCAGATTGTGAAGCCCACTGAGGGCAAGTTGTGGTATTAGGCTATACACAACGGACTGAATTCAAACTTCCATATGACCATCGTTCAGCTGGGAGAAACAACAATCTACACACACACACACCTGTCATGGACGATGTTCTCGGACTCCAGCAGTTTGGTCTTCAGGTGTCTGATGGCCACCTCCTTCTGCTGGAGAGGGGTGAGGTACTGCTCGGGGTTCGGGGGTCTGATGCCGTGGTTGTCCCCGCAGGAGTGGAAGCGGCCCGGGGCCGCCCTTCTGTGGGCGGAAGAGACCATTATAATAACAAAAACAAAAAAAACAAAAAAACAAAAAAAAAAAAAAGGTAAAATCCTCTCCCCTAATTTGTCTGTCCGAGAAAGAGAGAGGCATCAGGACTCTGATGCTCTCTGAAGCCCGGAATGAATGTCTGACAAGATTACTGGCATGTAGATGAGGGAGAAATTAAACTACTGGTTCATCTAAAACACAAGCACAGTTGGCAAGGAATGAAATTACCAAACTGGAAGAAAAAGAACACTCGTCTCTAGATGCTAATGGCATTAGCATTAAAACACCTTTTGCATTTCGTCTTCCTCAAAGAGAATTGATAACGCGTTTATTTCCCCTCCCAGTGGAGGATGAGTGGGTGGGTTTGGACGATATGCAGAGCAGTACGTAACCCCTCCATCAGCACGATATCCTAGCAACCTGGGATCCTCGAGGCTCTGCGTCGCGGCCAGAAATAGAAGCGGCCCAGAAGAAGGTAGCGTGCCAGAGGAAAAGACGTCACATGACTTGGGAAAGCTGACAGCGCAGCCGAACGAGAGAGGAATAAACGCCAGAGAGGAGGGCTGTAACGCATCAACGGGGAGCTGCGAACACGAGATAAAAAGAGCAGATTCCACGACTACACGGGAACTAAAAAGGCCGTCGGTTGAATGTTTTGTCATTGAAAGTAACACAGAGCCTGGAGCATCGCGTCAGTAATCTGTGGGGGTCCCCAAACACATTTGAGCTTCAGCATATTTTGCCCTGGATAAGTAAGACCTTGTTTTCAAATCTGAACGAAGGTGCAGTCTGAAGGGTCACTGTCTGGGTACCATATTTAGACACTTGCTGTATTAAATCCTCATTAATCCCAATCAAATCATGACCGCCATAATCCCACAGGGGCAAAAGAGGACATTTTAAAACAATCCAAGCTTAATCCACCCTTCAATTCATTGCACTGAGCCACAGTCAAATCTCTCAAGTCTCGTTCCTCCCTCAACGAGGGTAGGATGGATGTGCCTCCTGGTCACATCCAACCTTCCTCCAGCGTGGCCTCCTGGTCAGGAGACGAGACCAGGCGGCCACGCAGCTCTTCTCAATCCCTCAGCGGATGCTCGTGTACCTGGAGGTGGGGCTGGAGTGGCAGCTGCTGCTGTTGGTGGAGGAGGCGGCTCTGGGTGGAGTCCTGTAGGGGGCGTAGAGCTCCGCGTTGCGGCTGGCTGTGGGGCTCCCGGGCGGCTTGAACACCGGCAGCGGTCTGACGCGACTTGAGAACAGAAAAAAAAAAAAAAAAAAAAAAAGCATTGGAGATGACGTTTAGCGTCAAGCTAGGAGGCGCTTAACAAGGACAAATACTAGTTACCGATAACATTCCTACCAACAGCCATGAGGCTTTATAACAAAGCACCTCCTGTCAGAAACTTGCAATAACTCATGGTAAATATTCAAATTCATACTTACACTGTTGATCTCCACTGCACACATACACTTTGCACACTAGCCAGATATTTTATTTTATTACACACACACACACACACACACACACACACACACACACACACACACACACACACACACACACACACACACACACACACACACACACACACACACACACACACACACACACACACACACACACACACACACACACACACACACACACACACACACACACACACACACACACACACACACACACACACACACACACACACACACACACACACACACACACACACACACACACACACACACACACACACACACACACACACACACACACACACACACACACACACACACACACACACACACACACACACACACACACACACACACACACACACACACACACACACACACACACACACACACACACACACACACACACACACACACACACACACACACACACACACACACACACACACACACACACACACACACACACACACACACACACACACACACACACACACACACACACACTTTATATTTCACTTTGCACACTTTACTTTATGCACTGTGTCACTTTCTTTTTCTTAATTATTTCTTTCTTTCTTATATTTTATTGTGTTTAGTTTCATCGGCTGCTTCTGTTGCCACCAAATTTCCCCTTGGAGATTAATAAAGTATATTTCATTCATTCATTCTTATGTGGCCAGAGACAAGTTTAGTAAAACAGTTAAAACCCAAAATATGCAGAACTCATTGCATGGGCCAAACCATGCAAAAGAGGTGAAAACAGGTCAAATTGAGGCATCAAAACAGGCAAAATAGGGGCAGCAAAACAGCAGCAGGTGAACCTAGACATGATAAACAGGTCAAAGGTGACTCCTTACGGATGAGCCTGTTACCTGCGCGGAGGAGCCCTCTTCCCAGCGGACACACAGCCGAGGCCCTCCCTGGCCCTCAGGCTGCCCGTGCTGCTGGAGGAGCTGAAGTCGGCCTCGCTTCCTGCAGGGAGAAGCGCAGGGAGACTTTATATCATTTAGAAAAAAAAAGGTGATGCATTACAAATCTTCCTCGAGTGAAAAGTTGCTTTCATGAGAAATAAAAACACATCCTGGTTCTTCCTGCTGCAGCATCACCTGGTTCTGGTGGCCAATGAGCAGTAAAGATACCGATCAAGTCGGTCTGAGATAATCTCACTCTACTCACACCAACGGTCAGATTTTAAAATGTAGGAAGCAAAGTAAACACGGTGTTGTTTGGCGTCCGGATACCGCTCCGTGGTTGCGCTCGATAAAAGCTCTGGTCTCACTTTAAGCCTCAACGCTCAGCCTAACAGGAGCACTTAACGATCTTTTTCTGTTCCGTCGCTGATGGTGCGTTTCCTTCTTTTTCTCAGTCTAAATCTGTGTGGATCAAGTGCAGATTAAAGCAGGACTAGGAGGTTAGTGTCTGTAAACAGGAGTCCATCACGTCTGCCTAATGGAGGGAGCAGTGAGCCCGACACATGTTCTCAAACAGCAGCTTCTGGATGGGCTATAGTCCATAATATGTGACCTTTAAGACCACTTAAAGTTCATTACAACGACCATAAACGCTGCAATGACATCCAGACACGGTGTGTAACAATACAGGAACATTTACATCTTAATTGTTTAAGCAGAGGAAAAAAAATATTGTGCTGAAGAAATGTGAAGCCGTACCTGAGTAGCACCGTTTACCGTCAAACAACACCATGTTAGTGTCCTGTGATGACTGTGACAGAGACAATATTTCTTAAACCGCCGTGATCTTCCACCACTTTGTGAAACTGCTGTCCTGTGCTCGTCGACCAGCTAACTAACCTCCTGCTAATCAGCCTAATTGGCTGAGCTCCCAAACCTTCTCCTCAACCAAT
The DNA here is from genome assembly GCA_036178185.1 of Liparis tanakae. Lineage (NCBI taxonomy): Eukaryota > Metazoa > Chordata > Actinopteri > Perciformes > Liparidae > Liparis > Liparis tanakae. The sequence continues at coordinate 17,526,435 of CM070092.1, forward strand.
CAGCTGGCCTCCTCATTTGGATTCATGATCAAGCAGATTTCTTCTTCTTCTGCTCTTTGGCATGTAGGCATGTAGTTTTATATATATATATGTATAAGAATTAAAAAAATACAACAAAAAATACAATCAAATAACAAAATTATATACATAATATATACATATAATTTTATTGAATTGAAAAAGTAGAATAGCGAATACAATCAAAAATACAATAGAATAATATATATGTATATCATTTTATTGTATTGAAAAAGTGCAATACAATAATACAATAAAATAATATATATATGTATATACTTTTATTGTATTGAAAAAGTATAATAAAGAAAACAATAAAAATTACAATAAAATAATATATATGTATATTATTGTATTGTATTTTTATTGTATTTATATATATATATATTTATTGTACAATAAAAAATACTATATATATACATATATATATAAAAAATGTCATCGTATTTTTTATTTATATATATAACATTTATAATAAATGTAAATGTTGTTGATAATCATTCCCCTTGTGTGTTCTCCTTACCTCTGGCCTTCATGGCCGACCTCAGCTCCCTCTTGCTGCGCGGCTCGGCCATCAGCCTCACCCTCTTCACTTTGGTCTTGCACTCCGGGAGCGTCGGCGAGCCGGCGGCGCTCTGCTCCGAGCCTGACGGGGTTTTGGAGGGGGACACAGACTGACTAGTGGGGCAGCCGGTGTCATCTATTGTAGACAGGCACACAGACGGTAACAGCCAGGAACAGGCAGCGCGGCGCAGGCAGGCAGTCAGGGCTCAAGGTTCACGTCTTTATCTGGCTGCTCACTTTAAGAAAGCTTGTTGTGTGGTGGTTTTAACAGTGTTCACACACACACACACACACACATGCACATGCACATTTACACAGACGTTCTCTGTGGTGTCGTCTTTCGTCTTTACTTTCCTGTGTTCGTTAAGAACAACTACATTTTGTGTTTGAGCTCCTATAACCGAGCATGCAGGAAAGTATTTCATTTAATTTAGACAGGAAACGATCATCAAATCAATCAAATCAGCTCCAACCTCTCTCAGCTGCTCACATCTGTGTGCAAACTTATGCTAAGTTAAACCCTCTGAAAAGTGTCCATGTGCATATTGAGTACTTTTACTTGTATTACTCCAGTTCCAGGTTGAGTAATAAAAGTAAAAGTAACACAATCAGAATTCAACATGTTCCCAACCACCCGATGCCATCTCACACCCCGTGGCCCGTGTGTGTTGTTCCTCAGACTGAAGCTGAACTTCCCTGATCCGATGTGAGGTCAAAGGTCAGGGATGTCGTATGTGTGCAGATTGTAAAGCCCTCTGAGGGTAAGTTGTAATTTGTGATATCGGGCTATGCAACAATAAACTGAACTGAACTGAACCTCTCACCAGAGCAGAAGCTGTTGGTGCTGATGGTCCTCTTGGAGTGGTCGGAGCTGACGTCACACTCCTTCCCCTCCTCCTCCGACAGCGGGGAGTCCGAGGCGGGCGACCCTTTGTCTTTCGGTCTGAAGGGATGGAGCACCAAGCGGGGGATGCGGCTGCGGGGGCTTCCTTTCTCCGGAGACTTCTTTTCCTGGTTTATTTGAAAGCAACATCGGTCAGAGGGATGCAGCCACCCGCCTCAACTCAGTGCACCTCGCTCCCAAGTTAATAAAAGACTCGATTGTGTCCGCGTTGCGGGGTCGTGAGCCTCGCGATGACAACTGCGAGGTCACATTTTAAATTCACGTTTCTCTTTATTTGCATTGCTTTGAAAAGTAAATATGAAGAAAAAAACTCATTCAACGTGCAGAAATCTGTCGGCGGGGACTACAGGCGATGATAAGACTTACCTCATATTCTTGGAACGGCCCCATTGTGCCTCACTCAGCGTTTTCCTCTGTGGGATGATGAAAAACGAGGAGAAACATAAGCAAGGTTTTTTTTTTTCCTGTGGTGCCGCGTATACGTGGAGGCGTGTTGACGTGGCACTCAAACCCGTTACAGACAAGGGCCCTCTGTCTGAACACACACACACACGCACGCACACACACACACACACACACGCACACACACACGCGTCCTGCCTGGTACAGATGGCCCCGAGAAGCACACAGCCAGGACCAATACGCACGATTTATGAGAGAGATTCTACACGTCAAGCCTAGGAGTAAAAAGCCAAGTACATGTTTTTAAAATCAGAACGTGTCAACAGTGAAATATAGAAAAATACAGTCAACAGCAAAAACAAATAAAAAGGTGTGAAAATATGAGATAACAAGTATTTAGCCAGTAGCAACGCACAGTGGTGCTTTGAGCTAAATGCTAATGAGCGCATGTGATGGTAATGCTACGTTGACGTTTAGCAGATATTCAACATGTTGCTTCGGCTTGTTTAGAGAACATTTGCCAAGCTGGAACGCCGTCAGCTGTTTGAGCATTCGGTTGGTTGTCGACATATTTCACCAAAAAACTGTGAGGAAACGTCGTCTGCGGAGCGTGAATGTTTGTTCAAGGCAATCCATCAAGTTTATATCTGATTGAGTCACATCTCTGAAGAGGTCGGGTCATTCAAATGTGTCCTCAAGGGACCAGGAATGTCCGTACGGACGTCCACGACAATCCGTGCGATGGTTGTCGGGATATTTGCCTCACAAAGGTCAACCTCCCCGTGGTGCGAGAGGAGAAGCCTTCAGCATGCGTCCTCCGGGACCGTGAACTAAATGATGAGTTGCATCGCAACGCATCAACCAGTGGTTGAGATGTTCAGTCTGGACCACGATTCAATTCAATTCAGTTTATTTGTACAGCCCAATTTCACAAATTACAAATTTGCCTCAGAGTGCTTTACAATCTGTACATAGACATCCCTGACCTTTGACCTTTGACCTCACATCGGATCAGGAAAAACCCCCAAATAACCCTTCAGGGGGAAAAATGGGAAGACACCTTCAGGAGAGAACAGAGGAGGATCCCGCTCCAGGATGGACAGAACAATAGACGTCATGTGACCAGAAGGACAGATTTTGAGTTAAAACACATTCAATAAATATGATATGGATCGTGGTCCATGTCTACTACCAACTATTCATACACTCTGTCATACTTATTGAATGTGTTATAACTCTGTATTGATTCCTTCTGGTCACATGACGTCTATTGTTCTGTCCATCTTGGAGAGGGATCCTCCTCTGTTCTCTCCTGGAGGTTTCTTCACTTTTCCCCCCTGAAGGTTTTTTTTTCTATTATTTGGGAGTTTTTTCCTGATCCGATGTGAGGCCAAAGGTCAGGGATGTCGTATGGGTACAGATTGTAAAGCCCTCTGAGGAGAATTCATAATTTGTGATGTCGGGCTTTATATAATTAACTGAATTGAATTTAAATGTCCGTGAAGCGAAGATAGCGTGACTCAAAGAGATGAGACACGTTTCTAATTACGAGTTCAGTCGTCACAGATGCAGCAACAAAGACCACCGACTGGCACAACACCACATGAAAGATGTCCAACTCTTCTTCTGTTCTCCTGCTGTGGGGCTGAAGCTACTAAGTGCTTCCACCATTGGGATGTAATAGCCGATGGAGCGATGTAACAGAAGTTAAAGGTCGCAAGAATATAGTCTAAAGTGGTGATGAAGTCTTGTCGGAATGTTTTTCCATATGGAACAAGAAATAAACGTGTTTTATTGATGCTGTGACGTTAAATAATGCAGAGTTTCTCTCATGCGTCACTGAACTTTGTGTACGACGGCTTCCCGCCGCCTGTTGATCTCCTCTCAGAGGCTCGGTTACCTAAGAGCTGCATGTGTGTTTCTCCCTCTCTTTGCATTGTGAATGATGTCATTCAAATGTCATTTAAAGAACCATTTCCTTAATTAGTTCTTCAGAGAACCTATAAAGGTGTCTCAAAGAACCTTCAACACATGGTTCTTTAAGGCACCATTTCTGGTTCCACAAAGAACATTTCAATCAAGGTTCTTTAAAGAACCATTTCCTTAAATAGTTCTTCAGAGAACCTATAAAGTTGTCTCAAAAAGGTTCTTTGAAGCACCATTTCTGATTCCACAAAGAACGTTTTAATCAGGGTTCTATAAAGAACCATTTCCTTAAATAGTTCTTCAAAGAACCTATAAAGGTGTCTCAATTAACCTTCAAAAAAATGGTTCTTTAAGGCACCATTTCTGGTTCCACAAAGAACTTTTCAAACGTGGGTTCTTTAAAGAACCTTTTCCTTAAATAGTTCTTCAGAAAACCTATAAAGGTATTTCAAAAAGGTTCTTTAAGGCACCATTTCTTGTGCCACAAAGAATGTTTCAATCAGGGTTCTTTAAAGAACCATGACCTTGAATAGTTCTTCAGAGAACCTATAAAGGTATTTCAAAAGGTTCTTTGAAGCACCATTTCTTGTTCCACCAATAATTTTGCAAACCAGGATTATTTAACCATTTCCTTGAAGAGTACTTCAAAGAACCTATACAGGTGCCTCAAACAGAAAAAGGGTTCCTCAGTAGGTGATGGTTCGTTATGGTTCTTTGTAGAACCACAAACCCTTTTAAAGAACCATTACTTTTCTGTGCGTATACCTTTTCCACACCAGCCCTACCAATAACAGGATGACATCACCACTTGAATATAAGCCACGTACTCGGCCTCGTGCAAAATCCTCTCTCCTCTCTCCTCTCTCCTCTCTCCTCTCTCCTCTCTCCTCTCTCCTCTCTCCTCTTTCCTCCGAGGCTCAAAGGGGATTTCAGAAGTGGAGCAGAGGCTCCTGGGAGTCAAGCGCAAACCTCATCCTCTCTTCTTTTTTTAATCAGGCTCAGAAATAGATCTGGTGTGCCGTGTGGCCGACACCACCTTGCCTCCAGTTTCACTTTTTGATTTCCAGGCGCATCCGCGGCATCATCGTGTCGTGGCACAGCGGACTCAGATTGTAGGCACCGAAACACAGCCGTGCCCTAGCAACCACCTTAGCAACCGAGGGGCAAAGCGCTGCAGCTAGACAGGGAAAAATAATGGGTGAATGTGCACAAGAGTAAAGGCTTCTTCTTCTGCTTCTCCTGAGACTGGGGACATATCTGTGTGGGGACGTTGTGTCCTTGAGCTCAGGAAAGAAAGGAAACTCACAGTGAAGACAACAGGTTTGTTTTTTAAAAAGCCTCGAAGATGGCTGTTGAAATAACGCCTGTGATTCATGACCTCGAGCAAAGTGCTCAACGAGGATTTGGAACTGGGGCAAACGGATGATCGGGGGCAGGAATAATTCAATAAACCGGGTGTGGCTGAGAGGAGAGAGTTATGAAGGGAATCAGAAGATGGAGAGAGAAAGAAAAGCATCTGACATCCGACTGTGCAGCCGAGTCATTCATAGGGGAATCGCCTCACGCTGTTATCTTTCCACAACGTGTTGATTGTCACTCACTACAGTTTCAGATTGTAACACGAACCCCTCGTGAGCTGTTTCAATACAGACGGACCGCTCCAGTCTACCTGCGTAAGGCCGAGCTGGATGCCGACCCGGTGGTGGGATGCTGAGATCACGACAACGAGGCTCGAAGCCGTTTCCCCGCATCCAGATGGTCTGCTCTTAGAACAGCCGGGCGGGGGCGTGAATGATGAATTCCCTTTAATCCATCCCAGTCTATGTGCTTTTTCAATGTTGTATAACTCAACCGGACTAATGCGAAGATGTTGGTTCCATTTTTAGGTATTAAGCCCCGTCACTCCATCTGTTGAGTTGCGTAATTTCAGTGATGCAGACATTCGATGCACACTGCGGGCTCATAGCTCTTCATCTACGGCCAAACGCAGGAAATGTGTGCTCTGAAAATGGAAATATTTCATTCAATGATGCAACACTTGATGTGAGCTCCTCGGGCCCAGACTGTGTCACCATAACATCAAGACCGAGTCATCACTTTGACTTAAAGCATAGAGCATATGGACAATGCCAACACATAACAATGGATTCCAGGTTTGTGCCATACATGAACAGATCTAATGATCAAATCCATCAGTTTCATTCTCTGGGATTGAGCACCAAATGGTTCCACACATGGACCTTTATGGTGCCAAACACCTTTTAAAAAATGGACGCATAATTTTCACAATAAACTATATTAAACATAAAATGATATCACCCACTGCAATAGAACGACTGCTCTAACCATTGATAGACAATATGTTTACAAGCCTCCCTTTTGTTTCCCTACATCTCACTTCAATGCATTCTTATTATAAAGTGAGCTCTCTGTGTCAGGACGTCCTCTGACTATGACCACACCGCCCTCAAATGGCTCTGGTTGTATTCCATCAGGATGAATGCAGCAATGGGGATTTGGTTTTGTTTCATCTGGCACCCCCACGGTGGCTGGATGTCATTTTTCTTTCACTCTCTCCCTGAGGGAAATGCCTCTAGAATAAAAGATACTATAATAATATATTTAAAATATATATATATATATATATATATATATATATATATATATATATATGTAACTTTTATATATAATATATATATATATATATTACATATACATATGTTATGTATAAAAGGTACTCAAATATATATATATATATATATATATATATATATATATATATATATATATAAATATTTTCTTTTGATGTATATTTTAGGCGACTGCGCACTGTTTCGCTTTGGATATATATATATACACACACATATACAAATTGTATACTGTATTCTAACCAATGAATTTGAAGTAAACATCCAGCTTCACGTGTCCTCATTTCCCCCAGAACCACCCAAAACACGGATGATGTCGTGTCGGTGATTCGACAAAAGATTCCTGAACTTGTAAACAACCCCTCCTCTCCTCAGCCCGCTCCCTCCCTGTGAACAGAGTTTCATTTTTGTTTTGATGTTGTATTAATTTATTAACCCAAAGGCTAATGGCGTATTAGTTTGAAATGATCTTCCGCAAAAAAAGAAAAATGAATGTCATGCTTGCCTGGATGTGGTTTCCTCGCAGAAGGATGCGCGGCAGGCACAATACGGTCGTTCCGGTACTGGCGGTGCCGGTGGTGATGCTGGTGGTGCTGATGGTGCTGCTGGTGGTGCTGGTGCGGTGCTGGTGCTCCGGCGAGGTCAGCCTTGGATCTGCTGCTTGGATGTCGGCTGGAGGAGAGAGCTGTGCGCAGACAGCGAGGAGGGCACAGACGATTGGACGGGAAGCGAGACCACTGACGGTGCACGCGCGTAATGACTATACACTCCCGCGCGCGTGTGTGTTACATAACGCGAGAGGCATGACTTAACCACTCGCCCCCGTCCATCACACAGAGCAGATGGTGTGTAATACGTATGCTGTGACATGTGTGTGTGTGTGTGTGTGTGTGTGTCTGGCATATGAACAACATTCAATAATATGAATCGACATGTGTATTTCATTCACAAATACACACTAATATGATATGAACATGTAGTATCGAACATTTATTCTAGAAAAGCTCCCGCGTGGATTTGCGGAATTTCCTATTTCTTCAATTCCATGTTGTTGACAGAGACACATTATGGGATGCCAGCTGTAAACACGTGACATATCGGCCGATGTGGAGGTCTGCGTGGACAGAGACGGGCAGTGGGTCGACTTCCTCCCGGAGAGTTTTGCTCTCCGTGGTGCTGAAACCAGGGAGGCGCTCGCGGCTCCATCCCCTCCCGGTGTGTATAACGGTTTATACTCCGCGCATGCGCTTTAAATGCCAGTGGATCCGCGGTGACTATGATAGATTATGCAATGTAAAAAAAAAATACCGTGTGCATTAAAAACTGCGCAGTAGAATGATGTGTATGACGTATGAACCAAAAGGGTGTTATGCACCTCTCTGGAGTGATGCGTTCACGTCACGATGGCTTAAGGTTGGGTTCTGAAGAAACTCTGGGCACTGGGTGGTACTGAATCACGTGCCAGGATGGGACTGATGAGCTTGTCTTCTTATCGATGAGGCCCTCTGCTGGACCGAGATCACGTCACACATTGAGCTGCAGGTTGACCTCCATCACTTTGACCCGATCACTGCAACTCACACCTGTTGTATAACTACAGGAAGTGACGTAGTCCTACTTCTGGATTCAAATCAACTTGTTATAGGATTCATATTTATTTGTTGATCTTTCATGTTGTGTTGTCTTCTTTTTAATTGTTTCGGAGCAGACAACATTGTGTGAACATGTGGCATTGCAAAATGACTACATGATACAGTATACTAATGTGTTTTTCCATTGCAAACACAAACTTAATGCCTAAGAGGAAGCTCATCGAGACTAATGAACACTGTTGAAGGGGGAGCACTGACCTGCAGTTCAGTTGAAACCAGATTTACCCACAGGACATGAATGCAGCATTTGTCCTGGTTTCCTTCTCGTCGACATCGGGGTGTAATAAATGTGAATGTCCACTAGAGGTCACTCGTGTTATTTAAAACATGTTTGGTGCGTTTGAGTGCCTCAACATTTAGGCTACATGTTTGCTGTGAGTTACATTTAAATGAACCAGACCTGATTATCCACTTAAACTAAAAAAACGTAAAAACAACACAAATTAAAATTCAGAAATTTCACCTGCTTTTTTCTTATATTAATCATATAATGCAATATTTATAAATACAGTTGAACAAAAAGTATCCTTCTTTGAAGAAGACAACAAAGCTGCTGCTTTATGATCACCTGGGGCACGTTGCGTGTTTCTATCTGTGCGTAAAATCTAATCTAATCTGATGTGACGTGTCCTTGGAGATGGAGCACTTAAACTCTGTTAGAGTGTTTCTGAAAATAGTTTGGACCTCCATCTTTGGTCAACGTTATACACCTGCAGTACCGGAAGTGTCTCAGAAGGAATGTGCTTTAAGTCCAAGTCTAAAATAACTCGTTGAGGTATATGGAGTAAAACTCTTTAATTGCATTGTTCCATTTACGACGTCACACTCTAAATGATTGGATCCAAAGTAAACGGACTCGTAAGTCCCTGCACAGTGTAGATGACTTTGGCTTCTAAACCAGCTCCACAAACCAAACCTTCCCCACATGGACTGTCGTGTGTGTGTGTGTGTGTGTTTGTGTGTGTGTGTGTGTGTGTGTGTGTGTGTGTGTGTGTGTGTGTGTGCGTCGGTCCGTTGGCTCCCGAGAGCGCGCGTCTGTTTGGAGGTCTGTGACATGGAGTTGTTTGAGGAGCACTGGGCGACCATGTGGGCGTGTTTCCCTCGGCCCAACAGTCTCCGCTCTTGTGTGGAGTCCAGAGCGCAAAACGCACTTCTTCTGGTGCGACCGGAGGGCGCAAAAGTAGCAGTTCTCCGACCCTGACGCGCATCTCCGACTCCGGCGGCCCCCACGAATCCAACTTTACTGAGCGGGAGTTTCTTAACATCTTCCAGCCATGGACGCATCTCGACTCGTGACGCTATATCTGGGCCTGCTCCTCACTTTCCTTGGGAATATACCGTGTTTCCAGTCTGCTGCTATCATCGCCCCCTCTGCGCCGAGGAGGAACCGGGGAGCACGGATCTCTCACCGGGACGGACAAAGGTCATCCAAGATCCTAAAAGACATCCTCGTGGCTACGCACCCTGTCGTGGGCCATCACAAAGAAGACCTAAAGGACGCTATTGTGCCCCACGAATACATGCTCTCCATATACAGGACATACTCGGCTGCAGAGAAGCTCGGACTAAACGCGAGCTTTTTCCGCTCCTCTAAATCTGCCAACACCATAACAAGTTTTGTGGACCGAGGAACAGGTTGGTTTCACTCCGTTGGCAGCTCCATCAGCTCATTCTTGCATATTTTGATTACAGTTTTTCCTCAAAAGTCTGGTCTAATATGATCTTGTATGGAACCTCATGGAAGGTGTCTTAAAACTACAGTCACGCGTAAACAAGTACAGAAAAACAAGCTCGCGGCGGCAACTTTTACGCACGTTTAAGACAAGTGAAAGTTCACCTTTACGCGCACAAAACATAAATATAACAAATAGGAATAAGTGTTGGTCAGAAGAAAAGTTTGAAAGCTGCCGTATTATCTGTTGAACATAATGGGTTTTAAAATGTTATTCGTATCTTTTTACCGCAGAGCTGCCGAAACACCGAATTTACCCTCTAACTTATATTACACTTAAATTAACCTCTGGGTAACACGACAGTAAAACACTAATTAAGGCTCTCTCTCTCTAAATGAAGGCAGTAAATCAATGTCAGTTCAGACTGAAAAGCACTCTGCTCCTTCCACGTGAAGACAGAGGAATCTGTTTTTCTTCTTCACTTCAGTGGTTGTTTCATGTATGATTTTTCTTTTCAAATAATCTCCAAACGCAAACATCGAGATCCCCTTCCCCACCCTCAGCCTAAAGAACATTTTCAAACACTAAGAGAGGCCAACCTCCCCAAAAAGCCGTCACGTATTGAAAACATCCAATCAGTTGCCATTAGTCTGCCCGGTTTGGCCAACTCGTGCTGACAAAGGGCGCCGGGGGCCGAGGCCGAGCGGCCCGGTGTGAGAAGCAGGTGTTTGGGTCAGTTAACATGTTGTAACCAAGTGGGTTGACTGGCCGGCGCGAGGACAAACACACAATCTGATCAACACTCACACAAAGGGGGACGTAAGCCGAGTTAATCTTTGCGGGAGAAATAAAAGCTATCTTTTGTTTGCGTTCCCTCTCCTCTGGTCTCCGAGGCTGTGCGCTGCAACACGTCTCCATCATTAGGTTGTATTTAGTCCAGGGTGGGCTGCTAACATCCCATTGTTACCTGCCTTACACGGGGCAACTGCAGCCGTAGTGCAAATCACCTTGTTTTAAGACTTTATAACGGGTGATTACAATATTTGCTACATTTCGAGAAAACCACAACGACAACAACAACAACAACAACCCTGCATTTAATATTCACGGGTTTCTCTCTCACATTTGCTCGTTTTCAGCGAGAGAAAACAAAGTTTAACGACGGAATCTGAACCTACAGGGCTCGAGCGTGGATACATTTCTTGCAGTGTGAACTGATCTGATGGGAAGAACTTTCTCCTGTGATTTTGATGTGATGTGTCACATGGCTCTGACCCCGAGCTGGACCCTCTGAGAGGTGCTTGGCATCGAACGGCTGATTGGAGTATTTGAACTCGGTGATCTAATTGAGTGTTCATGTCAAAACATATGCGGCACTGTCTGTTCTTCCACAATGACCCAGCTCGGCCACGATGGGCAAATCACCAAAACAGAAAAAACGGCGAGGGGTGAAACATGAACGAGCACTTCCTTTTTCCTTTTTCTCTTTTTTTTCTTTATTGCCGAACCTTCCTTCGAGAGCGCCACTTTAATTACGGAACATTATTTTTTCTTCTCGTTTTTTCAGCTCACACGCCTTTGGGTTTCTTGTGCGATTACTCACAGCATCCCCCGAGTGTTGCATTGCATTCACCTGCAGAATAGACCTCAGCTGGGAGCTATATCGTTATTTCAATCGCCTCCATCAGGAAATAAATACACGCGGGGGCAGCTTTTGTGATGCGTAAAGTAACAGCTTTTACGTCTTTTACGCACTATTCATGCATGCAGAGACAGCTTTTTCACGTTTTGCGCACTATTCATCCACGCAGAGACAGCTTTTTCGTCTTTTACGCACTATTAATCCAGGGAAAGACAGCTTTTACGTCTTTTACGCACTAGTCATCCAGGCAGAGACACCCTTTACGTCCACGCAGGGACACGTTTGACGTCTTTTACGCATTACTCAGCCACGCAGAGGCAGGTTTTACGTCTTTTACGCACTATTCATCCACGCAGGGATAGCTTTTACTGAATGCATATGATCTACGGCTGCTTTGGCTCGCGCACTTTTGTAGGTAAATTAAATGTGCTTATAAAACCAGGCGGGGTGTTTCCTGGAGGTCAGAAAAAGGCAAGATCAGAAAAGAATAACCCGAATTGGAAAATTAGTTTTGGCACTTGGGCTAACTCATTAAAGCGCAGATGGTGCACCCCGGCCTCTCTCTCCTCTCTCTCTCTCTCTCTCTCTCTCTCTCTCTCTCTCTCTCTCTCGCTCTCTCTAAAAACAGAGGCATAGATGACAAAAACATGTTTTGCATTTGATCAAATACAAGCAACAAGGTCAAAGTGAAGTGCACACAGGATGCCGATCTTAACCGAGCAATAAAGTCCACCGCACTCCATCCCCCCAATTATCCACCGTCAAGCATCTTACGCGTAATGGAAAAAAATGCCTTTTTTCCTTCTTTTTCTTCTTTTTTTTTTTTTTACATAATAATGAAATTAAGAAAACTCTCATACATTGTTTTAACTGTCAACACGAATATCTCTCAATGCTTCCAACAGTGTGTGCAGTCAGTCAGTCAGTCAGTCCGTGCAGGCGCGTTTTAAGGGGAATGTTGTCGTTGGCAGGATGAGATGAAATATAAGAGGGGAAGTGCTTTAATGAGGAAGTTGGGAATTCAGAACTGTTAATTATTTGGTGAACTTGCATTCGATTTGTTTGAGGTCTTATAAAAAAAGGAAAGAAAAGAGAGTCCTAATGCAGACCATACGCGCAGAGTCGGAGAAACGAGCACCCGGTTTCAATCTGTTTTTTTACGGTTTGAGTCGCAGGGCTCACGGAGGGAAACTGACAATTCAAATATCTCTTTAGAGAAGGTTCTTATAAATGATATCACGGAGGCTCTGAGATCTAGACATGCCACTTGTATTTGTTTAAATGTCAGATATAAATGGAGTCAACGTGCTTTTTTATTTTTACAAGCACGGAGCTGCACACGTCATTCAACTCGACGGGCAATTTAATGCCGCGTTCAGGTTCAACGCCTTGTGTTTTTAATCAGGGGGAAGTGGAGCATTTAAAAGAAACGATGTCCCTTATCCCAACCAATTTACTAAACAAACCCATTTAAAGAGTTGTATTTATTTTATTTTCATGAGATTGTCTTGATAGATTCTGCATTTAAGCAGTGAAAATGTCGAAAGAAATGAAAACAATGAATGAAGTAGAAGAAAAACAACCGGTTTCACTCCTATTTGCCGAATTATTTTCGCTTAACGTGAGAAAAAAAAGAGTTAGAAACGAAAACATGTACAAATTATGGTTGATTTTGGAGCAAAACATAGAATTTTGAACTCTGTCCATTTAATAATACATTGTTCTGATCAAACATTCATTCCGTAAAAAAGAGCCTTAAAAACACGAAATTGTTCATGCATTGTTCCACAGTGTTATATTGTTATGGTCGGATTGATGGAATGTGCTCCAGGGAATAATAATAATGCTTTAAGTGTGTATTGTTCAATACATTATGGGCCCTCATACCACAAGGGCCCTTATTTATTTATTTATTTTCTCTTCGCCTTAACTCTGCAATAATTGAATACTACTAATACATTTGTGATATTCTGACTGCTGCTTATGACTGTTTGAGACCGTAAAGAAGAAAAAGTGACTTCCACTCATGTCAAAGAGCTTGACATTAATAATCAATCTGTCATCGGGTGGAATGAGAGCAGAGCCGGTTTCATTAAAACATCCTGGCCTTCATTAAAAGCGGCGTGGCATTTCTTTCTTTAAACAAAAAGCCACATTCTCTTGGATTATTGTCAATGCAATAACAAAAACGAATTGCAGCCCTGGAATAACAGGTGGATACTATTTCCCTGCACATATTTTCTTCTTTTTTTATGGAGGAAGCGAGATTAAATGATGAGAGGATCGCAACACAATCATAAACTGCTCATGCAATGACATTTAGAAACCGGAAAGCAGTTAAAGTTAACCCCCATATGCTCTATTACAACATGTTTTACGATCAAGATAATTCACTTTGAAAGGACTCAAATCAAAGGAAATTAGAGTGAAATAACGAATTTACAAGTGTGTTATATTCATGGATTTTTACATTTTTTATTAGATCTTTTACCAATAACGAACGATAGAGCACGAGAGAGAGAGAGAGAGATGCCTCTGAGGGAGAATGCACCCCCCCTCCGCTCTGCCCCCCCCCCCCCCCCTTCTGAACACTGTACTCACTAAGTGAATCTGACTGCAATTATTTTCTTCTTTTATCCCCGCAGACGATCTCTTGCTCTCTCCTCTGCGCAGACAGAAGTATCTGTTTGATGTCTCAACCCTTTCAGACAAAGAGGAGCTGGTCGGGGCGGAATTAAGGATATTTAGGAGAGCGCGCGGGAATGTGCAGCCTTCTTCTTCCCTGCAGACCGCGGGCCTCTACGACATCCAGCTCTACCCCTGCCGCTCGGACCGGCTGCTGGACTCCAGGTCTCTGGACCCGCTGGACTCCACCAAGGCCGGCTGGGAGGTTCTGGACGCGTGGGACATGTTCAAAGCGAACCAGCATCACTACCACCATCCTCACCCTCATCATCCTCATCAACACTTCCAGCAGGGCAACCAGCTCTGCTTCCAGCTGCGCGTCACGCTGCGCAAATCGGACACCGAGGTGGACCTGAGGCAGCTGGGGCTGGACCGGAGCGGCCGGCCCCAGCAGGAGAAGGCCATCCTGGTGGCCTACACGCGCTCCAAGAAGAGGGAGAACCTGTTCAACGAGATGAAGGAGAAGATCAAGTCGCGGAGGTCGGCGGACGAGAAGAAGGAGACGGCGGCGGCGGCGGCAGCGGCGGCCGTGGCGGCGGCGGCGGGGGAGGAGGGGGTGTCACTGAGGGGGGTCAAGGGGGAGGGGCCCCGGCGGCGGCGGAGGACCCCGCTGAGCAACCGGCACGGCAAGAGGCACGGGAAGAAATCCAAATCCAGGTGCAGCAAGAAGGCGCTGCACGTGAACTTCAAGGAGCTGGGCTGGGACGACTGGATCATCGCGCCCCTGGATTACGAGGCGTACCACTGCGAGGGCGTGTGCGACTTCCCGCTGAGGTCGCACCTGGAGCCGACCAACCACGCCATCATACAGACGCTCATGAACTCCATGGACCCCAACAGCACCCCGCCCAGCTGCTGCGTGCCCACCAAGCTGAGCCCCATCAGCATCCTGTACATCGACTCGGGCAACAACGTGGTGTACAAGCAGTACGAGGACATGGTGGTGGAGCAGTGCGGCTGCAGGTAGCGCGCTCCTTGTGCCGGAACAACAACACCGACACCAGTAAACAACAACAACGACAACTGGTAGATGAGGCTCGATGGGTCTGAAGGTCTCTGACTCGTGACGCGCCTCACAAGGGATGCACACAGAGGCGACACCTGCTATTTATTCAGACTTTAACGGTCATTCACACTCTCTGCCTTAACGCGTCACGCCTTCAGTCCCCTCCACGCGACACGTCATCGAACAGGCCGGTGTCCCCCCACCGTGAGGGTGGGACGTGTCCGCGTGTGGCACGAGGGGATGGCGAGAGACGGGAGCCCGTTGAGTCCCATCATGCACCTGTTCGAGAACAGTGCTGGGCTTTTTTTCTCTCCATCTTTCCGTTTCTGTTGTTGTTGTTGTTGTTGTTGTTGCCCTATCAGCGTGTTGGTGTGGTCCTGCCAGCCAGGCCGGACACTTGCGGGTCTGAGCCGTCCAGCTGGAGTCCTTACAGGCCACAGCTAGTGCCTGCTTTCCAAATAAAGAGGGTTGAATGTCTACCAAACACACGCGCGTGCACACACACGCGCGCACACGCGCTCACACACACGCAGACTGGTCTTCGAGGAGATAAGACGCTGGTGGTTAATGCCTTCAAGAGATTTTTGTTGTTGTTTTCATTGGCCTTACTGGAGACCGTGTTGAGAGCCCATCGTGGACTGAAAGAAACCCGCAACCAGACACAAGGCTGCATCTTTACGAAATGCACTTCCGCAACCGGCTGCGCCAAAGACGCGCGCGCTCGGTCCGCGAGAGAGTTTGTCTTCTGAGGACGAACAGAGAGAAAAGAAAGAAAGAAAAAAGACTCCAAACGAGACGATATTTAAATGCACATTAGCTTTGAATGCACTGCTGTTCATTACCTTTGTTTTGTGTTTGTTTTTGAGCTGTAAATATTTGTACAGTGGAAAAACTTTTGCAAAGTGCAACGAATGAAGAAATGAGAAAAAAGGCATTTCTTTGTAAATATACAAAATGCACTCAAATCGGTATAATTTCTATTCTATAATTATTTTATTATTTGTGATGTACAGAGTTCCATGATAATCATATATTTCTTACATTGATAAGAGTAATTTAAGGTGTATTCGATATTGTCTTTTTTTTGTTTTGCAGAGGGTGGAAAATTCCATTATTAATGTCTACCTCATAATTGCATATAGGATCTGAGTTTTGAGGTGCATTCAGTTAGAGTGTAAATAGCTTTTACAATGATATATAACATCATTTATATACATATATTACTGGATAATATTCCACACCATTACTGTACAAATAAAATTCAAAACAAAGTCTACCAGCCTGGTACTTCTGATGATTCATGTAACTCTTTTTTGGTATTCATTTCATATGTTGAAGTGTTTTTAAGAGAGTCTGACTTCCCCGGAAAGCACAAAAAAAAGAAGTATTGTATTTCTTTACGAGGGAATAAGAGGCCAAGAAATTGTCTTTTTATCAATGGATTTATAAATATATAGTATACAGACCCAAATAAAATAAAAACATAATATATTTCTTTCTCGATGATTACGCATGCTTGAATTACACACGCACACACACACACACACACACACACACACACACACACACACAACTTAAAAACACATGTTTTTAAAATCATACTCAATAGCCTTTCAAGAAAACAACATTTTGTGGCAATTTAAGACCATTCCTCCAAGTTATGGAGACGTTCTATAAGCTTACGGTTTTATGAAAATCAGAATTCCCCAATCGGATACGTACAAAGCGCATATGGAGCACATATATACGTTATGCCTTCAGCCAATATATCCTTCCTCTCTGTAAACAGCCTCTCATCATACACAACTAATGTCATTGTCAGTGACTGAACATATGGGGACCATCCCACGGACCGACTGTCATGGATATGGCACCGCGTGTACCAACCCCGGCTATTTCCCAATGAATTAGCCGGGCCGGGTCAAGTTTACTTAACACTTTAATGTTTCCCAATCTGGGGATGAGAAAAAAAAAGAAAAGAAGAAACTTTGAAAGAAGGGATTGCTTCCATATCGTCTATCGAGACCTTGGCCTGGAAACAATTAGGAAATTGCTTTGAAATGCTATATGTAGTCCAGGCTCTCGTACAGTATCATGTCACTCCCCACATGTTTGCTATGGGGGGAAACAGAGGATGCTAAGTGCACTCTTTAGCGGTCGCCTGCAAATGACTGACACAACAACCATTCCCCTGAGTGTAGCCAAATGGCCCTCCGGGCTGTGTGCGTCTGGAGCACGCATCGCCGGGGTGCTGCTCACAAGTGCATCATGGGACATGTGTGCACCGCCTCTGTGCCGGATTCTATACGTTAGAAATAGCGTTGCGTTGCGCAATGAAGTCGAATGTCGAAGCAGCTTCATGTACCTTTTTTTTCTTCTTTCTTCTTCTTTTTTTTCTCCTTTTTTTTTGATTTATATTTATTTGACAAGTTCCCCCCGGTCCGGTGGGCACTGGCCTGGAGTTGAGAGCGAATGCTAAGGGAACAGTTAAATGGTGATGAAAGGGAAAGGAATGCTTTGTTTACCCGCTTCAATCCCTCACTCTCAATCTAAATGTTCCTATAAAGTTCTTCATCACAACCGCCTTATTGTCCCGATACGCTCCGAGAGAGCAAAAAGCCCAGAGAGAGAGAGAGAGAGACTCGTGTTTATTTGAAACCGGGCCCTAATATATTAGTCTAAGCAGAGCGGAGTTGGCGAAGAGACGGGGTTCCTTTTCATCAGAAACACAAATAGTCCTGACACCCCACATCTGTGCGCCGAGGCTCCTCTTTGGAGATCGCCGAAGATCGACTAGGTGTTGCAGCGAGCGGAAGGTCCCGGGAGCCTCTCCAACATGTGAGAAGAAGAACGCCTTGGCGCGACTTGTTCCTCCTACTTAACCGCTCCGCTATCAGCGACGTCCTCGTCGAGGCATGAATCACGCCGAGCTTTCAGACGGGCGAGGACGAACCAAGAAAATAATCAGCTTAAACCGGCATTTACGTGGAGCATTAGAGAAATTTATCGGCAGGACTTAGATCCCGTGCTTTGATTTGTCGAACGGATGCGATTTTGAAATGCAGAAAAGAAGGAGGGGGGGTGGGAGGGGGGAAGAGGACGCTGCCAAGGCCCGACTTTCAAACTGCTACTGATATAATCCAGCACAAACCTATTTGTTTTTCTGTGACCGTTTCTGTCGGCGGAGCGAGATTATTATTTTTCTTGGAGCCTCTAGGGGGGTCCCCTCCTTCTCTGGTTTCGTGTAGTTCCCACCGTTATGGCTCGCAGATACATGCGTCTCCCTCCAGAATAAAAGCTTGACACCTTTCTCCTCCGGGCCAAGAACGCGAGGCGATGCAAGGTGGCGCTTCTCTGCACTAAACAGATGCAGAGTGCAAAAAAACTAAAAAAACACGTCTACAGTAACGTGTGCATTCACACGTCTACCGATTATTCATACACGCCGTCATTTTCATTGAGCGTGGACACGAGGCTCTTCGGGAGATCTTTAGTATTCTGGTGGTGCTTCGTGGGTATTGAGAGAGGCTCCTTCTGATTGGCTGCTCTCCAAAGCTCACTCCAACACAGACCTGAGATCCGTCTCTGTCATGGTCATTCAATGTGTTTATGTAACTGTGTGACGCTTCATTCTGGTCACATGACGTCTCTTCTTCTCTCCATGCTGGAGAGCGGTCCTCCTCTGTTGCTCTCCTGAAGCTTTTACTTCACTTTTCCCCCCTAAAAGGGTTTTTTTTCTATTATTTGGGAGTTTTGTCCTTGAGAACTTGAGTCTGTTATTGAACGATGCTTTCAGCTGACTTCATTCAGGCCCGTGCTGCACGTTAAATATTTTGTGTCTTTGGACTTTTTGTTCTAACACACTGGATTAAATCCACTTTGTTTTGAGTTTTACTGGTCATCTTTTCCCAACCTTCGACAATCACTTAATTCCCCTTGGAAGTGTTTTTTTTCTTCTATTTCTTGGGAGTTTCTGCTGCTTCGCTGTGAGAGGTCAAAGGTCAGGGACGTCGTATGTGTACGGATTGTGTGTTTTTTAATTTGTGATATCGGGCTGTACAAAATAAACTGAACATTTAAGCTGAGTTGCACTGTTGGACAGACGGGCGGCGGGCGGACACAGATGGACGTGAGGTGCAGGAGAGCAGCAGATGCCTGAGGTGACCCCGACCACCGCCGCCTCTCATTCAACCACTGGCTCCGACACAAAGGCAGGGGGGGGGGGGGGGACCCGCACATTAAATACACTTGCTTGTGCCTGGATGCCAAGAGGTCACCGCCTTTCAAAAACAAAACTAAACCCCGTCTTAAAGCTGCGTATGAATACATTTAAACTCCCAGAACGCCAATCACAGATCCGTCTCTGAGGGCGCGTTCTGAAACAGAAACTGGGAAGACGTCCGACGGAGAGCGTCGCTCGGTCGCTCGGTCGCTCGGTCGCACTCGGCAGCTGCTGTCGAAGCGGAGACGGATAATGAAAGGCGGCAGGGTGTAACAAAGGATCAGGGTGTTTCCTCTCACGGGGCATCTGCCCATCTCCTCCCTCCTGTCAGCCCAGACGGTGACAGGAAGAGAGCGGACACCTCCACTCCACCGCGGACAACCTGCTAATCGCATTAAAGTCGCTCGTTTGAAACGTGAGAATGAAGCCGAGTAGAAACTCTGCATTTTGCATTTGAGGAAGAAACAAATGCATCAAATGCACTTTTTTTTTTAAACTTAGAAAACAGCAGCGAGTCAAGTCGACTTGATAGATCTGCT